>JAGFNQ010006150.1:69514-341264 GCA_024364735.1 Boesenbergia rotunda | reverse complement strand
CCCGCCTTCTCTGCCTTCAGACGGATCGTTACTTTCTCTCTACTTCTCACTTTGATACATGACTAAAATGCGGAAATCTTTTTTTTTTAACTTTTAAATTCATCTAACAATGATATTCTAACTTAAGTAGTCATGCATGATACATATCACACTTTCTTTCTCAAAACTCGCAAAATGGAACTTATTGAAACCTGCCTCACCCAACTAACTTCGGGTATCAGTCGACTGATACTGTATCAGTCGACTGATAGGCCTGAATCTGAATTTCAGGTTTCGGCAGTTGCTTCAACTCCACCAAACCTATACTTTCGAGCCATATAGAATCATGACACCATTTCTATACTCTATGTCAGTTTTCTAAACATTTAGCCAATCAAAACGAATCCATAAACTTGAAATTAGGACTTTTGCGGAAGAAAATGAGCTATTCAAGTTATATGAACTTTAACAATAGAGTTTGTACCAATCTTGACTCCTATGCATTCATAACACCAAATACATGTTCTATAACCTTGCTAAAGCATTATGAAATGTGAATGCAACTTTTCTAAACATATTTAAGCAATAAAACTTATTCAAAGAGAAATTGATACTATCTTGGCACATGCATCTATTTCTCTAACAAAGTATCAATATTCCAACTACTCACATTTCTACTCATCCAATGCAATCATAAGAATATGTATGCTAAATGAAATGACATGGAATCTTTACTCTAAGAAATTGAGCATGTAAAACTATCCAAACTTAAATGTTCGCTAAACTCCATAAAGCAAGAACTTGAAATTGAATAAACTATAACATTGTAATTAAATACTAAATTGTCTCGTCTCAAAGATCTCTCCAAATCAGCCACCACACACACTTTTCTCAGCACCGCCTCGTCGCCTTCCTTCAGAATTGCTTGCCTTTACCTTTATCTGCAATAAGAGGAAATGCATCTAGTAAGCAAAAAGCTTAGTAAGTACTATCTAGCTCACAAAATCTCGAAATGTGCAAACATGCTTCTAGAACAATATGAAAATCATATGAGATACTAATATGCTTGAAAGAAAACTAAGAACATGTATAACTCAAAACATGCATACTCAAGCAATAATAAATCTCATTTACTTTTCTTGGCTCAACTTGAAACTTTAGCTATTCTTTAACTTTTGAAAACTTTCTTAAACTTTCGAAACTTTGCTAAAGCATATACTTGAAAATAATAATCACTTGGATCCACTGAAGACGTAAGTACCATCTCATATGCGCGTTCCCTAAAAGGTTGGGGTAGCGAGCCACCAATCCTAATAGAGCAGACCTTGGTCTACCAGGGCCAAGACCTTGGAATTGGACACCTGGATTTCTTTAACGACGCCCTTGGACGCCGGGTACTGGCCTTATAAAATAAAATAGCTTTTCTTTCTTTTCTTTCTTATCTGTAAATGCCTTGGCATTTTCTGGAGCACCTTGCGTGCTAAAATCCCTAAGTCTTGACTTTTGGGGATTTCTTAAGGCCTTGGCCTTTTCTTTTCTTATCTTTATCTTTTCTTTTCTTTTCTCATAGCTTTTCTTGGACCCTAAACTCACATAGGGTATTAATCAACATATATAAGCATATAATGAACTAAGATCACATGCAAAAACTCAAACAAAAGGAAATATCTCTTTTAAAAACTTTTAAAGGAAATTCTCGCGGAAAAACCGCCTCTTACTGCAGGTGAGCAGTACTTACATTGATATCTTGGACTTACAACCAAGATTGACGTCTAGGACTCGGGAGAAACTTGAGATCTCGGAGAATTCTTCGCGCCTACGCGTTCTCCTCGTCGAGACGAACGCAACGCTCCGCTTTCCTTGATCCCTCCTTGGCCGGCGCCCCTTGGAAGAGGAGAGAAAGGGCTTGGTGTTGGCGTGCGTGCGTGAGAGGGGGAGGATGTCGCGCGGCTAGGGTGAGGAAGAGAAAAACCAAAATTCTAATTTCCTCTCTTAACTTATCTATTTATACTTATGGGGGCGGATCGACCTAACTACACCTTAAATATATGTCTCTCCACCCTTTGCTGTGCTTGATACCCTAGCCTGGCTGGTCGCGCGCTTGCCTGGTTTCGTGCTGGTCGCGGGTTCGAACCCCCTGCTGCCCTTAAGTGGTTTTTCCTTTTTTTTTTCTTTCTCCTTTTTTTTAAAATACCAAACGGACTCGGAAAATTCCATAAAAATATTCTAAAAATTCCTAAAAATATCTAGAATATTTCTAAACCATTTTTAAATAATTCTAAGGACTTTAAGAACTAAAAATGGAATTTTGGGGCGTTACAATCCCCCATACCTTATAAAAAGTTCGTCCTCGAACTTAGAATAATTCTGGATATCTCTCTCTCATGCTGTCCTCACGTTCCCAAGTAGCCTCTTCATGCTTTTGATTCTGCCAGATGACCTTCACTAGTGGCACTTCTTTGTTTCTTAATCTTTTAACTGCTTTGTCCACTATCTGTGTCGGTCTGCTCTCATAACTAAGATCTTCTTGGATCTGTACTGACTGAGGCTGAATCACTTGGCTAGGGTCGTGAATACACTTCTTTAGCATGGAGACATGAAATGTACTGTGGATAGCTGACATATCCTCTGGTAAGTCCAACTCATATGCTACCTTACCAACCCTCTTTATGATCTTGTAGGGTCCTATGTAGCGAGGACTTAGCTTGCCCTTCTTGCCAAATCTCACCACTCCCTTCATGGGAGTGACCTTGAGAAATACTGAATCTCCAACTTGGAATTCAAGTGGCCTACGGCGTGTGTCAGCATAACTTTTCTGTCTACTCTGGGCAGTCTCAATCCTCTGGCGGATCGTCTGGATAACCTGAGTGGTCTCATCTATAAGCTCAGTCTGACTGCCTAGTTCTGACTCCATCTCCTTCCTCTCACCAGCTTCTTGCCAACATATGGGTGATCTACATTTCCTGCCATACAATGCCTCATAAGGTGCCATCCTGATGGTGGCCTGATAGCTATTGTTGTAGGCAAACTCAGCTAAGCACAGAAATTTGCACCAACTACCCTTAAAGTCCAATGCACAAGCCCTGAGCATGTCTTCTAAAATCTGATTTACTCTCTCTGTTTGTCCATCTGTCTGGGGATGGAAGGCTGTGCTGAACTGAAGTTTGGTGCCTAGGGCGTCCTGAACACACCTCCAAAAATGGGAGATGAATCGCCCATCTCTGTCAGAAACGATCGACTTCGGGACTCCGTGAAGCCTGATTACTTCTTTCACGTACAGCTGTGCTAATTGCTCTACCGAATGCGATAACTTGATGGCTAGGAAGTGGGCAGACTTGGTCAATCTGTCCACTATCACCCAAATTGCATCGTGTCCATGGGTGGTTCTTGGAAGACCTGTGATAAAGTCCATGGATATTTCTTCCCACTTCCACTCTGGAATGGGAAGTGGCTGTAGAACTCCTCCTGGTCTCTGGTGCTCTGCTTTGACTCTCTGGCAGGTCAAGCAGGTACTGATATATCTGGCCACGTCTCGCTTGAGTCCAGACCACCAGAATCTTTTTCTTTAAATCTTGGTACATCTTGGTAGAACCAGGATGCATAGAGTATGGGGTACTGTGGGCCTCTTCTAGAATATTCTTTCTTAGTTCCTCATCATTGGGGACGCAAAGGCGGTCTCCAAAATAGAGTATGCCACTATCTGATACTCGAAACTCTGAATTTTCTACCTCTTGGATCCCCTGCTTGATCTTCTGGATCTCTGGGTCTTGATCTTGCTTTCCTTGTATATCTATAAGCAGGGTTGACTCTAGAGTCAATGCAGAAAGTTGCCCAATTATTACCTCGACTCCAAAATCCTTTATTTCTTTCTGAAGTGGTAGAGACAGTGATGATAAGGACATCAGTGCCGCACAGGATTTTCTGCTCAGTGCATCTGCCACTTTATTAGCTTTACCTGGGTGGTAGAGGATTTCACAGTCATAATCTTTGACCAACTCTAGCCACCTGCGCTGCCTCATATTCAGATCTTTCTGAGTGAAGAAGTACTTCAAACTCTGATGGTCTGTGAAGATTCTGCACTGCACTCCATACAGGTAGTGTCTCCAGAGCTTCAGTGCGAAAACCACAGCTGCTAGCTCAAGGTCGTGGGTAGGGTAATTCTTCTCATAGTCCTTGAGCTGTCTGGAGGCATATGCTATTACTTTACCGTCTTGCATGAGGACAGCTCCAAGGCCCATCTTGGATGCATCACTGTAGATGTCAAAGGCCTTGTCACTCTCTGGAACAGTCAGGATGGGAGCACTGGTCAATCTCTTCTTCAGCTCTAGAAAACTGTGCTCGCATTTATCTGACCATTCAAACTTCTTGTTCTTTCTGGTCAAGGCTGTGAGTGGAGAGGCTATCCTGGAAAAGTCCTCCACAAATTTTCTGTAATATCCTGCCAGGCCTAAGAAGCTTCTGATCTCACTGGCATTCTTGGGTCTACACCAGTTGCTGACTGCTTCTATCTTGGCTGGATCAACTTGAATGCCTTCTTTGGATACAATGTGACCTAGGAAGGTCACCTGATCTAGCCAAAACTCACACTTTGAGAATTTTGCATAGAGCTTCTCCTGCTGAAGGATCTGCAGCACTATCCTCAAGTGTGTAGCATGGTCCTCTGGAGTCTGTGAGTATATGAGAATATCATCAATAAACACAATGACGAATTTATCGAGATACTCCCTAAAGATGTGGTTCATCAGCTCCATGAAGACTGCTGGAGCATTGGTTACTCCAAAAGGCATTACTACAAATTCATAGTGGCCGTATCTTGTCCTGAAAGCCGTCCTGGGGATGTCACTTTCTTTAACCTTCAGCTGATGATACCCAGAACGTAGATCTATCTTCGAGAACACTGTAGCCCCTTTGAGTTGATCAAATAAATCATCTATTCTAGGAAGGGGGTACTTGTTCTTGATGGTTACCTTGTTCAGAGCTCTGTAGTCTATGCACAGACGCATAGACCCATCCTTCTTCTTGACGAAAAGTACAGGAGCTCCCCAGGGTGAATGACTCGGGCGAATGAAGCCCTTGTCTAGTAGCTCCTGGAGTTGCTCTTGTAATTCCTTTAACTCTGCTGGAGACATACGATATGGGGCTTTCGAGACCGGACCGGTACCCGGCACTAGCTCGATCTCGAATTCCACTTCTCGGTTGGGAGGTAGTCCAGGTAATTCTTCTGGGAACACTTCTGGATATTCGCAGACTACCCGTACATCCTCCTGCTTGAGTTCTTCCTTTGCTTCTGATTCCACTATGTGTGCAAGAAAACCAGCACACCCTTGCTCTAGCATCTGGTGGGCTGCCAAGGCTGAGAGAAATTTCTGAGTCTTCCTCCTTGGGGCTCCTTGAAACTCGAATGGTGGTTCTCCTTCTGGGCTGAACACCACCTTCCTTCTACGGCAGTCCACTGAAGCGCTGTACTTACTGAGGAAATCCATGCCCAATATGATGTCGAAGTCCTGCATCGCAAGGACTATCAGATCGACATGTAGCTCTCGGTCTGAAATCTTGATTGGCACAGCCCGGAGCCGCTGGGTGGATTCCATGATTTCCCCTGAAGGGAGAGTTGTCAGGAATCTGGACTCCCAACTCTCTGTAGGCACCTGTAACTTACTAGCAAAAGGTACTGATACGAAAGAATGGGTCGCCCCAGTGTCAAACAGTGTAGTAGCTAAATGCTGAAAAATAACTATTTGACCTGTTACGACCGTGGAGGCGCTGGCAGCTTCTTCCTTCGTGAGGGAAAAGACTCTGGCATTGGTTGGAACTGGTGCTGCTTCCAATCCTCCCTGACTGATCTGAGGTCCCTCCAGCATAGTAGGCATGTAATGTAACTGGGGCTTGCCTCCATACTGTACAGACTGCTGAGGAAGTACTTTGAACTTGTTTGGGCATTCTTTGGATCTGTGTCCCTCTTGTCCACATGAATAGCATCCAGTTACACCCAAAAGGCATGTTCCTGGATGGTTCCTCCCACACTTAGGACAAGGTGGATACCTAGCTTGCTTATTCTCTGGTTTTCCTTTCTGGCTGCCAGGCCACTGCTTCCTTTTGTGGTTCTTGTTCTTCCAGTTCTGGCTATTTGGCTGAGGCTTCTGGCCTCCTATTGTCTTGTTCTCAATCAGGACTGGCTTCTGCTGTGCTTGCTGTGCCTTGATGCTATTCAGGTAGTGCTCTGAGATTAGAGCACTACTGACCAACTCCTCGCTGGTCTGGGGTCGGTGCATCCCGCTGTTCACGTTGAGTGCTATCTCAGGGTTCAGCATGCGGAGCATCAGTCTGACTCGCTCCTTCTCTGTGCTGACTAGCTCTGGGCAGAGGCGAGCTAGTCTGTTGAACTTTGCGACTGCTTCTCCCACTGGTAGGCTACCCTGTCTGAACTCCATGAAGTCCTCGAAGTGCTTGTTGGTAACCTTCATGTGGAAAAATTCCTCATAGAACTCGTGCTCAAAATCTGCCCAGCTCATCTGGTTGACTATCTTCTTACTCTTGACTCGCTCCCACCACATACGAGCATCTCCAGTTAGGCAGAAGGAGGCACATTTGACCTTCTCAACCTCTGGCCAGTCAAGAAGCTCCATTGTGCTCTCTAAAGTCTTGAACCAAGCCTGGGCATCCCAGGGCTCAGTCGTGCCTGAGAAGCTTTCGGGTTTCAGCCTCTGCCACTGGACGAGGTATGCTTCTGGTCTTCGGTTCACGGCAGGGGTCTCCTGTGTGACTGGTGGAACTTCAGCCACCACTGGAGTTCCCACTCCTGCTGTGGGTGGTGTAGGGGGCACTGGGTGCTGATTCGCCATCAGTGTGGCGATGGTCTTCTGTTGTTCTGTAATCTGAGCTTGCATTTGAGCAATGACTGCCATCAGGTTTGGCTGTTCTGTGCCAGGCTCACTGTTATCTTGAACTGGAGTTCTGTTATTAGCATTAGGAGCTCGGCCTCTTCTTGCCATCTAATAATGCATAAAGGAACAAGAAATCACTACTACATCTCTAGGTATAAACTTGTCTTCTTACTTAGAAATCTGATATCCATTCTAGGGATTAAACATGATTCCGTGATACTAAGGGATTAAACATGCTTCCTTGTTCTATGCACATGTGAGTAAGTACTTAAGCATTTCTCTATACTGAAGTTAAGTAAAGGAGCAATAGAAAAACTGAAACTTAAAGCTTTCTTACTTGAAGACGGCAAGGTTGATGCTGATGTGTGTGTGATGCTGGAGAATGGGAACTGCTCTGATACCACCTGTAGCGACCCGCCTTCTCTGCTTCAGACGGATCGTTACTTCTCTCTACTTCTCTACTTTTGATACATGACTAAAAATGCGGAAATCTTTTTTTTTTAACTTTTAAATTCATCTAACAATCATATTCTAACTTAAGCATCATGCATATAACATATCACACTTCTATCTCAAAACTCGCAAAATGACACTTATTGAAACCTGCCTCACCCAACTCAACTTCGGGTATCAGTCGACTGATACTGTATCAGTCGACTGATAGGCCTGAAATCTGAATTTCAGGTTTCGGCAGTTGCTTCAACTCCACCAAACCTATACTTTCGAGCCATATAGAATCATGACACCATTTCTATACTCTATGTCAGTTTTCTAAACAATTTAGCCAATCAAAACGAATCCATAAACTTGAAATTTGGACTTTTGCGGAAGAAATAGCTATTCAAGTTTAATGAACTTTAACAATAGAGTTTGTACCAATCTTGACTCCTATGCATTCATAACACCAAATACATGTTCTATAACCTTGCTAAAGCATTATGAAATGTGAATGCAACTTTTCTAAACATATTTAAGCAATAAAACTTAATTCAAAGAGAAATTGATACTATCTTGGCACATGCATCTATTTTCTAACAAAGTATCAATATCTCCAACTACTCACATTTCTACTCATCCAATGCAATCATAAGAATATATAGCTAAATGAAATGACATGGAATCTTTACTCTAAGAATTGAGCATGTAAAACTATCCAAACTTAAATGTTCGCTAAACTCCATAAAGCAAGAACTTGAAATTCAAATGAACTATAACATTGTGAATTAAATAACTAAATTGTCTTGTGCCAAAGATCTCTCCATAATCAGCCACCACACACACTTTACTCAGCACCGCCTCGTCGCCTTCCTTCAGAATTGCTTGCCTTTACCTTTATCTGCAATAAGAGGAAATGCAACTAGTAAGCAAAAAGCTTAGTAAGTACTATCTAGCTCACAAAATCTCGAAATGTGCAAACATGCTTCTAGATCAAATGAAAATCATATGAGATACTAATATGCTTGAAAGAAAACTAAGAACATGTATAACTCAAAACATGCATACTCAAGCAATAATAAATCTCAATTTACTTTTCTTGGCTCAACTTGAAACTTTAGCTATTCTTTAACTTTTTGAAAACTCTTTAAATTTCGAAACTTTGCTAAAGCATATACTTGAAAATAATAATCACTTGGATCCACTGAAGACGTAAGTACCATCTCATATGCGCGTTCCCTAAAAGGTTGGGGTAGCGAGCCACCAATCCTAATAGAGCAGACCTTGGTCTACCAGGGCCAAGACCTTGGAATTGGACACCTGGATTTCTTTAACGACGCCCTTGGACGCCGGGTACTGGCCTTATAAAATAAAATAGCTTTTCTTTCTTTTCTTTCTTATCTGTAAATGCCTTGGCATTTTCTGGAGCACCTTGCGTGCTAAAATCCCTAAGTCTTGACTTTTGGGGATTTCTTAAGGCCTTGGCCTTTTCTTTTCTTATCTTTATCTTTTCTTTTCTTTTCTCATAGCTTTTCTTGGACCCTAAACTCACATAGGGTATTAATCAACATATATAAGCATATAATGAACTAAGATCACATGCAAAAACTCAAACAAAAAGGAAATATCTCTTTTAAAAACTTTTAAAGGAAATTCTCGCGGAAAAACCGCCTCTTACTGCAGGTGAGCAGTACTTACATTGATATCTTGGACTTACAACCAAGATTGACGTCTAGGACTCGGGAGAAACTTGAGATCTCGGAGAATTCTTCGCGCCTACGCGTTCTCCTCGTCGAGACGAACGCAACGCTCCGCTTTCCTTGATCCCTCCTTGGCCGGCGCCCCTTGGAAGAGGAGAGAAAGGGCTTGGTGTTGGCGTGCGTGCGTGAGAGGGGGAGGATGTCGCGCGGCTAGGGTGAGGAAGAGGAAGACCAAAAATTCTAATTTCCTCTCTTAACTTATCTATTTATACTTATGGGGGCGGATCGACCTAACTACACCTTAAATATAAGTCTCTCCACCCTTTGCTGTGCTTGATACCCTAGCCTGGCTGGTCGCGCGCTTGCCTGGTTTCGTGCAGGTCGCGGCTTCGAACCCCCCTGCTGCCCTTAAGTGGTTTTTCCTTTTTTTTTCTCCCTTTCTTTTTTTTTAAAATACCAAACGGACTCGGAAAATTCCATAAAAATATTCTAAAAATTTCTAAAAATATCTAGAATATTTCTAAACCATTTTTAAATAATTCTAAGGACTTTAAGAACTAAAAATGAAAATTTTGGGGCGTTACACACTGAATCGAGTTGGGCACGGAAGCTGGTCTGCTTATAACTTGCTGGAATGACAAGAGTTTGGATACTCGGTCAGTGAGTACTCAGGGAGTGTGGGTCGCCACACGTCCGACTGAGAGCCGATACAAGGAGTGGTTGGGAGCGGATCCCGATTGTAACTTGCACGGAGATGAGAGTCTGGACACTGGTTCAGGCCGATTCTCAGGAGCGTGGTCAGCCATGCGTCCGATCGGAGACACTGAACCGAGTGGGGCACTGATGAGACCGAACTAGGTGTCACGAATGTGGGTCTCAAAATTTAGATATGTGTAAAGCTGGAAACCCTTTTTGCTAGCAAAGATGATAACGTAGTAAAGGGGCCACAGGTCGTATTTTTCCTAGTGCTAGTTGAGATTGCTTGATTTAAGCTTGAGTTTATGTGTCGTTGATATTTTTTTTTGGGTTTCAAATAAATCTGGGTTTTGGGTTCAATTAGAATTGAAAAACACAAATAAAAGTAAAGACACTTAACTAAATGAACTAATAAGATAAACGCAACTAACGAACTCAGCTAATGGGAAATTAATCAACCAATTCAAAGTAGCCAAACTTGAAGAACAAAATTGATATGAATGCAATCCAAATGCTAAGCAAAAGAATAAAGGCAGTGATGGCAATTTTCGGAAACAAGAAAACTTAAAACAATTGCTAGCTACGAAATTTAGTAATCAAACATTTAAACAAACTCAACTCAAACCAGCTACAATTTCTGGAAGCAACAAATGCAGAGAAAATTCAGAAATAGCCGAATCCAATACTAGCTGATTTCAGACACAATAGCACTCTAAAAATATCATATAACTTGATACCAATCAGTGCCTAAGCTGCCCTTGAAACAAAGTGCCGAAATTGAACTTAACTTGATACAAAGAAGAGAAAATCTGATATGCCAAAAGGAACTGATGCTAAGTGCCCAAAACTATCACTGACATTTCAGAGTTAACACGTAGGTCTGAAGGAATTCAGAAGCAAATACTGATCAATCAAAACAAATCGAGGGTAGCGATGAAATGCAATGAGGCATAAATTTTGTGCAGAAATGCAGGAATGCAGTGCGGTATTTCAGAAACCGATTGGGATGCTAAAACCAAACAAACAACTGAAGTCGATTGTTCCAAGCTAATGTTCACCTAAAATTCCTAAGAACTCAAATTCAATTGATGCAAATTCAGGAACTGAAGACTGAAACACAACTGAAACTGAAACTGTCGAATTGCAGAAACTAGTCAAATTCAAAGTCTAATGCAGAATTGCAGCACCAAATTAAATGCCGAACAGGCAAACCAACAAGCTAAAATCAATGCACTAATCTACAATTCAGAAAAGCTTAAAAGGGGCTAATGATTACTTGACACAAACTCAGAAATTCTAAACTGAAACTTGCTAAAATTTAAACTGATACTCAAGAAAAATAGAACATAAAACTGATACGCAATTTAAACTGATACGCAGGTAATGGAGTATGCAATAAACTGAAATTGGAATGATTTGTTCACTAAACAAGCTCCCTAGCTACTTAACTGGCAGAAATTAAACCTAGTTAAGACAGAATCGGTGTGGAAAAGAAAGCTACAGCAACTGATACGAAATCGGAAACAGAAATTGTATGCAGAAATGAAAATTACAGCTAATAACTGAAAATTCACTAATTGAAACTAATCCTCAATCCCTTCCTTAGCTCAAGAACTCCTTGGCGTCAGACAAGGGTGAGCCTCGAACCCGTAAGCTCCACAAACCGCTAGGAAAACAAACTCTGCGAATCAACTCAAGCTCAACTTTGCTCAATCTGAAAACCCATTCGATTCCTTCAATCCAGCTATGTCCGATTGCGCTGAAGCTTGGGGATGATCCGAGCACTCCAGGGAACCCCTCCAGATAGCTCGGATGGAAGAAACCAGTACACAACTGAGATCGAAGAC
Organism: Boesenbergia rotunda; assembly: GCA_024364735.1. Classification (NCBI taxonomy): domain Eukaryota; kingdom Viridiplantae; phylum Streptophyta; class Magnoliopsida; order Zingiberales; family Zingiberaceae; genus Boesenbergia; species Boesenbergia rotunda. The sequence continues at coordinate 329,723 of JAGFNQ010006150.1, read as the reverse complement.
AGAAAATAGCAGAGCAGAGGAAACCTCACTCATCTCTGTTTCATGGGCAAAATTCGAGCTGGAACTTCACTGAGAGATCTTCCCAATGGCCTAGAACTTGATCTAATGAAGGAATTGAGTGGTCGCGCCCCTTAGATGAAGAAAAGCTTGAAGAAAAACTCGAAAACAATCGAAGACGAAGACGTTGCGGTGAAGACGCGATGAAGCTGTAACCTGTGGAGACTTCAGTTTAAATACTTTGAATCGGACGGCTCAGATTGTTCAGGATAGATCCAACGGTTGATCTTCATCCGATCTGACCCAAACTTTCCAGATGTTGATCAAGGGTTAGGATCTGCCTCAGAGTAGCTCGGATCTTCCATATTTGCAATGGATGGCTCAGATCAACCTTATCTTTAAATGGACGATCTAGATCCCTCTGATCTTGATCCAACGGCTGAATGATCTCCAATTTGGATAAAACCTTCAGATCTTGATCTAAGTGCTTGATTAACCTTATCCCCAGGTCAGATTCACCAGATCAGTGGCGGATGGTCCAGATCATCCCTTTTGTTGAATGGATGGTCTAGATCCTCTTAGCTTGATCAAACGGCTGGATCTTCCCCGATTTATCCCTAAACTTCCAGATCTCATTATGAAGGTCAGATCTGTTGGATCGAGAACACCGATAGAGGGGGGGGGGGTGAATATCGGAAATCGTTCTTTTTCTGAAAATTAAGAGCGAGTGCACAGCGGAAATAAAAATAACACAGAGACGCAGTCGTTTATACTTGGTTTGGAGCCTGTGTCGACTCCTACTCCAAGGCCCACGGTCGTTGACCGTTTACTTTGGGCAATTCTATATTAGGCGCAAAATAGTTTAGAGAAGATTATAAATTAACTACAGTAAACTTTTAAATAGCTCTTTTTACCGACGTCCGGAGTAGATTGACTATTTCGGGGCAGCAGGACATCGTTGGCTCGAGTTTGAGGGATTCCGGAGCAAGGCGCGAGAGCAGAAGAGCTTTGAGGCGTTGAGAGAATTGATTCCCTGAAGCCTTGGTCGAGGGCCCTTTATATAGGGTCTGGGGGCGCCCGGGACGTTGGGGGCGCCCCTCACGTGGCCTCTGATCCGCAGAGCTCTCGGTTGTATCTGATCCTCTGGATCCGCTTTGACCAGGGCGCCCGGAGTGCTCGGGGCGCCCGAGTTGACAGGGTCAAATCTTATCTTCTGGCCTCGAAGGCTTTTGGTTCGAGGTATGCGCATGGGGGCGCCCGGGACGCTGGGGGCGCCCGGGAGCACGGGGGCGCCTGACCCAGCATCTATTCGTACCCTTTTTCTCTTTATTTGTTTTGTATGCACCTTGGGGGCGCCCGGGACACTCCGGGCGCCCTACTCAGCCCTTGCCTCTCTCCTTTGAGGCTTTCTGAGCTGCAGACACACGTTCCTTCGGTCCTGCATCCAGGGTTAGTCTAAAACACAACAATATATTAAGTTATTAGATTATACAGCCTTAGCTGTCTTGGTTCTGACTTTGGTCTCCAAAATGGAGCCCTAGGTCGAACCAACGCCTACTGTTCCCTCGACGGGGAACGCGTCCTCACCTACTCCTCTCGGGAGAATTTACCTGATGCCAACCGTTCCTCTGGTAGGACTTTTGCCTGACGGTCCTTTGTCAGGTCTTGGATGCCGAGCTGCCCTTCGCTCGGTGCCTAGCATTCCTTCGCTAGGGCTTCAGTCCCAGACCATCCTTCGCCTGGCGCCTAGCAGTCCTTCGCTAGGTCTTTTGACTCTGGCATTCCTTCGCCAGTGCCTAGCAGTCCTTCGCTAGGTCTTGGATACTGGCAGTCCTTCGCCAGTTGCCTAGCAGTCCTTCGCTAGGGCTTGGATACTGGCAGTCCTTCGCCAGTGCCTAGCAGTCCTTCGCTAGGGCTTGGATACTGGCAGTCCTTCGCTAGGGCTTTGTATCCTGGCATTCCTTCGCCAGGTGCCTAGCAGTCCTTCGCTAGGACTTTGTATCCTGCACACTCAGTGAATATTGTTAGATCACAAACAAACTTAACTTTGAATCCTTTGCCAATATCAAAACAAGGTTCGATATGGTGCTTCCTGCACCAATAATCTCCCCCTTTTTGATTTATGGCAACGTAATTCAAAGTTAAGTAAAAAAACATATAACAGTTTAATTAAGAAGGTTAAGACTAATAAAACATAACAATTCTGAATAGTCTAACACCAATGTAATTTGAACAGAAAAATTTTTCCTCATACTCCCCCTGAATCATTGTGTTTTACGATACTTAACTTAACACTTAACTTTGACCTTTCCTCCCCCTTTGACATATATCAAAAATAAACATGGGTGAACAAGGTAAAGTTAAAAAATTTTTTTTTGCAAACTTAAATTTTGTTACAACACTTTTACTTAGCTTTGCAAAAAAGAATTTTACTTAGGCAAGATTTTGAAGCCAAATTTCCCTAACACATGGTTCAACTTTGAAAATTGGGAGAAAATTTTGCTTGGAAATACTTTGTGTATTTTGAAAAACAAAATCTTTAAAAAATTTCTAGACAAGTTTTTTACTAAGACAAACATTTGCCAAAATTTTCAAAAAGTCTTTGCTCAGGCAAATTTTGTTTACTAAGGAAAAAACTACTTAGAAATATTTGCAAAAAGATGCTCTTAAAAATTTTTGAAAGCACACTTAGAAATTCAACTTTGCTTTTTGAATAAGAGAAAGCTTTTGAAAAACATTTTGATTTTGAACAATTTGAGCTTTTTCTCTCCTTAGCTGTTTATTAGTAAAGAAATATATTTTGAAAGAAGTCTTTAAGAAAAAAAATTATGTATCAGAGCCTATGAGTTTTGAAAAAAAATACTTAGCATTATTCTTGAAAGTATAGCAAAAAACTTTAAACTGCACCAACAAAACTCTACTTAAAAAATATTTTATATTTGTAGGCAAATCTTTTAGAAACATCATGCACTTAGAACACTATTGCTTTTACAAGTATTAGTACTTTTCAAAACATTGTACTTTGAAAATAGAAGTACTTTTGAAGATTATGCATTAAAAAAGATTATTTTTATTTTGAATGTTTGACTATATTTCTTTTCCAGACTGACACAATCCTAGGAACCCTTGTTGACTACAAGGATATTTTCCTAAGTGTCCTGGAAATTTCTCCAACCATAATGTTTTTGAAAAATTTGAATTTTTTTTTTAAAAAATTAAGAAGAACTCCCCCTGTATTCGACACAGTCTGTTTTTTACCTAAGTTCCTTAAGGGACTTCAGTGTTGACCAGGTTTGACTATATGGACTAGGGTTGACTATTTTGACTAAATCAGAATAATCCCTAGACTCTATTTATTGTGATATTTGACAAAAAAAACTGTGATAAATGAAAAAGTAGGGTACAGTATAATAAATTAAAAATTAGAGGTAAGTTTGAATAATTTTTGCAAACGTTTTATTTAAAAGGATAGTGAATCATGCTTTTAGGTCCTAGATGTCTCACCCGGTTCTACGTGGTCAAACATGTTAACCTTAGGGGTTGTGTGAGACAAATATTTAATTTTAACACAAAAATGGTTAATTTTGAAACATTAAACCTTAGTAAAAAAATGATTTTTGAGGATTTTGAAAAGAATTTTAACTTTGAATTTTAAAAGTTAGTTAAATTAAATTTGAATGTTAAAAGTCAGATGAATTAAATTTGAATTTGGTTGAATTAAATTTAATTTATTAAGATTTGATTGATTTAATTAAGATTTAATTGAATTTAATTGATTTAATTAAGATTTGATTTTGATTGATTTAATTAAGATTTGATTAAATTTAATTGATTTAATTAAGATTTGATTGAATTTAATTGATTTAATTAAGATTTAATTGAATTTAATTGATTTGATTAAGATTTGATTTTGATTGATTTAATTATGATTTGATTAAGATTTGATTTTGATTAATTTAATTAAGATTGAATTGAATTTAATTGATTTAATTAAGATTTGATTGAATTTAGTTGATTTAATTAAGATTTGATTTTGATTTAGTTGATTTAAATTAGTTGGTTGGGTTGGACTCAACTTTTAGGTCCTAAGCATCTCATCCATTTCTAAGTGACAAAACAGGATATCCTTAACTGTTTTGTGAGATGCATATTTTAATAGAAAGATTTATTTTGAAAAGGCCATAATTAATTTTAAAAAGTTGAATTAATTTTTAAACCCAATTTAAATTTATTTTGAAAAGAGATATTTGAATCTAAAATTAACTAAAAATTTATGTTAGATTCGAATTTAACAACGAGTAAATTGAATTTGAATTTCAAAAATCGGCTTCCAGGTCTTGGCGAGGCACAAGGCCTTCTTTGGCCGTAGCCTTATTGGATCATCAACCCTTTCCTAGACAAAGCCTTTTAGTGAAATTTTATCTTGAAAATTACTTTTTGGTAAATTCTCGTCTAACTAGTTTGGGTCTTGGATCGGTAGCTTCGGCTAGTTCCGCCAAGATGGCTTCCCTAACGTACTATCATCTCACCGCCACCCAATACTATGTTGTTCAAATTTCAGTTAAGTTGGTTCAGTCCTTAAACTAACCAGTCCTAATTCTAAGCAAAAAAAAATTAAAAGGAAACACATAATTAAAATAAACAATTGTCTAAGTAATGTCACAATTGGAGTAATACTCCGGATTTTCGAAATCAACAAGATTATGAATTAAATTTTCTAACTTATTGACCTTATGTTTTAGGGTTTCATTTTCTTGTTTCAATTTTCTGAAGTTTGTTTTAATTAAGTTACATGATTCAATCACATTATTTAAGGTAAATAACGGATTTTCATATACTGTAAATTTACCTTCGTTGATTGTTTTTCCGGCATTCTTGGTAGCTCTTTTATTTGTGCATTCACGTTGGTAATGCCCGAACTCCTGGCACTTGAAGCATTGGATGCGACTTTTGTCCCTTCGTGCTTTTGGAACTGATTCCTTTGTCGCCGTCGGTGGTGTCGTTCGAATCTTACGAGTAGGACACTCACTTTGGTAGTGCCCTCTCTCCCTGCATGTGTAACAAATTACATGATTAAAATTTGAATTTACACTTTTACCTTTTGGTTCTTTATTGGGAATCTCCCCCTTGATTCTTGCCGCCTCGGATCTAGGTTCATCTTCTGATTCTGTGTCTGAGTCGGACTCGGGTACTGGTTGAAGCTCCTTCTTTGGTGGTTCTTTAGGAGTTTTTCCTGCAATAAAATTTACACCTTCCTCGACCATTATAGTATCTGTTTGATTATTTAATTCTAATTTTGAAACGAATTCGAAATCAGTTACCGTCTCAGTTAATTCGTCGTCTAATTCTGGTTCGATTTTGGATTCGGGTTCAGACTCTGACTCGGCTGTTTGTGCTTGGACTGAAAGGGCAAAATAATTTACCTGATCTTCTTCTTCATCTGAGATCTCTTGATGAAGGTTAACCAATTTTTCCCAGATTTCTCTAGCACATCTGCATGGACCTACTAGCTCGAGTTGCTCTTTGGTTATGCCACATTGTAGAATTGCAGTTGCCCTTGCATCGGTCTCGATTTGACTGAGGGTGTGTTCATCCAGTTTATCCCACTCGATTGATGACTCATCTTCTACAGGAAATGAGAATCCCGTTTGGATGATCCGCCATAAGTCCATGTGGGCCTTCAGAAGGGATTCCATTTGACATCTCCAAAACTTGAAGTTGTCGCCGGAGAATAGTGGTGGACGGGCACTGTTCTACTCGTGGTTGGCCATTTAGTTTAATCCTTGCACACAAAAGAAATAATAGAAATGTACCAAGACTTGGTCTTGGATTAGTAGTGTGGGAGAAGGAAAAAAAATAGTCCAAAATAAATGTTGCATAAATTTCGAGGCGAAATATTAATAAAATAATAAAAATAATTTATGATAAATTTTTGAAAATGTCAATTCTGATTAATAATGACAAAGTAAGAATTTAATGTAAAAAAATGCTCGACTTAAAGTAGCACGATTTTCGAGAAAAAATAATATTAAAATAATAATAAAAAAAGTTTATGACAAATTTTTAAAAATTAATTATTTTAACAATTCTAACTTATGGTAAAAAAATGAAAATTCAAAATTTAAAAAGGCGTACAAAAAATCGAGTGGTGTTGATATTTTTTATTTTAAAATAAAAGGCGAACAAAAATCGAGTGGTGTTGATTAAAAAAAGAAAATAAATAAAAAAATTTGTAAATCTGAAAAAAAAACTCCCAAATTGGTGGTTGCACCAAATTTGAGCTTCCCCGCTCTGATACCACTTGTTGGATCGAGAACACCGATAGAGGGGGGGTGAATATCGAAAATCGTTCTTTTTCGGAAAATTAAGAGCAAGTGCACAGCGGAAATAAAAATAACACAGAGACGCAGTCATTTTTACTTGGTTCGGAGCCTGTGTCGACTCCTAATCCAAGGCCCACGGTCGTTGACCGTTTACTTTGGGCAATTCTATATTAGGCGCAAAATAGTTTACAGAAGATTACAAATTAAGTACAGTAAACTTTTAAATAGCTCTTTTTACTGACGTCCGGAGTAGATTGACTATTTCGGGGCAGCAGGACGTCGTCGGCTCGAGTTGGAGGGATTCCGGAGCAAGGCACGAGAGCAGAAGAGCTTTGAGGCGTTGAGAGAATTGATTCCTTGAAGCCTTGGTCGAGGGCCCTTTATATAGGGCCTGGGGGCGCCCGGGACGTTGGGGGCGCCCCTCACGTGGCCTCTGATCCGCAGAGCTCTCGGTCGCGTCTGATCGTCTGGATCCGCTTTGACCGGGGCGCCCGGAGCGCTCGGGGCGCCCGGGTTGACCGGGTCAAATCTTATCTTCTGGCTTCGAAGGCTTTTGGTTCGAGGTATGCGCATGGGGGCGCTCGGGACGCTTGGGGCGCCCGGGAGCAGCGGGGGCGCCCGGGAGCACGGGGGCGCCCAGCCCAGCATCTATTCGAACCCTTTTTCTCTTTATTTGTTTTGTATGCACCTTGGGGGCGCCCGGGACACTCCGGGCGCCCTACTCAGCCCTTGCCTCTCTCCTTTGAGGCTTTCTGAGCTGCAGACACACGTTCCTTTGGTCCTGCATCCAGGGTTAGTCCAAAACACAACAATATATTAAGTTATTAGATTATACAGCCTTAGCTGTCTTGGTTCTGACTTTGTTCTCCGAAATGGAGCCCTAGGTCGAACCGACGCCTACTGTTCCCTCGACGGGGAACGCGTCCTCACCTACTCCTCTCGGGAGAATTTACCTGATGCCAACCGTTCCTCTGGTTGGACTTTTGCCTGACGGTCCTTTGTCAGGTCTTGGATGCCGAGCTGCCCTTCGCTCGGTGCCTAGCATTCCTTCGCTAGGGCTTCAGTCCCAGACCGTCCTTCGCCTGGCGCCTAGCAGTCCTTCGCTAGGTCTTTTGACTCTGGCATTCCTTCGCCAGTGCCTAGCAGTCCTTCGCTAGGTCTTGGATACTGGCAGTCCTTCGCCAGTTGTCTAGCAGTCCTTCGCTAGGGCTTGGATACTGGCAGTCCTTCGCCAGTGCCTAGCAGTCCTTCGCTATGGCATGGATACTGGCAGTCCTTCGCCAGTGCCTAGCAGTCCTTCGCTAGGGCTTTGTATCCTGGCATTCCTTCGCCAGGTGCCTAGCAGTCCTTCGCTAGGACTTTGTATCCTGCACACTCAGTGAATATTGTTAGATCACAAACAAACTTAACTTTGAATCCTTTGCCAATATCAAAACAAGATTCGATATGGTGCTTCCTGCACCAACAAGATCTACCTTTCCTCAGCTGGGATCCATCTGATTTGCCCTGGATGATCTAGATCTGCTTATCTTCTGAATGGACGGCTCACAGTTTTCCAGAGCTTGATCGCCTTGATCTGAGCCTGATCCTGACCAATCTTGACCTCGGTCTATGATCCTTTCAAAGCCTACAAACATAGATTCACAATTAAGTTCCAAAATATTTCAAATGTATAAAGATTTGCAATAAAGCCCAAAATAGGACTAATCTATAGAACCGAGGGTAAATTCAAGGTTAAACATGTAAAATATGGGTCAAACATGGCTTTTAGCATCTGAAATGATCAATAAAATAACACTTATCAACTCCCCCACACTTAAGCTTGAGCGTCTCGCGAAACTACTAAGTATGTATCCCTTGGACTCTTTCTAAGCATAATTAGAAGCAAATGAAAAGAAATTACCTAAGGTTGTCAATTCTCAAAAATCTAAGCTCTATGGATTAATATCTCGTCCTTAAATCAACAACTTAGCATTTTCATCCTTCATGATTCATTGAGATGAATTTAACTCACTAAGCCTTTCAAGGGAAGTTTTGGTGGCTCTCTTCTTAAGTTCTAAGTTAATGATGGAAGTGGAGCTACCTCAAACACACATGCTTCTTGCACTACCATAGGCTTGCATGTTATCTACTTTCTACCATTATTCATGATTAGGATCCACATCTACAAAAACAAGTAAAGACATAGAAAATTGTAAGAATGAAGTGAAAGCCACGAAAATAGAAAAATTGATGAAGTGGGAGACTTGGTTGCTCAAGAACATTTCCAATGCACTTTGCTCTCTTTACCATCCTCTATGGAAGTCAAAAGTGTGGTGGAGTAAGAATTTTGCAGTGCCTCTTGATTCGGATGAAAAAGACTTCATTAACTTCATTGTGCCAATTTTTTCTATTGCGTGCCAACCTTGCTTCCTTCTTTTTTTTCTCATCATTTTTTCTTCTTCGTTCTTTCTCTCTAGTAAAGTCAGAATGGTAGTGACGCAAGGATTTGATTTGAATGAGATTATCTTCACCGATCTCATGGTCCCAAAACTTCAATTGTGTGCCCCCGGGGCTATGGTGCAGCGGTAGGGTCGTTAGTAGTTAACCCAGGCATCCGCGGTTCGATCCCCAACTACGACGCATTTTGCAGGAATTTATCCTCCAAATGGGGCGCGAACCCTGGGACACTGGGCTTCTAGACTGCACACCACGAGCGCTTCCCGATTTACCCTGGTGACCGGTGGAAAACTTCCGTGAGGTCGGGCTGGCCATCCCAAGTTCAATTTGTCTGCTGCCTGGTTCATCTGCAAAACTCAATTGTGTGCCATTTTATTTCCCTTTTCTCTTCTCTTTTTTTTCTGCTTTAATGATCAGCTGCTACTTTCTGTTTTAGTTCTTCATTCTGTTCAGTCATGATGTGCTCAGCTCCCCAAATTCTTATCCAAATCAGTTCCAATCCAACAATGCCGTGATCTTCAAATGAATTGTTACCTGTTGTTTTATTTTCAGCATTTACTTTGTTGCGGCATTCAATCAACTTTCTCATCTCTGCTAATCAGTTTTTACAGCTTCAGAATCTGTACCGAATGAAACTCCAACAAGCTGATTGGAATCGGCTTGTGTCTCAGTCGAATTGCTTCTGAAATTCAGTGTGTTTTTCCTCTAATGTCGAGCTCTTCTTCTTTTCCCATAGCTGCATTTTTCCTCTTCCAAACTGTTTTTTTTCTTTCTATTTCAGGTCTGATATGAAAATCCTAGCAGCCACATTCATCTTTGTTCTGATCAGTAGTAGATGTACCCAACACTTTTTGATACATTTATGACTTAGTTCCCTGATTTATAGCTTTGAAAACTCAATTTCAGCATCAAGTTGATACAAAACAGCAATACTAGCTTCCAACTGATTTTCTTTTCTTTCAGTCACTGTCTACTCAGTTTCTCCTTATCTCCATCAAGAGTTTGACCAAGTCTCAGCTATGTTTACAATCCTGCTGCTCTCCAGAATTCTTTTTAGCTGGTGAAGGTTTATTTCTCAATTTTTAGCAGCTACCCTTACAATGCAGTTCAGATTTTTCAGCTTTTGCTCAGCTTTTGCCCAAACTTTACAGCCTTCAATTCAGACTTAAGTAAAGTGTTTCTAATCTTAACTTCCATAATTCCAACTTCCCAATTCTTGATCCACATCATTTCCGATCCAAGTTAGTCCACAAAAAATTTTTACATCACTTTGGCACAATTTTTTTTTCTTTTTGCTTTTGCGTGCCATTTTTTTCTCATTGCAGATTTTTTTTTTCATTGCGTGCCACTTGGATCTTCAATATATAGTAAAGAATCTAGATGCCTCAATTGTTTCCATCCTTGACCACTTCTTCTTGCTCATTCTTGACACCAAACTCAATTAAACTTGGTACCTTTTGGCCTCAACTTGGAATTAAATGAATCTTTGATACAAAATACTTCCAAAACTCTAGCCAACTCCCCCACACTTGATCTTTTGTCCGTCTCGGGCAAAGTAGCATCAAGAAACATCCCAAGCAAATAAGTCCATAGAAAAGTAAGGGTAAGAGTAGGAAATAAGGAAAGAAAATAGGAAAACATGATTTTTGCCAAAAATTGATATGGAAAGGTAAACAAATTGATTAGCCTCTATAGATGTGTTCCAATCATTGAAATATGGTTTTGAAAGAACCTAAGCAAGTTCTAGAGTACAATCACATATGTGTGTTACAAAAACAAGGCTAATTCTCACTAGGTGCAAATAATTCATCTCAAGTCATCAATTAAGAATCCAAAGCCAAGTAGTACTCAAGCATCCAAGAATTCATCCATTAGCTCAAACCTTATGTTTTAACAACCAAATTTAATTTATTTTCAAGAGACTCTAAAATGACATGAAGACAACCTAGAGGGATACATTTATTCCTAGTCATGCAAGAAAAAGTGCCAAAAAAATAACATGGTATTTACAATGTCTATTTATTCATTCTACTCTACTCATGCATTTATTAGAAAGAACTCATTTTAAAAGAAAATTTTACTTCTAGAAGTCATAAAAGTGAAAAATGCAATGAAGGAAAATGTAAGAAAGAGTAAACTCCCCTTTATTTCTGGCGGTCGGAGTCTATCAAGAAATAACCTCCATCGTGGTAGTGGAGGAGTATGGGTAGCTGAGAGAGTTTCCTTCATTTGACCATTTTATGGTGCATTACTGCCCCACACTAGACTTTATAGCAAAATGTTCAGGTGGCCGAAGGTGATTTAGGTACAAGAGCCATTTAAGAGATAGAGTGCTTCGAATTAAAGTAAGATCATCTCCTCCCTCTTGATGCTTTTTGGAAAACCTTCTAGGAGGTTGAAGACTGTTTAGATGGAGTACCCACTCAAGAAGTCTTTGGGATCCTGCAAAACCATGTAATACCTCTCTCATGCGTGCAGGGTAAGAAAGAAATGAAACAATATCAGTCTCTATATAAAAGGTATCCAAAAAGGCATCACATTCAATAAAATCAATTTTTGATACCTCAATGGAATTTTCACAATTATTTTTTACAAAAGATGTATCAAGCAATGCATTACAACCAATGAAATCAACTTTAGGTACCTCCATAAGTTTTTCACACTCAACTTCAGCATAAGATATAGCAAGAGATTCATCATAATAAACAACATCAATTTCAGGCCCTTCTAAAAATTTTCCACAATCCATATCCACAAAAGATGTATCAAGCAACGCATTACAACCAATGAAATCAACTGTAAATACCTCTATCGAATTTTCATAAGCAGTTCCTACATAAGGTATATCAAGAAATGTTTCACAGCCAATAAAATCAATCTCGGATACCTCCATAAGTTTTTCACACTCAACATCAGCATAAGATATAGCAAGAGATTCATCATAATAAACAACATCAATTTCAGGTCCTTCTAAAAATTTTTCACAATCAGTTTTAGCATAATATGTATTAAGAATATCATCGCAATGAATAAAATCAAGCCTGGGTGCCTCTATGGAATTTTCATCATTATTTTTCACAAAAGATGTATCAAGACATGCTTCACATGCAATTCTAGACACCTCTCTGAAATTTTCTAAAGGAAAAGGAGAAATACTTACCTGATCTTGCTCAAGTTCTGGTGGACACTCAACTGGAATAGGTGATCCTTGGGTTCTTGCTCGCATCATGCAAGTCCCTACACTTTCTGGCTTGTCCTCTGAATTTTCTAATGTATCGGTCAATGTTGGTGGTCCCTGGGGTTCTGTGCAATCCCCTACACCTGTAGAATCATCTCTTGTGCATGCTTCCTCAGTAATATCTGCAACAACCTTATTAGAAAAATTAGTACTATCGATAGCAATATCACAAAATAAAAGATAAGAAGAGTCCTATAAAGCTTCAGTTTCGAATTCAAGGCTGTCACGTGCTTTTCCATCCAGCTCCTTTAATGCCTTCACAACTGATGCATCCTCATCTTTCTCTGAAATCAAATCTCCTCCCACTATGTCAAATGTAACATCATCAGCAATTAACTGTGCCTCAACAGTCTCATCTGGGGTGTCCATGCTCATAATAGAATGATCTCCCCTAGGGTCCTTCATGGCATCGAAAATACAAAACTGGACTACTGTGTTCCCCACTTCCATCGAAAGTGTGCCAGCATAAACATCAATTTCTGTTCTAGCAGTCTTCAGAAAAGGCCTCCCAAGGATGAGTGGGGATCTATGTGCAAGATACTCTCCTTTCATGTCTAGAATGTAGAAGTCTACAGGGAAAATCAAGTCCTTAACTTTTACTAAAACATCTTCAATAACTCCTGCTGGATGGGTCTAGCTTCTATCTGCTAACTGAATCATAACTCCAGTGAGCTGTAAAGGGCCAATGCCAAGTATCTGGAAGATCGATCTGAGTATTACATTGATGGAGGCTCACAAGTCTAGTATAGCGTCATGAAAAATAGTCCTCCCTATCTCACACGATACAGTAAAAACTCCAGGGTTTTCACACATTTGAGGTATGACATGGATGAGTGATGAAAAATTTTTCCCCAGGCTGACCAATCCATTTTCCTTAAGCTTCTTCTTGTGAACACATAGATCTTTCAGAAATTTTGCATACTTAGGAATCTGTTAAATCATGGTCAACAGGGGTACATTAATTTCGATTTTGCTAAAAAGTTTTACCAGCTCATTGTACTCTTTGGCTTTCTCCTCCTCCACTTGTCTTTTGGCTTGAGTTTTCCGCTGTGGAAAGGGCAAAGGAACCGAAATTTCTTTCTCTTGAACCGTATTTGGAGGGCTGAAAATGTAGGTGCTGCCCCACTTGATGTAGCTGCTGTGATGTTGGTTTCGGCACTGACTTCTCCTTCATTTCCCACCAAAATTACAGATTACTTGATGAAGGAGTTGAGCACGGGCTAGGGGTGGAACCAACTGATTTTGAAGCGATTTCGGGGCTGATTGGTGCCGAAAATGTGGGTGCTGCCCTATTTTCAGAAAATTCTGCTCTTGGACTCTTTTGAGATGAAGTTACCTTCCCACTCCTCAAATAAATAGCGCTAATGTTTCCCTTTGGATTGGGAATAGCTTGAGAAGGTAATTGACTTGATCCTTGAGATTTATTTTGATTTATTTCACTAGCCAATTGTCCAATTTGCCTTTCGATGTTTTGTAAGGCGCCAAAATATTACCCTGCTGTAATTGTTGGAATTGGGGCTGTTGGGGCTGATTGGAGGGCTGAAATTGTTGTTGAACGGGCTGATAATTGGGCTGAAATGATGGTTGGACTTGCTGAGAAGTATAGCCTTGAAAATTTTCATTTTGAAGTAAGAATGGTTGCGGTGAAGATTGAAATTGAGTGGGCTGAAATCCTTGATTTTGTGGCTGAAAATTTTGATTCCAAGTCTGAAAACCTTGCTGCGGTTGTTGGAGTTACTGCTGTAAAGGTTGATATTGTTGTGGATAATTCAAATTCCCTTGGAAACCTTGTTGATTCCCTTGAAACGGTTGCTGGAAATTCTGAAGTGTTGGCTGGAAATGCTGATTTTGGGGCTGAAATTGCTGTGGCTGCTGGAAAGATTGCTGTGGTTGCTAAAATTGTTGTTGTTGCGGGTTCTGTTGGTAGAAAGAATTCCCGTACCTTAGATTTGGATGATCCCTCCAACTGGGGTTATAAGTAGACGAATAGGGGTTATTCCGGGATTGAAATTGTCCCCTAACCAATGCCGCTATTGTCTCATCTTGTTGGAGGTTGGGGCATGAATCTGAATTATGATCTTGACTACAGCAAATGCCACATACTCTCATCACTTGGCTTGATTGTGGAGGCACCGAAAGATTGGAATTTTGACTTACATTATTAAGACCCATTTGCTTTATCGCTGATGTGAGCTCTACCAATGCATTCTTGATTTCTTTTTGTTCACTGGAAGCCACCTGAACTTCATTAACTCCTCTAGTAGACAATGCTCTACTTCTAAACTGCTGAGAACTTTCTGCCATATTTGAAATGAGCTCCCTAGCTTGTTCTGGGGTTTTGTTAACTAGGGCTCCTCCAGCTGCAGCATCTATCATGATCCTATCCATCTGTAATAATCCCTCATAGAAATACTGAATGAGGAGCTGCTCGCTAATCTGATGCTGTGGGCAACTGGAACAAAGCTTATTAAATCTCTCTCAGTAGTCATAAAGTGTTTCCCCCACCACTTGCTGTATACCACATATACTCTTTCTTATGATTGCAGTTCTGGAGGCTGGAAAATATTTTTCTAGGAATGCCTTCTTCATGGAAATCCAACTAGACACGTGGCCAGTAGGTAAATAGTAGAACCAGTCCTTAGCTGCTCCAGTCAGAGAAAATGGAAAAGCCCTCAGCTTGATGTCTTCCTCTGAAATACCCTGAGGCTTCATAGTGGAGTAAACAACATGAAATTCATGCAAGTGTTTGTTTGGATCTTCTCTAGATAATCCTTGAAATTTAGGTAGCAAGTGGATGAGTCCGGATCTGAGCTCAAAATCACCAGTCAGCTCTGGATAGCAATGCTGGAATACTAAAATGTGTCATCTGGTGCTGTAAGTTCTTTCATGGTCTTCTGGTGGTCTGCCATCTGATCAACTGAATAAGCTGAAATAGACTGATTAGGAAGAATGTCAAAAGCCTCTGAAACACTGAGCTGGTTCCTCCTAGCTCTGAAAGTTCTTTCAATCTCTGGGTCAAAATCCTCCAGACCACCTCCTACTGACCTGGTCATAAAATAAACAAATCGCAGCAAATGTGTATAGAAAAATGGAACAGATAATGTAAATCACAAGATATAGCAATAAGCGCAAAAAATGGATCAAGAAAAATATGAAATAAGCAAAAATCAAACAACTCAACTAGTGTGTTCCCCGGCAACGACGCCAAAATTTTTGATGAGCCCGAACTAGGTGTCACGAATGTGGGTCTCAAAATTTAGATATGTGTAAAGCTGGAAACCCTTTTTGCTAGCAAAGATGATAACGTAGTAAAGGGGCCACAGGTCGTATTTTTCCTAGGGCTAGTTGAGATTGCTTGATTCAAGCTCGAGTTTATGTGTCGTTGATATTTTTTTTTGGGTTTCAAATAAAATCTGGGTTTTGGTTCCAATTAGAATTGAAAAACACAAATAAAAGTAAAGACACTTAACTAGATGAACTAATAAGATATTGCAACTAACGAACTCAGCTAATGGGAAATTAATCAACCAATTCAAAGTAGCCAAACTTGAAGAACAAAATTGATATGAATGCAATCCAAATGCTAAGCAAAGAATAAAGTCAGTGATGGCAATTTTCGGAAACAAGCAAACTTAAAACAATTGCTAGCTACGAAATTCAGTAATCAAACATTTAAACAAACTCAACTCAAACTAGCTACAATTTCCAGAAGCAACAAATGCAGAGAAAATTCAGAAATAGCCGAATCCAATACTAGCTGATTTCAGACACCATAGCACACTAAAAATATCATATAACTTGATATCAATCAGTGCCTAAGTTGCCCTTGATACAAAGTGCCGAAATTGAACTTAACTTGATACAAAGAAGAGAAAATCTGATGTGCCAAAAGGAACTGATGATAAGTGCCCAAAACTATCACTGACATTTCAGAGTTAACACGCAGGTCAGAAGGAATTCAGAAGCAAATACTGATCAATCAAAACAAATTGAGGGTAGAGATGAAATGCAATGAGGCAGAAATTTTGTGCAGAAATGCAGAAATGCAGTGCAGTATTTCAGAAACCGATTGGGATGCTAAAACCAAACAAACAACTGAAGTCGATTGCTCCAAGCTAATGTTCATCTAAAATTCCTAAGAACTCAAATTCAATTGATGCAAATTCAGGAACTGAAGACTGAAACACAAATGAAACTGTATATGCCGAATTGCATAAACTAGTCAAATTCAGAGTCTAATGCAGAATTGCAGCACCAAATTAAATGTCGAACAAGAAAACCAACAAGCTGAAATCAATGCACTAATCTAGAATTCAGAAAAGCTTAAAAGGGGCTAATGATTATTTGACACAAACTCAGAAATGCTAAACTGAAACTTGCTAAAATTTAAACTGATACGCAAGAAAAATAGAACATAAAACTGATATGCAATTTAAACTGATACGCAAGCAATGGAGTATGAAATAAACTGAAATTGGAATGATTGGTTCACTAATCAAGCTCCCTAGCTACTTAACTTGCATAAATTAAACCTACTTAAGACAGAATCAGTGTGGAAAAGAAAGCTATAGTAGCTGATACGAAATCAGAAATAGAAATTGTATGCAGAAATGAAAATTACAGCTAATAACTGAAAATTCACTATGTGAAACTAATCCTCAATCTCTTCCTTAGCTCAAGAACTCCTTGCCGTCACACAAGGGTGAGCCTCGACCCTGTAAGCTCCACAAACCGCTGGGAAAACAAACTCTGCGAATCAACTCAAGCTCAACTCTGCTCAATCTGAAAACCCATTCGATTCCCTCAATCCAACTGTGACCGATTGCGTTGAAGCTTGTGGATGATCCAAGCAATCTAGGGAACCCCTCCAGATAGCTCGGATGGAAGAAAGCGGTGTACAACTAAGATCGAAGACAGCAAACAGCAGAGCTGAGGAAACCTCACTCAGCTCTGTTTCTTGGGCAAAATTCGAGCTGGAACTTCACTGAGAGATCTTCTCAATGACCAAGAACTTGATCTAATGAAGGAATTGAGTGGTCGCACCCCTTAGATGAAGAAAAGCTTGAAGAAAAACTCGAAAACAATCGAAGATGAAGATGTTGCGGCGAAGACACGACGAAGTTGTAACCTATGGAGACTTCAGTTTAAATACTTTGAATCGGACGGCTCAGATTGTTCAGGACAGATCCAACGGTTCATCTTCATCCGATCTGACCCAAACTTTCTAGATGTTGATCAAGGGTTAGGATCTGCCTCAAAGTAGCTCGGATCTTCCATATTTGGAATGGATGGCGCAGATCAACCTGATCGTTGAATGGACGATCTAGATCCCTCTGATCTTGATCCAACGACTGAATGATCTCCGATTTGGATGAAACCTTCAGATCTTGATCCAAGTGCTTGATTAACCTTAACCCCAGGTCGGATTCACCAGATCAATGGCGGATGGTCCAGATCTTCCTTTTTCTTGAATGGATGGTCTAGATCCTCTTGGCTTGATCCAACGGCTGGATCTTCCCCGATTTATCCCTAAACTTCAGATCTCATTATGAAGGTCAGATCTACCTTTTCTCAGCTGGGATCCATCTGATTTGCCCTGGATGATCCAGATCTGCTTATCTTCTGAATGGACGACTCACAGTTTTCCTGAGCCTGATCGCCTTGATCTGAGCCTGATCCTGACCAATCTTGACCTCGGTCCATGATCCTTTCAAAGCCTACAAACATAGATTCACAATTAAGTTCCCAAATCTTTCAAATGTATAAAGATTTGCAATAAAGCCCAAAATAGGACTAATTTATAGAACCGAGGGTAAAATCAAGGTTAAGCATGTAAAATATGGATCAAACATGGCTTTTAGCATATGAAATGATCAATAAAATAACACTTATCAACTCCCCCACACTTAAGCTTGAGCGTCTTGCGAAACTACTAAGTATGTATCCCTTAGACTCATTCCAAGCATAATTAGAAGCAAACGAAAAGAAATTACCTAAGGTTGTCAATTCTAAAAAATCTAAGCTCTATGGATTAGTATCTCGTCCTTAAATCAACAACTTAGCATTTTCATCCTTCATGATTCATTGAGATGAATTTAACTCACTAAGCCTTTCAAGAGAAGTTTTGGTGGCTCTCTTATTAAGTTCTAAGTTAATGATGGAAGTGGAGCTACCTCAACACACATGCTTTAATGCAATTAAATACAGAATGAATTAAATAAATATAAATAATAATAAAATAATTAAAAAAAAAAATAATAATATTTTTCCAAAACTACTAATATTTTATTAATATTAGAATAATTATATATTTTAATTATTTTTAAATTATATATATATTTTTTACTTTTTTATTATAATTACTTTTTAATGATATAGTTGATAGAAAAAAAAATTATAGTATATAAATATCCATCTTAATGTATTACCGATGATATCATACCGATGGTATGTACGGAGATATAGAATCCACCGAACCCGACCATTGCATCTAGTCTTGCACTACCATAGGCTTGCTTGTTATCTACTCTCTACCATTATTCATGATTAGGATCCACATCTACAAAAACAAGTAAAGACATAGAAAATGGTAAGAATGAAGTGAAAGCCACGAAAATAGAAAAATTGATGAAGTGGGAGACTTGGTTGCTCAAGAACATTTCCAATGCACTTTGCTCTCTTTACCATCCTCTATGGAAGTCAAAAGTGTGGTGGAGTAAGAATTTTGCAGTGCCCCTTGATTCAGATGAAAAAGACTTCATTAACTTCATTGTGCCAATTTTTTCTATTGCGTGACAACCTTGCTTCCTTCTTTTTTTCTCTCATCATTTTTTTTCTTCTTTCTTTCTCTCTAGTAAAGTCAGAATGGTAGTGACGCAAGGCTTTGATTTGAATGAGATTATCTTCACCGATCTCATGGTGCCAAAACTTCAATTGTGTGCCATTTTGTTTCCCTTTTCTCTTCTCTTTTTTTTCTGCTTTAATGATTAGCTGCTACTTTCTGTTTTAGTTCTTCATTTTGTTCAGTCATGATGTGCTCAGCTCCCCAAATTCTTATCCAAATCAGTTCCAATCCAACAATGCCGTGATCTTCAAATGAATTGTTACTTGCTGTTTTTTTTTCTGCATTTACTTTGTTGCTGCATTCAATCAGCTTTCTCATCTATGCTTATCAGTTTTTACAGCTTCAGAATCTGTACCGAATGAAACTCCAACAAGCTGATGGGAATCGGCTTGTGTCTCAGTCGGATTGCTTCTGAAATTCAGTGTGTTTTTCCTCTAATGTCGAGCTCTTCTTCTTTTCCCATAGCTGCATTTTTCCCCTTCCAAACTATTTTTTTTCTTTCTTTTTCAGGTCTGATATGAAAATCCTAGCAGCCACATTCTTCTTTGTTCTGATCAGCAGTGGATGTACCCAACACTTTTTGATACATTTATGACTTAGTTCCCTGATTTATAGCCTTGAAAACCCAATTTCAGCTTCAAGTTGATTCAAAACTGCCTTACTAGCTTCCAACTGATTTTCTTTTCTTTCAGTCACTATCTACTCAGTTTCTCCTCATCTCCATCAAGAGTTTGACCATGTCTCAGCTATGTTTACAATCCTGCTGCTCTCCAGAATTCTTGTTAGCTAGTGAAGGTTTATTTCTCAATTTTCAGCAGCTACCCTTACAATGCAGTTCAGATTTTTCAGCTTTTGCCCAAACTTTACAGCCTTCAATTCAGACTTAAGCAAAGTGTTTCTAATCTTAACTTCCATAATTTCAACTTCCCAATTCTTGATCCACATCATTTCCGATCCAAGTTCGCTCCACAAAAAAATTTTTCTTCACTTTGGCACAAATTTTTTTTCTTTTTGCTTTTGCGTGCCATTTTTTTTCTCATTGCAGATTTTTTTTTCATTGCGTGCCACTTGGATCTTCAAAAATATAGTAAAGAATCTAGATGCCTCAATTGTTTCCATCCTTAACCACTTCTTCTTGCTCATTCTTGACACCAAACTCAACTCAACTTGGTACCTTTTGGCCTCAACTTGAAATTAAATGAATCTTTGATACAAAATACTTCCAAAACTCTAGCCAACTCCCCCACACTTGATCTTTTGTCCGTCTCGGGCAAAGTAGCATCAAGAAATATCCCAAGCAAACAAGTCCATAGAAAAGTAAGGGTAAGAGTAGGAAATAAGGAAAGAAAAATAGGAAAACATGATTTTTGCCAAAAATTGATATGCAAAGGTAAACAAATTGAATAACCTCTATAGATGTGATCCAATCATTGAAATATGATTTTGAAAGAACCTAAGTAAGTTCTAGAGTACAATCACATATGTGTGTTACAAAAATAAGGGCGGCTGCCTTATCCCTGATCTCGTTGATCAAGTTCAGCTACAGCCGCCTTCTTTCGGATTATCTTTATCGTAGGCTGCTCGTCGATCTGACTCACAACCGACCTCGATGGGCACTACGACCTCACTTCCATAAACCTGTTGGAAAGGCGTGCTTCCTATGGTTTCCTTAGGCATGGTGCGTAGGGCCCATAAGACACTAGGGAGCTCATCCATCAAAGTTCCCTCTGCATGGTCCAGCTTGGTCTTCAATCCTTTAAGGATTTCTCGATTGGCTACTTCTGCCTGGCCGTTGCTCTGTGGATATGCGACAGAAGTGAATGCTTACTTGATGCCATATTCCGAGCACCATTCTTGTATCTTCCAGCCTTGGAACTGCCTTCCATTGTCTGAGACGAGTATATGTGGAATTCCATATCGGCATAGGATGTTCTGCCATTGGAATTTGATCACAGCCATCTCGGTGATGCGCGCTAGGGCCTCGGCTTCTATCCATTTAGAAAAGTAGTCCACGGCCACGAGCAGGAACTTCTTTTGAGCTGCGGTGATTAGGAATGGTCCCACAATGTCCATGCCCCACTGATCGAAGGGGCAGGAGACCGCTGATGCCTTC
Organism: Boesenbergia rotunda; assembly: GCA_024364735.1. Taxonomy (NCBI): domain Eukaryota; kingdom Viridiplantae; phylum Streptophyta; class Magnoliopsida; order Zingiberales; family Zingiberaceae; genus Boesenbergia; species Boesenbergia rotunda. Next base: position 308,769 of record JAGFNQ010006150.1, on the reverse strand, counting down.
ATCACCTCCACGGGTTGGTGCGGGAGGAAGTGGTGCTTTTGGCATGACAGACAGGTAGCAACCAGCTTGTTCGCGTCTTTCTGCAGAGTAGGCCAGTAGTAACCGGCCAGTAGTGCTTTCCTAACCACGGCTCGAGCTCCAATGTGGCATCCGCAGACACCCATGTGAATCTTCCTCAGCACATAGTCGTCATCCACTTCACTCAGGCACTTGAGTAGGGGTCGGGCAAAGGACCTCTTGTAGAGCACGTCGCCGACCATGGTGTACTTAGCTGCCCATTTTTTGAGCAGTCGAGCTTCCTCTCGATCGACTGGCACAACTCCTTCCATGAGGTATGCGATGAGTGGGGTTCTACAGTCAGATTCCAGCTCCAGCTCGGCTTGCCTTTCTATTTGCATGATCATTAATGTCGGACCGCCTGGCTGTGGAAGTACCCAGGAGCCGATCGATCTGGCCAACTTAGCCAACTCATCCACCTTGAAGTTGTTTTCCCCTGGAATCTTCTGAACTTGTACCTCCTGTAACTCGCCTTCAATTTCTCATAGGCTTCTATGAAGGCTTGCAACCGGTCACTATTAACTTCGAATCGACGGCCACTTGCTGTGTGACTAGCTGGGAGTCAGAGTAAAGTATTACTCGGGTTGCCCCTACGTGCTTGGCGACTTGCAACTCGGATATGAGGGCCTCGTACTCAGCCTCGTTATTAGTGGCCCTATATTCCATTCGAATAGATAAGTGCATCTGCTCCCCTTTCGGGGAAACCATCAGGATGTCGATCCCGCTTCCTGATCGAGCTGACAAGCCATCCATATATATTTGCCATGCCTCTTCAACTTCGTCAAAATGCAGTTCACCCAGAAAATCTGCTAAGGCCTGTGCCTTGATGGCCAGCCGCACCTGGTACTGGATATCATATTCGCTCAACTCAGTTGTCCACTTGATCAACCGGTTGAATGCTTCAGGATTAGAGGCCACTGGGCCCAAATTGTTGTTCGTCAATACCACAATGGGATGTGCCAAGAAATAAGGTCGAAGCCTCCGAGCACCAAACCACAACACGTACACCAACTTCTCGAGTGTCGTATAACGACACTCGACTCCTTTCAGTAGGTGAGCAAAGAAATACATGGGGTGTTGCTCGGTCCCCTCTTGCCGGACTAAAACCAGGCTGACAGAGTCAGACGAGGCAGCTAAGTATACGTACAGAATTTCTCCAACTTCAGGCTTTGCTAGTACAGGCAACTCGGCGAGGTACACCTTCAGCTCCTCAAACGCCTTATCACAATCGGCGTCCCACTGAAACTTGGTGGCTTTGCGGAGGGTTTTGAAGAATGGCAACCCTCGCTCGGCTGATCGGGAGATGAACTGGGACAGAGCTGTGATCCGCCCGGTGAGTCGTTGCACCTCTCGGAGATTTCTTGGTGGGAGCATGTCCAGTAAGGCCCTGACCTTGCTAGGATTAGCTTCGATGCCCCGCTCAGTCACAATGTATCCGAGGAATTTCCAGCTCCGGGCGCCGAAGAGACACTTAGTAGGATTCAATTTAAGCTCGTACCTGCGCAGTGTCTGGCACGTCTCCTCGACATCAACTATCAGATCTTTCACTCGGGTGGACTTGATGAGGATGTCGCCCACATATACTTCAATATTTCTCCTGATCTGAGACCGGAAGACCTTATTCATTATTCGCTGGTATGTGGCTCCAGCGTTCTTCAATCCGAACAGCATGATAGTGTAACAGTAAGTACCATCCACCATGATGAAGCTGACCTTCTCCTGGTCCTCAACAGCCAGGAGTACTTGATGATATCCCTGGTAGGCGTCCATCATGGAGATGAACTCACTGCCAGCCGTTGAGTCCACCATCTGGTTGATCCGAGGTAGGGGATAGCAATCCTTCATGCATGCCTTGTTGAGATCCCGGAAGTCAATGCAGACTCGCCACTTATTGTCAGGCTTGGGTACCAACACCACGTTGGCTAACCAGGCCGGGAACTGCACTTCCCTGATGTGGCCGGCCTCTAGAAGCTTTTCGATCTCGGCTGGGATCACTTTATTCTGCTCGGTGTTGAAGTCCTGTTTCCTTTGCTTGACGGGCTGAGAGTGGGGATAAACATGGAGGTGATGCTCTGCAACCTCCGGTCGGACGCCTTTCAGCTCTTTGACCGACCAGGAGAAAACATCTTGGTTCTGAGCCAAGCATTCCAGTAAGGGCTTCTTCAGCTCCTCAGGCATCCCTACGACAATCTTGACTCGGGCTTCTTCCCAATCTGGAAGGAGCTGTACCTCCTCCTTATCTTCGTGCAACTCGGCCCACGGGAAGGCTTGGAGCATGTTGCAATCTGAGAAGGGACGTGGGGCCTTTTGGCTCTCCACCCAGACGTCATCGACGTAGCACCTCCGGACCACTCTCTGGTCACCCCTGACCTCTCCTACCTTGTCCCCGACAGGGAACTTGACCTTCAGGTAGAAGGTGGAGGCGACGGCTGATAAGTATCATTTTGTTGATCATTTTATATGTTTAAATCCGTGTTTGACCCATATTTTACTTGTGTAATTGTGGATTTACCCTAGGTTCAAGGATTTGTATCCTTTTTGGACCTAATTGCAAATTTGGTTATATTTGAGCTGTTTTGTCACTAAATTTTTGATCTACATTTGTAGGCTTCAAATGATCAGGGACCTAGGTCATGATGGGTCAAGGTTGAGTCCAAAGTGGACCAGATCAAAGGAATCAAGCGTCAACTAATTTGGACCGTCCGATGCAAAGATGGTTAGATCTAAACCATTTGAGAACTTCTGATCAATCCGAGTTGGGTTTAAGTCTAATCTAGTGATCAGATCAAGATCTTAGGGTTTCAGCTCAATCGGAGATCATCTGGCCGTTGGATCACGATCAGAGGGATCTAGACCATCCATTCAAAGATCAAGGTGATCTAAACCATCCATTGGAGATCTGGCAGATCTGAGCTACCCTGAGGATGATCCTGACCTCTGATCAAGATCTGGAAAATTTGAGCCAAATTGGACAAGGATCCACCGTTGGATGAAGCGGGATTAATCTCAGTCGTTCACTGTTCAACTACATAAACCGAATCCCCTGTTTTCAGATCTGTCGCGTCTTCGCAGCTCAGCTTCGTTTTCTTCGTTTTGTTCTTCGTTTTTGTTGCGATTTCTTCCATCTGAAGGCGTGGCCAACTCGATCAGCATCTTGGAGCGAGATCTGGATCCTTGGAAGAGGCTTCAAAGGAGATTCAATCACAGATTTGCATCAGTTCCAGCAGTGTGCAAATCTATGAGCAGATCTGAAGTTTGAGCCATTTTTCCAGCGATTTACGAGTTGAAGGGGTTCTTGACTTGCCCTTGCGTGACGAACAAGGTGGTCTCGAGACAAGAGAGTGATTGAGGATTAATCTTCTTAGTTAATTTCTGTTCAGTAGCTGTAATTTCAGTTTCAGTTGCCTTTAAATTCTATTTTTCGTATCTGCTGTAGTTTCTGACTGTACCAGTTTTATTGGATTATTTCTTGTAGTTGATAGCTTTTCGTATCTGCAATCTAGTTAGCTAAGATGTTTATGAAATGAACAATTGCATTTAAATCAGTTTGTTAGCTTCAAATCGTTTCTGAATTTAGATCTGTTTCTGAATTTCTGTTCAGAAATCTGTTGCATATCAGTTCCCTTTTCTTTCCCTTGGTACCAGCTTAGTTTCTGAATTCTATTGCTATTCCAAATTCAGTTTGAGTCCAGCTTAATTCCTGGAATTAGAGCTAGTTGTGAGTGAGTAATTGCACTTAGTTATGTTTTCATGCATTTGAATCGATTCTGAAGTGTGTTTTATTTTTGCAGTTTGAGTGAATGCTGTGTATCAGTTTCAAATTCTGCAGCTTTTTAGCTGTAGCTTCTGAATTTCGAGCCAAGTAAACCTTAGTTTCCTTATTTCTTGTCTGAACAATGGATGATGCATTCATATCTAGCTTTCTTTGTTATGATTGTTCTGCAGTTGTAGTGTTTTCTGCAAATCTGAAACGTTTCTGCATTTTCCCATTTCTGCACTATTTTGCACTTCATTTCTGAACTTTCTTCTTTTAGTTTTCAGTTCATTTTAATGATAGCTTACCCGTCCAAGCTGAGGAATTAGTTGCATATCAGTTTCTGTCTTTTTATTCTGCGTGCCAACATAAATTACTGCGCATCAGTTTTGTCATTCAGTTCCTAAATTTTGTGTCAAGTGATGTCTAGGTTTTGTTTCCTGATTTTATATTGAAGTGATCTCATTTTCATAGCAATTGGTATAGGTCTCTGCAATTGGTTTCAGCTACGTTGCATGTATCAGCTTTTGTTTTAGCATTCAGATTTGTCAATGTTCTGCAGTTTGTTTCTGAAATAGTTATAGTGGACTTCTGCATTCAAATCAGTACTGCAAACTTCTTCCTTTAAGTTTTTGCAAGGTTCCTGTTCTAAATTGTAGAATCCTTCCTGCATTTAGAATAATGATTCGAATTTAGTTTGCAATTCAAAGTTTCAGCATTAGATTTGTTGTTGCATTCCTGCACTTCATTTAGTAAGTTTTGCATACTATTTCTGCCAGCCAACTCCATTTCTGCGATTCCCAATTACCAATTCTGAATTTGTATCAGTGAAGCTTTGCATTGAAACTTAATTGCACTTGAAATCAGATAACTTGTATGATTTGTGCATCCAATTCATGTTGCATTTCGTTTCTTGCACATTTATGTCCTGCACTAGCTTGACTTCGATTTAATACTTACTCAATTCTGAATATTTCCATTCCTGTGTTTACATCCATTGAAAGCATATCTTTTTAAGCTTCATTGCTCAGTTAATAGTCTGTAGTTAGTTCAATTGTTGGCACTTCAAATTTCTTTAATTGCTATGCCCTTGTTTAGTTCACTTGGTTAATTTTTCCTTCCTTTTCATTGCATTTTTCTTGTCTATTTGAAACCAATCACCAGATTTAATTTGAAACCCAAAACTCTTGACGACACATAAACTCGAGCACGAATTGAACAACTTGAACTAGCCCTTGGAAAAATACGACCTGTGGCCCCTTTACTACACTTTTATTCCTTGATTGCAAAAAGGGTTGCCAGCTTTTTATAAATATCTAAATTTGAGACCCACATTCGTGACAGCTCATTTGGGTCCATCAAATTTTTGGCGCCGTTGCCGGGGAACATACTACTTGAGTTATTTGATTTTTGCTTGTGTGCTCACATTTCATATTTTCTCTTGATCCATTTTTCTTGCATTTACTGCTATATCTTGTGATCTATTTTTATTTGTTTCATCTTTCTTTATACTTTTACTGCGATTGGTTTTTGTTTTTATGACCAGGTCTACAGGTGGTAATCTTGAGGATTTTGACCCTGAGATTGAGAGGACTTTCAGAGCTAGGAGGAGCCAGCTCAGTGTCTCAGAGGCTTTTGATATTCTTCCTACTCAGTCTATTTCAGCTTATTCAGTTGATCAGATGGCAGACCACCAGAAGACTATGAAAGAACTGGCAGCACCAGATGCTTCATTTCAGTATTCCAGCATTGCCTATCCAGAGCTGGGTGGAAATTTTGAGCTTAGATCTGGACTCATCAATTTGCTGCCCAAGTTTCAAGGATTATCTGGAGAAGATCCAAATAGACACCTGCATGAGTTTCATGTTGTATGCTCTACTATGAAGCCTCAGGGCATTTCTGAAGAAGATATAAAGCTGAGAGCTTTCCCCTTTACACTGACTGGAGCAGCTAAGGACTGGTTTTACTATTTACCTACTGGGCATGTGTCTAGCTGTAATTCCATGAAGAAGGCATTCTTAGAAAAATATTTTCCAACCTCCAGAACAGCAATTATCAGGAAGAGTATTTGTGGCATTCAGCAAATAGTGGGGGAGACACTTTATGACTATTGGGAGAGATTCAACAAACTCTGCTCCAGTTGCCCCCAGCATCAGATTAGTGAGCAGCTCCTCATCCAGTATTTTTATGAGAGATTATTACAGATGGATAGGATTATGATTGATGCAACAGCTGGAGGGGCTTTAGTCAACAAAACACCACATCAAGCTAGGGAGCTTATTTCAAACATGGCAGAAAATTCTCAGCAATTTGGAAGCAGAGCATTATCTACTAGAGGGGTTAATGAAGTTCAGATGGGTTCTAATGATCAGAAAGAGATAAAGAATTAATTGGCAGAGATCACATCATTTATGAAGCAATTGACTGTTAATAGTGCAATTCAGAGTTCAAGTGTTTCGGCTTCTCCACAAGCTAATCAAGTGATGAGGGTCTGCAGCATTTGCTCTAGCCAAGAGCACACTTCAGATTCATGTCCCAACCTACAACAAGATGAGTCAGTAGCAGCTTTGGTTAGGGGACAATTTCAAGCTAGGAATAATCCATATTCTCCTTCTTACAACCCTGGGTGGAGGGATCATCCAAATCTGAGGTACGGGAACTCTTTCTGCCAACAAGACCCTCAAACACAGCAATTACAGCAGCCTCCACAGAATTTCCAGCAATCACAGCTACAATTCCAGCAGCCACCGCAAAATCAGCCTCCAAATCAGCATTTCCAGCCAATAATTCAGAACTTTCAGCAGCCATTACAAGGAAATCAACAAGGTTTCCAAGGGAATTTGAATTATTCACAGCCATATCAACCCTCACAGCAGCAATTCCAACTTTCCCAGCAAAATTTCCAGCCTTGGAATCAAAGTTTTCAGCCACACAATCAAGAATTTCAGCCCAATCAATTTCAATCTCCACAACAACCATTTCAACTGCAAAATCAGAATTTTCAAGGCTGTAATTCTCAGCAAATTCAACCCACATTCCAGCCTACTTATCAGCCAATTCAACAGCAATTTCAGAACTCCAATCAGCCCCAACAACCTCAATTCCAACAATCACAGCAGGATGATATTATTGGAGCTTTATAAAACCTCGGAAGGCAAATGAGACAATTGGCTAATGATGTGAATCAAATTAAAGCTCAAAGATCAAGCCAACTACCTTCTCAAGCTGTTCCCAACCCAAATGGAAATGTTAGCGCTATTTATTTGAGGAGTGGGAAGGTTGCATCAACTCAAAACGGTCCAAGAGCTGAATTTTCTGAAAACAGGGTAACACCTTCATTTCCAGCCCAAATCAGTGCCGAAACCACTCCAAATTCAGTTGGTTCCGCCCCTAGCCCGTGCCCAACTTCTTCATCAAGCAATCCTGTAATTTTGGTGGAAAACGAAGCACAAATCAGTGGTGAAACAGAATTTACAGCAGCTCCAAAAAGTGGGACAGTAGCTCAAAAATCAGCCCCTCCCATTTCGGTTCAAGAGGAAGAATTTAGGGTGCCCTTGCCTTTTCCACAGGGGAGAACTCCAACCAAACGACAAGTGGAGGAGGAGAAAACCAAAGAGTACAATGAGCTGGTAAAACTTTTTAGCAAAGTAGAAATTAATGTACCCTTGCTGACAATGATCAAACAGGTTCCTAAGTATGCGAAATTTCTGAAAGATCTTTGTGTTAACAAGAGGAAGCTTAAGGAAAATAAATTGATCAGCATGGGAAAGAATGTTTCATCACTTATCCATGTCATACCTCAGAAATGTGAAGACCCTGGCATGTTTACTGTATCTTGTGAGATAGGAAGCACCACGCTACATGATGCCATGCTTGATTTAGGAGCTTCTATTAATGTCATGCCCAGGACAGTCTTCCAGATGCTTGGCATTGGTCCTCTACAGGCCACTAGAGTTGTGATTCAGCTAGCAGACCGGAGTCAGACCCGCCCGGCAGGAGTTATTGAAGATGTTTTGGTTAAAGTGAAAGAGTTGATTTTCCCTGCGGACTTCTACATTCTAGACATGGAGGGAGAGTACCTTGCACGTAGATCCCCACTTATCCTTGGAAGGCCTTTTCTAAAGACTGCTAGAACTAAAATTGATGTATATGCTGGCATCCTTTCGATGGAGGTGGGAGACACAGTAGTCTAGTTTAGCATTTTCGATGCCATGAAGGACCCTAAGGGAAATCGTTCTATTATGAGCATAGACACCGCAGAGGAGACTATTGAGGCACAGTTCATTGCTGATGATGGTACATTTGACATACTGGGAGGAGCTTTAATTTCAGAGGAAGTTGAGAAGATGGATGGAAAAGCATGTGACAGCCTTGATTTCAGAACTGAAGCTTTACCGGAGTTTTCTTGTTTTTTATTTTCTGATGATACTGCTATTGATAGTCCTAATCTTTTTAATAAGGTTGTTGCAGGTATTACTAAGGAGGCATGCACAGGAAATTATTCTACAGGTGTAGGGGATTGCACAAAGCCCCAGGGACCACCACCATTTCCAGAAAGTGTAAGGACTTGCATGATGGGAGCAAGTACCCAAGGATCACCTATTTCAGTTGATTGTCCACCAGATTTTGAGCCTAAGATGGAGGTATTTCTTGTAGACCCAACAGACATTTTTCAGCACGATCAGGTAAGTATTTCTTCTTTTCCTTTAGAAAATTTCAGGGAGATGTCTAGATTTGCATGTGAAGAATGTCTTGATACATCATTTGTGAAAAATAATTTTGAAAATTCTTTAGAGGCACCTAGACTTGATTTTATTCATTGCTATGATATTCTTGAGACAGATTATGCCAAAATTGATTGTGAGAAATTTTTAGATGAGCCTGAAATTGAAGTTGTTTATTATGAAGAATCTCTTGTTATTTCTTATGCTGAAATTGAATGTGAAAAACTTCTAGAGGTACCCGAGATTGATTTTATTGACTGTGGAACTTTTCTTGATATATCTCATGTAGAATATGCTTGTGAAAAATTTATTGAGGTACCAAAAATTGACTTTATTGGATGCGATGCATTTTTAGATACATTTTATGTAGAGATTGATGATATTGCACTTCTTTCTTACCCTGCACGCTTGAGAAAGGTTTTACATGTTTTTGCAGGGGTCCTAAAGATTTCTTGAGTGGGTACTCCATCTAGACAGTCTTTAACCACCTGGAAAGTTTTCCAAAAAGAATAAAGAGGGAGGAGATGAACTTGCTTTGACTTATAGCACTCCACCTCTGAAGTAGCTATTGTACTTAAATCACCTTCGGCCACCTGAACAGTTTATTGCAAAGTTTAAGTGTGGGGGAGTGATGCAAAATAAAATTGTGCAAATGAAGGAAATTGTTTCAGCTACTCCTACTCCTTCACTACCACGATGGAGATTATTTCTTGATAGACTCCGACCGCCAGAAATAAAAGGGAGTTTACTTTTTCTTGCATTTTCTTTCATTGCCTTTTTCCTCTTTATGCTTGTTAGAAGTAGAATTTTCTTTTAAAATGAATCTTTGATAATAAATGCTTGAATAGCGTAGAATTAATAAATAGACATTGTAAATACCATTTTATATCTTTTGGCACTTTTTCTTCATGAGTAGGAATAAATGTATCCATTTAGGTTATCTTCATAGCATTTTAGAGTCTTTTGAAAATAAATTAAATTTAGTTGTTAAAACTTAGGGTTTGAGCTCATGGATGAAATCTTGGATGCTTGAGTACTACTTGGCCATGGATTCTTGATTGAGGACTTGAGATGAATTATTTGTACCTAGTGAGGGTTAGCCTTATTTTTGTGACACATACATGTGATTGTACTCTAGAACTTGCTTAGGTTCTTTCAAAACCATAATTCGATGATTGGATCGCATTTATAGAGGTGTATCATTTTGTTTCTTATTTCATATCAATTTTCATAAATTTCCCTTGTATTACTTCATATTTCTCATTTTCCCTACCTAATCTTCATATTGCTTCTAATTTCTTTTTCTAGGGACTTGTTTGTTTGGGGATGTTCTTTGATGCTATTTTTCCCGAGACGGACAAAAGATTAAGTGTGGGGGAGTGGTTAGTGATTTGGAATCAAGTTTTATCAAGGATGCGCTTCTTTTGAAAAAAAATTTATCATGTGCCAAATTGAGTTGAGTTTGGTATCAAGATCAAGCAAGAAGAAGTAGTTAAGGAAGACAACAATTGAAGCATCTAGATTCTTGCTCATTAATTGAAGATCCAAGGAAAACAAATACAATACAATGAAACAAAAAAATCTGCAATGGGAAGAAATGGCACACGAAAAAAAAAACAGAGAAAAAAAAACTGTGCTATGGAAAGAAATTGAATCAATGGAGTTTGTAGCACAAAAGGGTTTGGATCAAGTTGGAATTAAGGAAGGAAAGCTCAGCAACATTTTGTTATAAACTGATCTGAAGCTGTATAATATGGAATAAACGCAGGAAATCTGTGCTTAAACAGAGAAAAAAAAATTCTGTGTAGATTAGAAATGAAGTGTAGTTGGACTGACTTGAGCTGGAAATTTTGCACCGAATTGCAAGGGCAGCTGTTGAAATCTGAAGCTGAAAAGCTGAGTTCGAAATAAGTTGAAAACCTGTAAGGAGCTGTTGTTGAAGCTGCAAAGAAATAAAATTCAGATTAGAATGTTTGGAAGGATTGAGATTGTGTTTCCATACAATCACTTTGGTATCAACTTGGGATTAAAGCTGGTTTTCCGAGACTGTTAATCAAGATATTGGTTGTATGAATGTGTCAAAAAGTGTGGAGCTGTCCAAATAAACAAGATTTAGCTGCCAACAAAAATCAGAAAATGAAAAATAGTTTGAAAAAAAAACAGTGAAGAAGAATTCTGAATTCGGTTTCACTTGAGTGCTCTAAATTTGGGAGAAGTTTGGAAGCTGATCACACCATGAATGAATAAAGAGAGGCTGCAGAAAAATCAGGAAATAAGCAGCTGGAAGAAAAAGAGAGAAAAAAAATAGTTTGAAAAAGAAAAAAAAAACAGTTTGAGAAAAACAAAAGGAACAAAGTTGGCACACATTGGATTGTTGGCACCATGAAATCAGTGGAGATATTCTTATTCGAATCAGAGCTTTGATCTATTACATTTTGATGTCAGTAGAGGAAAGAAGAAAAAAAACAGAAAAGAAAAGAGAAGAGAAAAATTGGCACGCAAGGAAAAAAATTGGCACAAAGGAGTTAAATTCTTTTCATAAGATTTTTGAAGGGAAATGTCAAAGCCTCATTTCATCCCACTTTGGACTTCATTATATGGACTGAAAGGAGGGCAAAGGGCATCAAGAATATCCTTGAACATCCAAGTCTTCCACTCATTCAAATTTGCTATTTACTTGACTTTTATTTCATTTCTACCATTTCATATGTCTTTCACTTTTGAAGAAACTTTTATAGATGATTGATTCTAATCATGAATAATGGTGGAGAGTAGATAATAAGCAAACCTATGGCAGTGCAAGAAGCATGTGTGTATGAGTGAGCTCCATTTTCATCATGTACTTAAAACTTAGGAAGAGAGCCACCAACAATTTCCCTTGAGAGGTTTAGTGAGTGAAATTCATCTTAATGAATCATGAAGGTTGAAATTGCTCAGTTGTTAATTTAAGGACAAGATACTAATCCATAGAGTTTAGATTTTTAAGAATTAACAACCCTATGTAATTTCTTTTCAATTGCTTCTACTTATGTTTGAGAAAAAGCTAGGGGATACATATTTAGTACTTTTCGCGAGACGCTCAAGCTTAAGTGTGGGGGAGTTGATAAGTGTCATTTTGTTGATCATTTTATATGTTTAAATCCGTGTTTGACCTATATTTTACTTGTGTAATTGTGGATTTACCATAGGTTCTAGGATTTGTATCCTTTTTGGACCTAATTGCAAAATTTGGTTATATTTGAGCTGTTTTGTCACTAAATTTTTGATCTACTTTTGTAGGCTTCAAATGATCAGGGACCTAGGTCATGATGGGTCAAGGTTGAGTCAAAAGTGGACCGGATCAAAGGAATCAAGCGTCAACTAATTTGGACTGTCCGATGCAAAGATGGTTAGATCTAAACCATTTGAGAACTTCTGATCAATCCGAGTTGGGTTTAAGGCTAATCTAGCGATCAGATCATGATCTGAGGGTTTCAGCTCAATCGGAGATCATCTGGCCGTTGGATCACGATCAGAGGGATCTAGACCATCCATTCAAAGATCAAGGTGATCTAAACCATCCATTGGAGATCTGGCAGATCCGAGCTACCCCGAGGATGATCCTGACCTCTAATCAAGATCTGAAAAATTTGAGTCAAATTGGACAAGGATCCACCGTTGGATGAAGCGGGATTAATCTCAGTCGTTCACTGTTCAACTACATAAACCGAATCCCCTGTTTTCAGACCTGTCGCATCTTCGCAGCTCAGCTTCGTTTTCTTCATTTTGTTCTTCGTTTTTGTTGCGATTTCTTCCATCTGAAGGCGTGGCCAACTCGATCAGCATCTTGGAGCGAGATCTGGATCCTTGGAAGAGGCTTCAATGGAGATTCAATCACAGATTTGCATCTGTTCCAGCAGTGTGCAAATCTGTGAGCAGATTTGAAGTTTGAGCCATTTTTCCAGCGATTTGCGAGTTGAAGGGGTTCTTGACTTGCCCTTGCGTGACGAACAAGGTGGTCTCGAGACAAGAGAGTGATTGAGGATTAATCTTCTTAGTTAATTTCTGTTCAGTAGCTGTAATTTCAGTTTCAGTTGCCTTTAAATTCTGTTTTTCGTATCTGCTGTAGTTTCTGAATTCTGTACCAGTTTTATTGCATTGTTTCTTGTAGTTGATAGCTTTTCGAATCTGCAATCTAGTTAGCTAAGATGTTTGTGAAATGAACAATTGCATTTAAATCAGTTTGTTAGCTTCAAATCGTTTCTGAATTTAGATCTGTTTCTGAATTTCTGTTCAGAAATCTGTTGCATATCAGTTCCCTTTTCTTTCCCTTGGTACCAGCTTAGTTTCTAAATTCTGTTGCTATTCCAAATTCAGTTTGAGTCTAGCTTAATTCCTGGAATTAGAGCTAGTTGTGAGTGAGTAATTGCACTTAGTTATGTTTTCTTGCATTTGAATCGATTCTGAAGTATGTTTTATTTTGGCAGTTTGAGTGAATGCTGTGTATCAGTTTCAAATTCTGCAGCTTTTCAGCTGTAGGTTCTGAATTTCGAGCTAAGTAAACCTTAGTTTCCTTATTTCTTGTCTGAACAATGGATGATGCATTCATATCTAGCTTGCTTTGTTATGATTGTTCTGCAGTTGTAGTGTTTTCTGCAAATCTGAAACGTTTCTGCATTTTCCCATTTCTGCACTATTTTGCACTTCATTTCTGAACTTTCTTCTTTCAATTTTCAGTTCATTTTAATGAAAGCTTACCCGTCCAAGCTGAGGAATTAGTTGCATATCAGTTTCTGTCTTTTTATTCTGCGTGCCAACATAAATTACTGCGCATCAGTTTTGTCATTCAGTTCCTAAATTTTGTGTCAAGTGATGTCTAGGTTTTGTTTCCTGATTTTATATTGAAGTGATCTCATTTTCATAGCAATTGGTATAGGTCTCTGCAATTGGTTTCAGCTACGTTGCATGTATCAGCTTTTGTTTTAGCATTCAGATTTGTCAATGTTCTGCAGTTTGTTTCTGAAATAGTTATAGTGGACTTCTGCATTCAAATCAGTACTGCAAACTTCTTCCTTTAAGTTTTTGCAAGGTTCCTGTTCTAAATTGTAGAATCCTTCCTGCATTTAGAATAATGATTCGAATTTAGTTTGCAATTCAAAGTTTCAGCATTAGATTTGTTATTGCATTCCTGCAATTCATTTAGTAAGTTTTGCATACTATTTCTGCCAGCCAACTCCATTTCTGCGATTCCCAATTACCAATTCTGAATTTGTATCAGTGAAGCTTTGCATTGAAACTTAATTGCACTTGAAATCAGATAACTTGTATGATTTGTGCATCCAATTCATGTTGCATTTCGTTTCTTGCATATTTATGTCCTGCACTAGCTTGACTTCGATTTAATACTTACTCAATTCTGAATATTTCCATTCCTGTGTTTACATCCATTGAAAGCATATCTTTTTAAGCTTCATTGCTCAGTTAATAGTCTGTAGTTAGTTCAATTGTTGGCACTTTAAATTTCTTTAATTGCTATGCCCTTGTTTAGTTCACTTGGTTAATTTTTCCTTCCTTTTCATTGCATTTTTCTTGTCCATTTGAAACCAAACACCAGATTTAATTTGAAACCCAAAACTCTTGACGACACATAAACTCGAGCACGAATTGAACAACTTGAACTAGCCCTTGGAAAAATACGACCTGTGGCCCCTTGACTACGCTTTTATTCCTTGATTGCAAAAAGGGTTTTCAGCTTTTTATAAATATCTAAATTTGAGACCCACATTCGTGACAGCTCATTTGGGTCCATCAACGGCTCAGAATTCGTTGAGGGTCGGTCGACCCAAGATAGCGTTGTAAGTTGAGGGAGCGTCGACCACTAGAAAGGTGGAACATCTGGTCCTCTTCAACGACTCTTCATGTAAGGAAATGGTCAGTCGGATCTGGCCGATTGGCTACACCTGGTTCCCCGTGAAACCGAACAACGGGGTCGCCACCAAGTCTATCTGGGACATCTCTATCTGAAGCTGGTCTAATGCCTTCTTGTACAGTATATTGACCGAGCATCCGGTGTCCACGATGGTGTGATGGACATGGTAGTTGGCGATGACGGTCGTAATGACTAGCGCATCATCGTGTGGGACCTCTAGTCCCTGTAGATCTTGGGGCCCAAAACTGATCTGGGGCCCCGCTGCCTGCGCCGAGCTGGTGCCAACTTGATGAATTTCCAACCGGCGCACCTGCGCCTTCCGGGCTCGGTTGGAATCACCTCCAGTGGGTCCACCCAAGATAACATTTATGCCCCCTCGGACGATGTTCTGCTGGTTGGCATGCTACTCATTCATATCTTTGGCCTCAGCCCGGTTCCCCTGAGGGAATAGATTGCGGGCGACCGGGGGATTTCCTTGGAGTTCTTCGGCGAAGGGCTCAATGGACCTACCTCCTTGGCCTAAGCCGCACCTCGGGGATGCTTGTCGCCCTCGTCCCCGGGGAGTCGGAGCTCGACCTCGTCCAGCCTGCCGACATTCCACGGCGGCGTGGTCGTGGCTTTGGTGGAACGTGTAGTATGGCATCCATCTGATCGGGAGGCACCCTTGGTCCACCTACTGCACATGTCGTCTTTCTCCCCTCGCTTAGTCGATGAGCCCGCAGGGGCTGCGAAGAGGCCCACGGGGGCTGCGAATAGGCCCGCCCAGGGACCTAGTGTTATGGGCGGTGTTGGGAGGCGTTGGATTGGCCGACTCCTTCTTTCGAGCAGCCTGGGCTTCCTCCACATTGATATACTTGATAGCCTTGCCTAGTAGGCTATCGATGTCCTTCGGGGGCTTCCTGATCAGCGAGAGGATGAAATCCACCTCTTGCAATCCTTGGGAGAAAGCACTGACTAGGACCTCTGGAGTGGCGATCAGTACATCCAGTACTACTCCGTTGATTCATTTAATGTAGGCCCGGAGAGTCTCCTTCGGGCCTTGCTTCAGAGCAAACAGGTTGAGGCTCATCCTGTGGTGCCTCCTGGCGAAGTGTTGAAGGAAAACCCTCCTGAGCTCCTCAAAGCCCATGACCGACCCATCGGGGAGTCGATCAAACCACCTTTGGGTTGGGCCAGAGAGAGTGGTTAGGAAAGCTCGGCATTTGACACCTTCCCGATATTGATGAAATAGAGCCGCGCTCTCGAACTTCATCAGGTGCTCCTCTGGGTTGGTGGCCCCCGCGTACTCGGGGATCGTGAAGAAACGGAGATGGAGGGGAACAGGGTCTTCCAAGATCCAAGAGGAGAAGGGACTGCATACCCGGATGGAAGGAGAAGGGTCGGCCGGGGCCTTTCCCTTGTCTGGCCGTGATGCATGAATCTAATTGGATGCGGAGGCCTCGGCTGAGTCAGACTCATCGCCCTGGTCCCGATAGAAGGCTGCAGGAAAGGGTACGGTGCCACCCTCAAGTCGAGCGGGCCTTCCTTGACCTCCTGATGGCCGGCGTGCCGTTGGCTCTGGGAACCGAGGCACCTGACTACCAGCTTGCGAAGGCCGCTGAGGAGCCCTTCGAGCACGGGCAGCCATCAGGGCTTCATATTCCTCGTGGGTGATAGCCATCATGACATGGTTGGGATCTTTCATCTTCACTTCTGATTAGGCTGTTGCGTCCCTCCTTCTAGCGCCAAATTTGATCCTGTCGCGAAGTGAGATGGGCTTCCCAAAAGCGAGATGGTCAACCGAGGAACACGAACTGCTGAGGCTGGCCACGAAGCTCCCAGAACCTACAATATAGAGTCCGTTAGAACCCACCGGGAAAATGTTGAGGTAATCTGTGGTCTGGAGTGACCAAGTGTTTTGATGTTTGGGCAAAGGATTTAAGTTAGGTTTACCTTGTATTCTTATATGTCTATGTTGAGTGTGCAGGTTGTACAGGTACACATATTGACTTGATTGGACGACCTTGGTACGGTGAAGGGTGGCATGGATACAGGTTGGAGGCTTGTGTGCACCCAAGGGACCTTGATGGAGTAGGGACGATGAGCTGAGGGGCGCGGACTTCGAGGCATGCGTGAAGGATGGCATGGAGGTAAGTTGGAGGCTTGCGTGCATCCGAGGGACGGGAGCCAAAGATGAAGAGAGCGTGAAGGTGATAGTCGAGGCTGTGGATGAGGAGTCAGTCGAGTCGTGAGGGTACGAGTGCTGTGTGATTGTACTCGGGAAATCCTAGGGTTTGAGTGCGGAGTGGAATATACTCAGGAAGGGTAACCTTAGGTGGGTGAGTAGAGTAGTCGACTAGCCTGGAGGCAGTCGACTGATGGAACTCACAGAAAGGTCTCAGCCCTGGGACCAGTCGACTGGTAGGTGGCTGGTGAGTTGACTGAGAATTCGAACGTTGGGGTGCAATGGTCGAATTTCAGTGGCACCAGGGGCAGTCGACTGGTAGCGAGGGTTTCAGCCCGAGTTCTTTTTAAAGAGGACTTCATTGTGGCTGAGATTCTTGATGAATCTTGTCTTGGTTAAAGGCAAGATAGTAGTCTTTGTGCTCAGGTCGTGTCAAGGTGTTGTGGCGAGGTTTCTCCAGCCACAAGGAGCGACAAAGTTAGCCGGAGGTTATCCGGGGAGTGATCCACTGACGGATTCTTGGATTAGTCACTGGTCCGGGGTGGATACCAAGTAAATCTTCCGTGTTAGCATTGGTTAGTTTTTGTTTTATTATTTTTATTGTATATTCCGCTGTGCAACTAACCGTGTAGGAAGAAAGGGGTTCGAAAATTGCTATTCACCCCCTCTAGCAAACCGACATCGATCCAACAATTGGTATCAGAGTGAGGACCGCTCTTGATCGGACTAACTGCCGAGGGAGCACACGCTAGAGAAAGAAGAACAATGGAGGACAAATTTGGGGACGTCATCTACACTCTGCCGGCCTACGACCATGAGAATTTCGGATATTGGAAAGCGAGAATGGAGGCATGGTTCGGAATGGAGTGGAATCTTCGGATCGCGCTTGAAGAGCCCTTCATGATTCCAAACGATAAGCACGGGAAGAGGCTTAGACCTAGGTATTGGAATCAAGAGCAACAAGAACAAGCAAGGGCAAATGAAAAGGTAATGGGTATATTATTTGATATTGTGCCTAACAAAATTTTGAGTTGTGTAGGAGCATACCAAAATGCATGTGAATTGTGGAGCAATTTGAAAGAATATCATGAAAGTCCTACACAAGTTCAAGAGCCAAAGGAGAAAAGTCAAATGAGTAAAGAAGAAGAAGAAGAAAAGGAAGTATCTACATCTTCAAGTGAGGGAGAGAGTGAAAGATCATCAACCTCCTCAAGAGAAGAAGATGAGGTATCGATTTCAAGAATTGAGGGGGAGAAGAGACCCTCAACCGTACCGAATCAAGAGGAGGCATCTACATCATCAAAGGTTGAACAAGAAGAAGCCTCTACCTCCACCAAAGCAAGGAAAAAGGAGCACATTATATGCTTTGGGTGCAACGAAAAGGGGCACTACAAGGACAAGTGCCCGAAAGGTAAAAAGGAGGTAAAATCCACACCCATTTTAAGTTCTTTTAAATCTAACGTGGGTTGTAGGATTGGAGAAGCCCAAGAGAAGATGAAAAGAATTAGATGCTTCATGTGTGGTGAGCTAGGGCACTACCACACCAAGTGCCCAAAGAGTGGAGAGCTCAAGAAGATGGAGCACTTAAGGAAATGGCAAAAAGAGCAAAGGAAGAAGAGAAGCTCACAACAAGGAGGAACTTCAAGGGTAAGGGAGGTAATTCCTAACCCTAGGTTAAAATGCAATTTAAATTCAAGATCCTCGTTGCATGATAGAAATAGAATTCACCATTCATCCATGCATGCTAGTATTAATGAAAATTGTCTGATGGTGCATAATTTTGGATTTAGACACAATGATAGGACTAGGGCTAACAAGATAGATCATAACCCTATAAAAAGCATATATTATGAATCCAAGACCTCTAGACCTAAGGATCGAGGCACTGGTTCCAAGAAGGGGAGGAATGTGCCTAGGAACATGGGTAATGTTGGAACTTGGATGGCTAGAGAGGGGGGGGTGAATATAGCCAGCCACTCGAAATTACTCCCCTCTTGAGCTTTCTTTCTACGATCAGATTAGCAGCGACAAACAAAATAGCAGAAAGAAATACAGAGAAGGAAGAAAAAACCAAATAAATGCTAACACCGCGATGTACAAGGTTCGGGGATAACTTGCCCCTACTCCTTGGCGTGCCCGTGAGGTTGGTGATCCCTTGATCGTCGGTAGATCAAGCCCCGGTGACCCGGATAAAACTGCGCCTCCTTCTCGGTGGAGAAACCTCTCCACAAGCGTCTCAATAGGATACAAGATAAGCTCACGAGACTAAGAAGGATCGCTCACAAAGATATAACAATAACGCTCAAGCACAAAGCAACACACAGAGAGCTCAACCCCACAAAAAAAACTTCACCCGTTTTTCTGTCTATCCTTGTTGCCGCTCCTCTGCATCAGCTTCAACTTAAGCTCTGCTCACCATCGCAAGCTTCATCAGCATCCACTGAGACAGTCTGAACCCACTGACCTCCCTGAGCACTCAGTCCACTGAAGACCTCCTCTCCAGCTGAGCCTCCGTCAGTCGCCAACTGCGCCAGTTGCCCGTTAAAACCTGAGAAGGAGAAACAGCCAAACCTGCTCAAAGGAAAGTCTTCCATTGACCCTCCTTGAGTGTTTGAATCACCTGCTATTACCTGCACACTGCAACAAATGCGTAGCAATGCATATCAAAACATATCAACAGTATATCAGAGAATGGCAAAGAAAACAGAACGCAATCAGAACTCTAACAACGCTTTTGAATTAAAGTTCAGCTTCTGATCGGTCCCCAGACCGATCAGAAAGGGCCCTGATCAGTCACCGGACCGATCAAGATAGGCTCAGTCCGATTAGGCTCTAGCCTGATCGGTCCACGGTGAGAAACTGGAAATCACGATCTCCTTGTGATCGATCACCCTGATCGATCTAGTACCAGCTGGGTTTCCTCCAGCTTCTTTCTGCCACACCCCTGATCGGTCTGGGACCGAATAGGACACTTCCTGTATGATCAGGCTCCAACCTGATCTGTTATAGTTAGAAGCCTGTGACGTTTGATCGTTCACCAGAATGATCTGAATAGTATCCCTGATCGGTCACCAGACCGATCAGGAGCCGAGCAGTAAGGTTCCCAAAGTCACTGTATGCTCCCTGATCAGTCACCAGACCGATCAGTCATAGCTGGCTCGGTCACCAGACTGATCCACGAGGGAACTCCGTGGCAACTTCCCTGATCGGTCACCAGACCGATCCAGGCAAGGTCAATACCACTCTAAGTCAAGAGAACGGGCCTCCAGCCTTCTCTGACTCGTGCTCAGTCCCCCGAACCAAGACTCCATGCCCAGTTTCACTCACCGGGACTTCAACCAAGCCCTCCAAGCTAGGACCTGGCCCTCCAAACCAGGGTTTCATCAACCTATCCCTCGAAGCTAGGACTTGGCCCTCCAAGCCAGGGCTTTTTCAGACCTAGCCCTCTAAGCTAGGGCTTTTTACCACCTAACCCTCCAAGTTAGGACTTTTCACACCTAGCCCTCCAGGCTAGGACTTTTTCACACCTAACCGTCCAAGTTAGGACATTTCACACCTAACCCTCCAAGTTAGGACTTTTCACACCTAACCCTCCATGTTAGGACTTTTTCACACCTAACCCTCCAAGTTAGGACTTTTCACACCTAGCCCTCCAAGCTAGGACTTTTTCTATGCCAGCGTTCGATCTCCCGATCCACCTGGACTTAATCCGTATTCAACCAAACTTGAATCAAACTTAAATCCGTGTCAAACACTAAAACAACAATCAGAGTCAGACTGCATCAACAGGTAAGTCTAGAAATGTCCAAAGTGGACACATGGACTCAAAGGTTCAAAACATAGAAAGGGAAAATCAAGCCTTGAGGGCAAGACTTGATACTTTAGAAAAGACCCTAAAAAGATTCACGATTGGATCAAAGGGTCTAGACATGGTATTGGGTGGTTTAAACCGCACCAATGATAGATCGGGAGTTGGGATACTGATCGAAGAACTTCTATGCCAAGGGAAAGAAATATGCTAGGGTAGCATATGATTATGGCAAGAAGGGGGAGTCCAAAAATGGAAAAGGGGTGCCATTTAAAGGAAAAAGAAATGACTTAACCAAAGACAAGGTGTCTAAGGTTAATAGGGTTGAGTTTGTGGGCCAAGAGTCACCGGGGAAACACCGGTGTGGTCTAGTGTTTGTTGAGTCACCTAGGGAGGTGGCTAGGGCTAAGAGCTCAAGGGGGAGCTCTAGGAGACTTTGGGATATATGGTGAATGGACCTTGGGAGGGGGTGCTCCTAGAGGTCTAGATGGACCATGGAGTGTGCCAAAAGAATTGGAGACGGACTTGAGTCTCAATTCTTGGGTTTTGGCACGGTGTTTTTGAGTTTCATGCATGGAAATATGACTTTAGGGTTATATTCCATGAAAATTAGTTTTTGATGTGTAATTGCCATGTAAATCAATGCTAGGGATGCATTGTGGGTTGGTATTGGCAGTAACATCAAGAGGAAACCAAAACTAGGACTTTAGGTCAAGAGTTTATTGAACTTTTTAGCTAGTTTTGGGTTTTATGTCAAACTTGGGAATGGTGATAGATACATTTTGGAATGTATTTTTTCCAAGTAGGTATGGGTACCACAAATGTCTCCACAAAATTTGGAAATTTTTGGAGATTTATGGAATTTCTGGCGTATTTCTGAATTTTGTCAGAAAAGTTGAAATTCTGATATTCAGAGTATCCTTCGACTGCCCTGGGGGGCAGTCGACAGGTCAAGGCTGAATTTTGTTTCAGCAGCTGGGTATGTGTCCAAATAATAAAAAACAAGTGTATGGGGGGCTAGTACACATTGTTTATGATCATTGGGGATTGAAAGAACCAATAATTGGGATATTGTTGGGTTCTTTTTGATGTTAGGCAAAGGGGGAGAAGTGTTGGGTTTAAGTTGGGAAACCAAACACTCCTTTGCTAGAAACCCTGGGTTTAGGGGGAGTTGAGATTAAGGGGGAGCATGGTTGCTCCATTCTTGGCATAAGGGGAACCTGGAAGAGGTTCTTAAAAAGTCTTTGTAAGTCCAATGTAGGGGGAGCTTAGGAGAAGCTTTAAAAAGCCCGTGAAAAGTCCTAACTTGGAGGGATAGGTGGTAAAAATCCTAACTTGGAGGGTTACGTGTAGAAAATTCCTAACTTGAAAGGTTAGGTGGGAAAATTCCTAACTTGGAGGGTTAGGTGTGGGATGCCTTGGGATAGGATCCCGTTGTGAAAAATTCCTAACTTGGAGGGTTAGGTGTAGGATGCCTTGGGATAGGATCCATGCATTGCATATGCATTATTATTTCTATTGACTACTATCTTATTTCCCTAACTTAAACGTATTGCCAAACATCAAAAAGGGGGAGATTGTTGAGGCAATCTGTGGTCCGGAGTGACCAAGTGTTTTGATGTTTGGGTAAAGGGTTTAAGATAGGTTTACCCTTGTGTTCTTATATGTGTATGATGAGTGTGCAGGTTGTATAGGTACACATATTGACTTGACTGGACGGCCTCGGTACGGTGAAGGGTAGCATGGAGACAGGCTGGAGGCTTGTGTGCACCCGAGGGACCTTGATGGAGCAGGGACGATGAGTAGAGGGGTGCGGACTTTGAGGCATGCGTAAAGGATGGCATGGAGGCAAGCTAGAGGCTTGCGTGCTTCCGAGGGACGGGAGCCGAAGATGAAGAGGGCGCGAAGGCAATAGTCGAGGCTGTTAGTATTATAAGAGAAGTGTCCTAAGGCAATCGCCTTATGATTGTAAACATTTATTTTAATAAATGAAAATTCACTATTTGAGTATACATGTTTGTGTATTTGATTGGGATCTTAAACTCATCTACTGAATGTCCGCAATACAATTCACAGCATAAGAGAATTTGTGATGAGATCACAACTAGTGATTATCTCTACATGTGCAATTGTGAAGTATTGAAAATATCCCTAGTCGATGAATTGATAAATACGGACACTATCAATTCTGTTGAGACTAGCATGAGTTATTCTCTAATCAGCTGATTCACACTGGCTGGTGACATTGGGATGTCCGGAGATAAACATGGATTCTAGTTAAGGGAACTAGTTCATTGGAGTGACTAGCTGTAAAACTTCATATGGTAATCTATATATAGATATGTCAATGAAGTTCTTACCGCAGCTTAAGTGCGATGTTCCTTTGACTTGCGGTGTTCAAGTCACCTTGGTCATGGAGACTTATACTTTAACATCTTAAGCAAGCATCTCCAAGGAGGTGTGGACCCAGGATGATTGGGTATAAGCCGAAGTGCCCGAAGATGTTTGAACAGCCTACAAAGGATTCACCACTCCTTGCGAGGAGATGTATACCCAGGCCTATCGTCGGATTGTTACTCAAAGCCTCTGGCCAGAGCATATCATGTTTAGAGTATGAGTCTCTTAAATACATGAGATTAATTAGAAATCCAAAGGACGAGAAAGACACTACTTGGGCTAGGTGTGACGTAGTCAGCCTAGTGGGGACTGACACACACAGACCATGTCCTGAACCAAGTGGGTATAAGATGGTGAAGGGAATGAGGCACGATTCATTAGAGCTGTTGAAGGGTTTCAGAATTACTTCTGAGGTCAACTGTTGATCTTTCGATTAATTGGGGGTCATGATGTACTACTAGGTGCCACTCATGATCGTTCTATGATTAGTTGATTATAGACGGCCAACATAAATCGAAAGCCTATTTAGTCACACGCACTATGAGTAATCCGAGGGATTTAAAACGAGTTGAAAATTAGATTTTCCGATCAAGAGAAATAAGTCGAATCTGAGTTAATCAGAGGCGCAACGGAAGGTAAAAATGGCTAAGTCTTTTGAAGGCTTATTGGGCGAATTAAATGAGTTTAATTCGCGATGGGTTCGGCTCGGTTTGGCCGACCAAAGAGGGTGCCCACCCTCTTTTGTTTGGCCGGCCACCACTTGGGGAGAAAACCAATTTATTTGGTTTAATTAATAAAATAAATCTAGCCCGATTTGTTTTATAAATTATGGATAAATAAATTTGTATAAAGAAATTTATATAAAGAAATTTATAGAAATTTATTCTTTTTTATGGAAATTAAAATGATCCATGGAATGGTTTATTTTAATTTTATAAAATCAATTATGAATTGATTTTTCCATAATAAAGAAGATTTATAAATTTCTTGTAAAATTTATTCCATAATAAAAGGAGAGATGTATTTGTTTTATTATAAAGTTAGTTATAATAAAACTTTGCTTAAACGGAATAAATCATAATGAAAATTTATAAGATAAATTTCTTATGAAAAAATTCTGTTAAAGGGAAGACTTGGCAAGGGAGAGGCTACTATATAAAGGAACCAAAGGCAATCCTTGAATTCCTAATTGAGTTATCAAGAGATCTAATAGTTCTCTCCCTCTCTCTCTTATTCTCTCCCTCCCTCTTCCCCTTAGGGCCGGCGCCCACCTCCTCTCCCTAGGGCCGGCGCACAACTACCCTAGGGCCGGCGCACCATCCTCACACTACCTAGGGTTGGCGTGAGCAACATCCACCAAGGAGGCGCCAAAGAAGAAGAAGAAGAAGTGGGACGCATCTCCTTCCTTCCTGGAATTTAGATTCCGTTTCTTGGTGGTTAGTTTCCTTTCTTCTCTCTTGATCTTCTAGTTGTGCCTTTAGAGAATCTAGTAGTTCTCGTCGGCACAAAACTCGTGACTTTGGAAAGTCATCCCGAAGAGAACTCGGCGTGGACGCGAATAGAGGCGGAGCTTCCAAGGGACGCTACGGTTGGATCTCGTCCCTTACTTCGAGTTACGCGAGGTACTAAGTAAATTAGTTTACTTTTCCGCAAAAGTTTTAATTTATGATCATGTCCACACATCATAAGGTCGCATGCTAGATACGTGGTTAAAATAATTTGAGAAATTATAAGCTAATTCTTCCGCTGCACGTAAATATTTTAAAATTTACGAACCCGTATCCTTGTCAACATGCACCCGGTCCCAACAGTGGTATCAGAGCGGTTAGTGTTCGACATAATCATATAATTATTTTGCGGAAAACTTTATCATGATCTCAATTTTGGAAAAATTTCTAATTATGGAAACTTTCCAATTATGATAAATTTTAGATTTAGGAATTTCGAAGTTTGGAAATCCTCATGAAATTTCGCAAACTTTTGAAATATCCTAGTTTCTGAAATTTTATGATAATTGTGAAAACTTCCCATTATTGGAAACTTTCCAATTTTGGAAATTTTCTATTTTGGAAATTTTCTAATTTTGAAAATATGTAAGTTTTCTTTATACCAGAAACTTACAATTATTCTGAAAACCTATTTTGAAATCTCGCGATTTTGGGCACTTTCTTTCGAGAATGTCTAGACAAATTTATGGAACATTAATTGACAATTAAATTCAAATTAGGGTTTTAAATTATTAACAAAATTCTTTACTTTGGGGAGTGCCTCGGGGAGCCACCCAAATTAAAGTTAGTTGTTGTAATTTAATTACCTATTTTGAATAAAATTGTCATGTTCAATTTGGTTACGCTTCGGGGAGCGGACCAAATTGGATTTACGACAAATTACTTTTCTTTGGGTATCTGAGCCTCGGGGAGCCACTGACGCGCCCCAAATGATACTAGATTAATTTTGTCACGAGTTGTATGGGCTCATCAAATTTAAATATCAATGAATGAATTGCTGGAAACCCTTTTACAATCAAAATAGAAAAGCGTAGTAAAGGGGCCACAGGTCGTATTTTTCTCAGGGACTAGTTGACGTTGTTCGATTCGCGCTTGTATTTAGGTATCGTTAATGTTTTTGGGTTTCGAATAAATGTTGGGTTTTTGGGTTGAAATTTGGAATTGAAAACACAATGCAAAGGATCAACAAAAAGGATCACTTACCCATCTAAACCCTTAAGCAATTTTTGGAAGCTGAATTTGATTCAATATGCAGAGCAAGTGCCAACCAATGAAACAACAAAAATCAAACTCGAGACAGTCCAAATGAAACTCAGCTTGATACAAGGTGGAAAAGTGGATGCAGTCTTGATACAAAGAGGATAACTCATGTGCCATTAGCTGAAACTAAATGCTTGATTTGTAACCTAGCAATTCTGAATGGCTGATGGATTCAAAAAAACATTACAGAACTGAAGAGAAAAAAAAACTGCAGAAACTAATCTGATTGGAATGTAGAGTTTCCAATCAAACTGCTGCAGAAATTGACTGCAGAAATTGACTGCAGCAGTTTGATTGCAGAATTTCAGAACAATCTGATGCAAAACCAAACTTTACAGCTGATATCTGATCTCCAATCTAAAGGTTCATGTAAGGTTTAAAAGAGCTGAAACACACGTGATGCAATTGCAGGGCAAAATGAAGTAACAAAATTCAGAACAGTTTGGAAACTTCACTGCAGAAACAGTTTGCAGAATTTAATGTTGGCACGCACTCGGTAATTGATTCACAGAAATTGAATTTCGGCAACTAAAATTAAGTGTCATGTTAACTAAATAAATTGTCGATCTAACATAAGTGCAGCAATTAAAGCCAACAAGTGCAGACATAATTCAGAGAGCAACCACTCTGATGCAAGTTCAGAAACTGCACGAAATTGCAGAAATTGTTGCAGAATTTCAGGAATGCAACTATGAATTGAGTTCCAACTTAACCCAGCAGCTGGTGTGAAGTGGATGGATGTGAAACAAACAATTAAAGTGCAAGTGATGAGCTGAAGTCGAAAATTCAGAATAAAAAGAAGAGTGCAGGATTGGGGTTGATGCACAATCTGAAACTGTTTTGCTACATGTGCAGGAAATTGCAGGAATCTGGATGCAATATTGAAAGAAAATGCTTTATAAACTAATGTAGGAATGCAGCAACTAATTAGGAAAGGATCTAACAGATGCAAGCTGGAAACTACTTGGCACAAATCTTAGAAGCTACAACTAAAAGAAAATGTTCAGATTTAATGCTGAACTTGCTGCAACTGTGTTGGCATACAATCTGAGTTGGCACGCAATAATATGACTGCAGGAAACTACACTTAAATGCTATGCTATCTAAGCAAACCATCTATCTAATTCGAGAGAAACAATTAACAATTAAACAGCTCAACAAAATTCAGAAAACAAGCAATCTGAGACAACTCAGAAACTGAAAGGAATTGCAGAAATGAAATGGTACGCAAGCTGGGAATTGGCACGCAAGCTAAAAACAGAAATTAAACTGTAAATTGGTCTATTTGTTCACTAAACAAGCTTCTAAATCTACTTAACTTGAAGATTAAAAACTAGATTAAGCTAAACAATTCAGAAAACTTGAACTAAATGGCTGATAAAACTGCAGATACAGAAAACAGGACAGAATTCAAATTACAGCTATGAAACATTGAAATTAAACTATCTAAGCTACTCCTCAACCATTCCTCAACTCAAGAGCTCCTTGGTCGTCAATCAAGGGAGAACCTCGGACCCGCAAGCTCCGCAAATCAGTGAGAATCGCCTCAGCTACCGAATCTGATCAGATCACTGCCCAAACTGAATTCCAGCTCCGAATTCTTCAAACTAGCTGTGGTGGCTTGCGATTTGGATTTGGGAGTGACCGAAACCTTCCAGGGAACCCCTCTGGTCAGCTCGGATGCAGTGGAAGTGGAGCACAGCTGAGTTCGTTGAATCGGATAGCAGTTCTGCCGAGACCTCGCGCAGCTTGCTATTGAACAGAAAATCCAATCTGAAACCTCACTGAGAACTCTTCACTAACCTAGCCCTTGCTCTGAGGATGAAATTGAGGGATCGCGCCTCCTTTGGTGAAGAAACTAGCTAAAGAACAGTGAAGAAACGAAGAAGACGACTGCTTGCGGCAGAGACGCGACGAGGAGAAAGGTGCGCAGAAATTTGATTAAATAGTTAAGCACGGACGGTCCAGATTGATTTGAGGAGATCCAACGGCTGATCTTCATCTGATTGGAGCCAAACTTTTATGATGATGATCTGGGGTCAGGATCTGCCTTGTGGTAGCTCGGATCCTCCAGATGTGCAACGGATGGTCCAGATCAACTCTATCTGTGAATGGACGCTCTAGAGCCCTCCTTGCTTGATCCAACGGTTGATTGAGCTCTGATTGGAATGAAACCTTCAGATCTTGATCATAGAGCTTGATCAACCCTAACCCTAGCTCGGATTGCTTCAGATCGTCCCGGATGGCTCAGATCTAGCCGCTCTTGAATCGGACGGCCCGGATTAATCGTAGGCTTGATAATTCGATCCGGTTCACATCCGACTCAGGTTTGACCCAGTATGCTCTAGGTCCAGGATCCTTTCATGCCTACAAAAATATATCAGAAAATTAGTGGCCAAATAATCCAAAAATTGTGTAATTTTGCAATTAAGTCCAAAATAAGATAAAGTTCCAAAACCTAGGGTAAAACCATAATTAAGCAATAAAAACATGGGTCAAACATGGTTTTTAGCAATTAAAATAATCAATAAAATGGTGCTTATCAGCCACCCTTAGAAAACGATTTGTTGTAATTAATTAGTCCATAAATAAAATATGTGATCAAATCTTGGAAATTTAGGATAATTTCCTTATTTGATTTAAGAGGTGATGCTCTTACATATTGTTGTCTCCAAAATTAATTAGGAAAATGGTTTCCTTTAGAGTTTTCTTAAATGAGATTTTCATGAAAATAATATGTGGTTGAATTAAGGGAATTTGTCTCTTAATTTAATAAGATTTGATTTAGAGAAATCAAAGTCTTGAACATATTATTTCCGAAATTGATTATGACAATTTAGGAAATTATTTCCCAAAACAATTCCTTAAATAAAGTATGAAATCGGGATTAGGAAATTCGGTTCCTAATCCAATTAATGAGACTTGATAAATTAAGTCACATACATACTTTATTAAGGAAATCGTTAGTCATGACATAATTATATGTCATGAATGTGCTTTGAAAAGAAAGGATGAGACCCAAAACCCCTTACAAAATATTAAGGCCAACACCTTCCATTAATATGGTTAGAACCAGAGTTTTGTTTCTCGTTTGGGTTGATGGACACATCCATGCCCGGCTTGAACCTCAACATGTTCAAACCATGGAATTAGTTTATGATTAATATAGTTGGAGTCAGAGGTCAATCCTTAGTTTTGGTTGTTGGACACATCCAAGGCTGACTAAACGGTTGAATGAACTCCAACCATATTTAAACTATTTCTTGATTAATGGGTCAGCCTTAAGCTTGGAGCATCGATTTGTTGTGCCACAGCGAAGGTCGATGTAAAGAGAGGTGCAATTGGGTGCTATACATATTGTTGCATACTTGTTAATGAGTTAACAACCCAATGATTTATGCAAACATTCAATTAGTTGATAGCATAATGTGATAGTTACATATATGTGATATGTAATCGGTATAATTACCTACCTTCATAGCTAAGAATAACTTGATGGCCACAGCCATGGTTGTTCTTATCTATGGTTGGATATCAATCTATTTGGAGATGTTCCTACGATCTCCCGAATTGATAAAAAGGGTTATTCAATTTGAAAAATAAATGAGATTTTATTTATGTATGTTGATACATTATTTAATCATTCTTCTCATAAGCTCAATTTGTATTTCTAGGATAATCACTCGATCATGTCTTCTCTGAATTAGCACTCCATTTTGGACACCAATAAACTGACTGGGCCAAACTTCATGGACTGGCTTCGAAACCTAAGGATAGTACTCAAGGCAGAGAAGCTTGCTTATGTCCTTGAAGATCAACTTCTCGACCGTCCTCCAGAAAATGTAACTCCAGACTAGTTAGTGGCCTATCAGAAACAAGTGACCGATTCTGAACTTGTGAGTTGCATCATGCTAGCCTCTATGGTACCTGAGCTGCAAAAGCAGCATGAGCATATGGATGCTTATACCATCATCTTCCATCTTCATGAGTTGTTTGAAGAGCAGGCAAGATTCGAAAGGTTCGAGGTCTCCAGACTCCTCTTCACCTCTAGGATGCAGGAAGACACTTCTGCCTCACAGTTTGTGTTAAAGATGTTGGGGTACATTGAGCGACTGGGCACACTCGGTTTTGCAATGGATTATGAACTAAGTGTTGACTTAATTCTGCACTGTTTGCCCAAAAGTTATTCACAATTTGTGATGAACTATCGGATGAACAAGCTGGAGACTACCATTCCTGAGTTGCTCAACCTGCTGAAGACTATAGAGCCTTCTGTGAAGCAGGATCAAGAGACGGTACTGTTAGTTGGTTTCTCGAAGAAAGGTTCTAAGAGGAAGGCCAAAGAACAGAATAAAGGAAAGAAGAAAAAGGCCAAAAAGACTAAAAAGACACCAAAAGGCACTTGCCATCATTGTGGCAAGTAGGGTCACTGGCGAAGAAACTGCAAGGTTTATCTTGAGTCCTTGAAGAAGAAGGCATCCGATGCCCCATCTTCTTCAGGTATCTTCGTTATTGAATGTCACTCTATTTTGTTATTTTGTTCCTTCGTTAATAAAGAACATTGTATCTATTTCATGTTTGAATGAAAAGGGTTATCATTTAACTTTTAGTAACAATTGTTGTTACATAACTTTAAATGGTGTTCTTTATGGGACTGGAACTTTATGCAATGGTATCTACACGTTAGATTTATCCGGTGACATTTTCAATATCGAAGTAAGCAACAAGCGTGCACGAATAGATAATCGAATAGACTCCTACACATGACATTGTCGTCTTGGCCATATAAGTAAGAAACGCATGACCGAATTACACCGATGCGGAATTCTGGAATCATTTGAACCCGGTCCATTTGATACATGTGAATCATGCTTAAAAGGCAAGATGACCAAATTACCCTTTTCCGGAAAAGGTAATCCAGTGGGAGAATTGCTAGGTCTAATACATACTGATGTATGTGGACCAATGTCAACTCTTGCACATGGAGGCTATAGCTACTTCATCACCTTTATCAATGATCACTCACGATTCGGGTATGTGTTCTTGATGAAACACAAATCTGAAGCTTTTGAGAAATTCAAAGAGTTCAGAAATGAAGTAGAGAAACAGCTTGGCAAAAGTATTAAGATACTTCGATCCGATCGGGGTGGTGAATACTTGAGTCAAGAGTTTCAAGATTATCTTAGAGACAATGGGATATTGTCTCAATGGACTCCGCCGTATACACCACAGCATAATGGTGTATCTGAGAGGCGTAACCGAACCTTGATGGACATGGTTAGATCCATGATGAACCATGCAACTCTTCCAAAATCCTTTTGGGGCTATGCACTCAAGACAGCTGTTTACTTGCTAAACAGAGTCCCGACCAAGGTAGTCTCTACTACTCCATATGAGATATGGAATAGTAAGAAACCTCACTTAACTCACCTTAAGATATGGGGTTGTCCTGCTTATGTGAAGCGGACTGTATCAGACAAATTGGATGCTAAGTCTGATAAATGTCTATTTATTGGATACCCTAAGGAAACGAAGGGTTACCAATTCTATCATCCCTTGGAGCAAAAGGTGTTTGTTTCAAGGCATGCTGTATTTCTGGAAAAAGAATTTCTTTTACAAGAAAACAGTGGGAGTGGCATTGAACTTGATGAAGTTCAAGAAACTCCAATAGACATTGCAGAGACACCTAGTCTAGACCCACAACCGATAACCCATAGTGATGAGCTATCAGTTGAACCTAAAACAACACCACCTCTTCGTAGGTCTGATAGGACACGCAATATTCCAGAGAGATACGGATTTCTCATAAGTGAATCGAACGACGTGTTACTCATAAGCGATGACGAACCTATCAATTATGAAGATGTTCTGAAAAGTTCAGAAAGGGACAAATGGCCTGAAGCCATGAAGTCGGAAATGGATTCCATGTACGAAAATCAAGTATGGGACTTGGTTAACCCACCTGAAGGGATTAAGCCCATAGGGTGCAAGTGGGTTTTCAAGAAGAAAACCGACATGGAAGGTAATGTAGTTACCTTTAAGGCTAGATTAGTGGCAAAAGGATATCGTCAAAAACAAGGAATTGATTATGACGATACCTATTCGCCAGTAGCTATGCTTAAATTCATTCGGATGCTCCTAGCCATAGCAGCTCATTATGATTATGAGATATGACAAATGGATGTGAAAACAGCTTTCCTTAATGGAAACCTGCTTGAGGATGTATACATGATACAACCTGAAGGTTTCACATCGGTTGATAAAACCAAAGTATGCAAGCTTCGACGATCCATATATGGACTGAAGCAAGCATCCAGGAGCTGGAACATCCATTTTGATGAGACAATCAAAGAGTTTGATTTCTCACAAAATCCTGACGAACCTTGTGTGTACAAGAAGGTTAGTGGGAGTGCAGTCGTATTCGTAGTATTATTTGTCGATGACATATTACTTATAGGAAACGATATATCAGTCTTACAATCAGTTAAAATTTGGTTGTCCAAAACTTTCTCCATGAAAGACCTGGGAGAAGCAACCTATATCCTTGGGATTAGAATCTATAGAGATAGATCAAAACGGTTGCTTGGTCTTTCGCAGTCTACATATATAGACCGAGTGCTAAAAAGGTTTAGCATGTCAGAATCCAAGAAAGGTTACCTTCCCATCAGGCATGGGATCAACCTTTCAAAGTCTATGTGTCCGCGCACAGAAGACGAGAGGATTTGCATGAATAAGATTCCTTATGCATCCGCGATAGGATCTATCATGTATGCTATGTTATGTACTAGGCCCGATGTATCGTATGCTCTGAGCGTCACGAGCAGATACCAGTCTGATCCAGGAATGGATCATTGAGCAGCTGTCAAAACAATCCTTAAGTACTTAAGAAGAACTAAGGATGTGTTCCTAATATATGGAGAAGGAGATATGGTAATACGTGGGTATACAGATGCCAGTTTCCAGACAGATAAGGATGACTCCAAATCTCAGTCTGGATATGTATTTACTTTGAATGGAGGCGCAATAAGTTGGAAAAGTTCCAAGCAAGACACTGTAGCGGATTCTACCACGGAAGTGGAATATATCGCGGCTTCGGAAGCAGCAAAAGAAGCAGTCTGGATCAAGAAGTTTATCTCAGAACTTGGTGTGGTTCCAACCATTGATGAAGCAATACCGGTTTACTGCGACAACAATGGAGCTATTGCACAAGCAAAGGAACCAAGGTCTCATCAACGATCCAAACACGTGCTTCGCCGCTATCATCTGATCAGAGAGATTATAAGTAGGAATGATATACAAATTGAGAAAATTCCCACTGAAAGGAATTTAGCGGATCCTTTAACTAAGGCCTTGCCTCAGAGCAAGTTTGAGGGTCATGTTAGAGCCTGTGGTATTGGATACCGTAGCGATTGGCATTAGGCCAAGTGGGAGTTTGTTAGTATTGTGAGGGAAGTGTCCTAAGGCAATCGCCTTATGATTGTAAACATTTATTTTAATAAATGAAAATTTACTATTTGAGTATACATGTTTGTGTATTTGATTGGGATCTTAAACTCATCTACTGAATGTCCGCAATATAATTCATAGCATAAGAGAATTTGTGATGAGATCACAACTAGTGATTATCTCTACATGTGCAATTGTGAAGTATTGAAAATATCCCTAGTCGATGAATTGATAAATACGGACACTATCAATTCTGTTGAGACTAGCATGGGTTATTCTCTAATCAGCTGATTCTCACTGGCTGGTGACATTGGGATGTCTAGAGATAAACATGGATGCTAGTTAAGGGAACTAGTTCATTGGAGTGACTAGCTGTAAAACTTCATATGGTAATCTATATATAGATATGTCAATGAAGTTCTTACCGCAGCTTAAGTGCGATGTTCCTTTGACTTGCGGTGTTTAAGTCACCTTGGTCATGGAGACTTATACTTTAACATCTTAAGCAAGCATCTCCAAGGAGGTGTGGACCTAGGATAATTGGGTATAAGCCGAAGTGCCCGAAGATGTTTAAACAGCCTACAAAGGATTCACCACTCATTGCGAGGAGATGTATACCCAGGCCTATCGTCGGATTGTTACTCAAAGCCTCTGGCCAGAGCATATCATGTTTAGAGTATGAGTCTCTTAAATACATGAGAGTAATTAGAAATCCAAAGGACGAGATAGACACTACTTGGGCTTGGTGTGACGTAGTCAGCCTAGTGGGGACTGACACACACAGACCATGTCCTGAACCAAGTGGGTATAAGATGGTGAAGGGAATGGGGCACGATTCATTAGAGCTGCTGAAGGGTTTCAGAATTACTTCTGAGGTCAATCGTTGATCTTTCGATTAATTGGGGGTCATGATGTACTACTAGGTGCCACTCATGATCGTTCTATGATTAGTTGATTATAGACGGCCAACATAAATCGAAAGCCTATTTAGTCACACGCACTACGAGTAATCCGAGGGATTTAAAACGAGTTGAAAATTAGATTTTTCGATCAAGAGAAATAAATCGAATCTGAGTTAATCAGAGACGCAACGGAAGGTAAAAATGGCTAAGTCTTTTGAAGGCTTATTGGGCGAATTAAATGAGTTTAATTCGCGATGGGTTCGGCTCGGTTTGGCCGACCAAAGAGGGTGCCCACCCTCTTTTGTTTGGCCGGCCACCACTTGGGGAGAAAACCAATTTATTTGGTTTAATTAATAAAATAAATCTAGCGCGATTTGTTTTATAAATTATGGATAAATAAATTTGTATAAAGAAATTTATAGAAATTTATTTTTTTTTTATGAAAATTAAAATGATCCATGGAATGGTTTATTTTAATTTTATAAAATCAATTATGAATTGATTTTTCCATAATAAAGAAGATTTATAAATTTTTTGTAAAATTTATTTCATAATAAAAGGAGAGATGTATTTGCTTTATTATAAAGTTAGTTATCATAAAACTTGGCTTAAACGGAATAATTCATAAAGAAAATTTATAGGATAAATTTCTTATGAAAAAATTCCGTTAAAGGGGAGACTTGACAAGGGAGAGGCTACTATATAAAGGAACCAAAGGCAAGCCTTGAATTCCTAATTGAGTTATCAAGAGATCTAATAGTTCTCTCCCTCTCTCTCTTATTCTCTCCCTCCCTCTTCCCCTTAGGGCCGGCGCCCACCTCCTCTCCCTAGGGCCGGCGCACAACTACCCTTGGGTCGGCGCACCATCCTCACACTATCTAGGGTTGGCGTGAGCAACATCCACCAAGGAGGCGCCAAAGAAGAAGAAGAAGAAGCGGGACGCATCTCCTTCCTTCCCGGAATTTAGATTCCGTTTCTTGGTAGTTAGTTTCCTTTCTTCTCTCTTGATCTTCTAGTTGTGCCTTTAGAGAATCTAGTAGTTCTCGTCGGCACAAAACTCGTGACTTTGCGAAGTCATCCCGAAGAGAACTCGGCGTGGACGCGAATAGAGGCGGAGCTTCCAAGGGACGCTACGATTGGATCTCGTCCCTTACTTCGAGTTACGTGAGGTACTAAGTAAATTAGTTTACTTTTCCGCAAAAGTTTTAATTTATGATCATGTCCACACATCATAAGGTCGCATGCTAGATACGTGGTTAAAATAATTTGAGAAATTATTATGCTAATTCTTCCGCTGCACGTAAATATTTTAAAATTTATGAACCCGTATCCTTGTCAACATGCACCCGGTCCCAACAGAGGCTGCGGATGAGGAGTCAGTCGAGTCGTGAGGGTACGAGTGTTGTGTGATTGTACTCAGGAAATCCTAGGGTTTGAGTGCGGAGTGGAATGTACTCAGGAAGGGTAACCTTAGGTGGGTGAGTAGACCAGTCGACTGGCCTGGAGGTAGTCGACTGATGGAACTCACAGAAATGTCTCAGCCCTGGGACCAGTCGACTGCCCTGGGGGCAGTCGACTGGTGAGTTGGCTGAGAATTCGAACGTTGGGGTGTAATGATCGAATTTCAGTGGCACCAGTCGACTGCCCTACGGGCAGTTGACTGGTTGCGAGGGTTTCAGCCCTAGTTCTATTTAAAGAGGACTTCGTGGTGGCTGAGATTCTTGACGAATCTTATCTTGGTTAAAGGCAAGATAGTAGTCTTTGTGCTCAGGTCGTGTCAAGGTGTTGTGGCGAGGTTTCTCCACCCACAAGGAGAGACAGAGTTAGCCGGAGGTTATCCGGGGAGTGATCCACCGATGGATTCTTGGATTAGTCACTCGTCCGGGGTGGATACCAAGTAAATCTTCTGTGTTAGCATTGGTTAGTTTTTGTTTTTTTTATTTTTATTGTATATTCCGCTGTGCAACTAACCGTGTAGGAAGAAAGGGGTTCAAAAAGTGTTATTCCCCCTCTAGCAAACCGACATCGATCCAACAGAAAAGTCACCGGCAAGGCACTCCGACGGTCAAGTTAGCCCCTGAGAGTGGAAGGCAAAAGGAAAGAAATAGAATAGTAAGAATGCACTATTGCGCGTACTTACGAGATGCGGAGTGAAGAGGTTTATATAGCCGGGGAAGCTGACAGCTCCTGCCCCGCTTGCCACCTTTAATCATATAGTGAGGACAAGGTGATGCATGCCCAGAGGTGGCAGGATAATGTAGTGCATACTGGAATAAGAAAGGGGGCACTGTCAACTTAATGGCTAGTGCCACTTGGCGCCGCTCGACCTGTCACCGGTGTATGCGGTGACAGGCCTAAAATAGACTGTCACGAATGTGGGTCTCAAATTTAGATGTATATGAAATGCTGGAAACCCTTTTTGCAATCAGAATATGAAAACGTAGTAAAGGGGCCACAGGTCGTATTTTTCCTGGGGACTAGTTGAGGTTGTGTTCGATTCGTGCTTGTATTTATATGTCGTTCGTGAAATTTGGGTTTCAAATAAAATCTGGGTTTGTTTCACTTGGAAATGAAAAAGCTATGAAAAGAAAAGCCACGCAATTAAAGGAGCTACACAAGGAGTTGGCACTAAAGAACTCGTCTCATGATGGATTTAATCAACCAACTAATGAAACTTTGCAAACTTCGGGAAATCAAAGCTAACATCGAAACTCACTATGTATCCTTATCTTCAAGGTTTGCAATTCAAAACAACCAAATGCCAAGCAATCTATAGACAAATTGTTACAAAGTCAATACCAACTCTTACTTGATACCAAATGGAAGAAAATCGAGACAGACTTGATACAAAGGAAAACACTTATGTGCCAAAAACTTTAACTAACTGCAGAACTAATAGCTGACAATTCCGACTTGATATTGAGCAATTCAACTCGAGAAACAAGCTGATGATGTA
Source organism: Boesenbergia rotunda (assembly GCA_024364735.1). Lineage (NCBI taxonomy): Eukaryota > Viridiplantae > Streptophyta > Magnoliopsida > Zingiberales > Zingiberaceae > Boesenbergia > Boesenbergia rotunda. The sequence continues at coordinate 271,885 of JAGFNQ010006150.1, read as the reverse complement.
GTACTAATCAGAAATGAATGGAAGCAGGAATACAGAACAAGGTAGATTTCAGCAACTTGGCACAACCACCACTGCAGAATCTGCAGTAAGCTGTAGGAACGTTGAAGAATTGCAGAAATTGCAGTAAACTGCAGCACTAGAAACTGATATAAAGCAAATGAAATGGAGCAAGCAAATCCAATGCAGCATTCAGCAACTCATGGGTTCGGAAATAAATGAATGTGAAGCAGAAATAAACTGAAACTGCAGCGATTACAGTTAAATGGCAGAATGGGCATTCAGGAATGCAGAAATGAAGACTAAATGCTGATCAATTAGCCACACACGCAAGGCAAAAATGCTGTGCAGGAATGCAGTAATGAAGTTCAGAATTGTTCTTGATGCAGAGGTGAACTGTAAGAGTGCAGAAATGAGTTCAAACGTGAGACAGAATTTCAGACACTGAACTGAAGTGCAGGATTGAATGAATAAGTGGATGAGATGCAAAATTTCAGAGACCGACTTGATGCAAAACAAGGGTCAATTGGAACTTCAGAAATAATTACCAATTCAGAGCTTTAATCAGACTTGTAGTAGAAAAACTGAATAACGGGAATAGGTTTAACCTTGCTGGAACAAGATTGACATGAATCAGTGGGATCTAAATGCAGAAATTAATTCCGAAAGCTTTGTAAATGAGACAAGCTTCAAAGTAAATTCAGCTAAGAAAACTAAACTAACTTGATACAAAAATTCAGAAGTGCATTCAAAGGAAGGAAAACTGATACGCATAAGGGAACATTGATACGCAGCAACAATTTTGATACGCAAGTATGAAATTGCAAAACAAATGAAATTAAGTGAAGCATTAACTAAACAAGCTAGCTAACTGATGAAAGAACAAATTCAACCCACTAATTTAAGCAGAAACAATGCAATAAACGAAGTTAACGAATCTGAAACAAAAACAGAAATTAAACCAAGTGCAGAAACGAAATTTACAGCTACAAACAATGAAAATTAACCAAATAAACCAATCCTCAATCACTCCCTAGCTCAAATGCTTCTTGGTCGTCAAGCAAGAGTGAGCCTCGGACCCGCAAGCTCAGCAAATCAATGGAAGAACGACCTCTGCGAAGCAATCCAGCTCACAGTCTGTGCCAACTGAATTCCCAATCAATTTCTTCAATCTTGCCTTGTCCAATTGCGCGGATGGTGTGGGGATGAACCAAACACTCCAGGGAACCCTTCTGAACTGCTCAGGTGGATTAAGGATTGAACAAAACCACAATCGAAGCAATCGAAGGTAGAGCCGAGGAAACCCTCACTCGGCTCTGTTTTGGCCAATTCGGAGCTGGAACTTCACTGCAGCAGCTCCCCAAGGATCTAGCACTCGATCTAGGTGAGAAATCGAGGGGTCGCGCCCCTTGAATTGAAGAAAAACCACTGAAAAAAACTGAAGACGAAGAAGGAAGCTACTGTGCGGCGGAGACGCGACGAAGGCTGAAGGCAGGGAAGCGTTTGATTAAATACTTAAGCATGGACGACCCAGATTGATTTGATGAATCCAACGGCTGATTTTCATCTGATCTGACCCAAACTTTGATGATGATGATCAGGGGTCAGGATCTGCCTCGTGGTAGCTCGGATCCTCCAGATTTGCAACGGATGGTCCAGATCAACCTAATCTTTGAATGGACGATCTAGAGCTCTTCGAGCTTGATCCAACGGTTGATTGAGCTCTGATTTGGATGAAACCTTCAGATCTTGATCAGAGTGCTTGATCAACCCTAACCCTAGCTCGGATTGCTTCAGATGGTCCCGGATGGCTCAGATCTAGCCGCTCTTGAATCGGACGGTCCAGATTAATCGTAATCTTGATAATTCGATCCGGTTCACTTCTGACTCAAGTTTGACCCAATATGCTCTAGGTCCAGGATCCTTTCATGCCTACAAAAATATATCAGAAAATTAGTGGCCAAATAATCCAAAAATATGCAAATTTACAATTAAGTCCAAAATAAGAGGAAATCCTAAAACCTAGGGTAAATTCACAATTAAAGAATAAAAACCTAGGTCAAACATGGATTTTAGCAATTAAAATAATCAACAAAATGGTATCTATCAACTCCCCCACACTTAACCTTGAGCGTCTCGCGAAACTACTAAGTATGTATCCCCTAGATTTTCTTAAACATAATTAGAAGCAATTGAAAAGAAATTACCTAAGGTTGTCAATTCTCAAAAATCTAAGCTCTATGGATTAGTATCTTGTCCTTAAATTAACAACTTAGCCTTTTCATCCATCATGAGTCATTGAGATGAATTTAACTCACTAGCCTTTCATGGGAAGTCTTGGTGGCTCTCTCCTTATGTTCTAAGTTGATGGTGGAAGTGGAGCTCACTCATACACACATGCTTCTTGCACTACCATAGGCTTGCTTATTATCTAATCTCCACCATTATTCATGATTAGGATCAACATCTACCAAAAACAAATGAAAACATGTAAAATGGTAAGAAATGGAGTTAAAGCCAAGAAAATGGAAATATAGGTAAAGTGGAAGATTTGGTTGCTCAAAAAAATGTTTCCAATGTGCTTTGCCCCTCTTCACAGTCCCCTAATGATCTCAAAAGTGTTGTGAAGTCAAACTTGAATAATTGCCTTTGATTTGGATGAAAAAAACTTTCCTTGACTTCATTTTGCCAATTTGCTCTTGTGTGCCAACTTTGCTTGCTTTTCTTTTCTCATTCTTCTTTTTTTTCTTTCTTTCCAGCTCAGATTTGTATCAAAGAACATATGATATCAAGTGAAATAGATACTCAACATGAAATTTTCACTCAACAACCCTTGTAACTCACTCTTGATACGCTTCACCTTTGTTGCACACTACTTTCACTTCTTTCTTTTTTTTCTTTCTTTCTTCTGTTTTAAGTCTAGCATCCAAGATATAATTTCAGATCTTGCAAAACTTCTGATTTCTCCAACAATTAACATCAAGAGTGCTTGCATCAAATGATAGTGGAACCCTTAAGTGTTCCACTCAAAAATTCAAATCAGCCCATTAAATTTCAGCCCTTCCCTTTTGATACATTTTTTTTTCAGCTTCGAAAATCCTAGCATCCAAATTCCTTTCTTGTTCTGATAGGCTGTGATGTGCTTACAATTTGTGATACCTTCACACACTTCAATTCGTAATTCACAGCCCTTGAAAAATCAAATTCACTTCCAATTGATACCAAACTGCTTGCATGGAAATAGTCCAATCTGATTTCTTTTCTTTTTCAACTGCATTCTCAGCTTCGAATGCAGGAATTGACAACAGCTCCATCAAGAATTCGACCATAGTTCAGCCATGTTTACAACCCTTCTGCTTTTCAGAATTTCTGATGGCTGGAAATTGTAATTCGATTCCTGTCAAACACAATTCAGCTTGTTCCCAGCTGCAATTCAGAATTAACTGCATCAATTCAACTTGTGTCATTTCAGCAGCTCTTGTTCAGCTCTTTTCTTTTCTTTTTGGCACAAATCCTGCTGCAATCTTCCTGCTTCTTTCCAATACAGATCCCACTACCTTTTCAACAGCTCCAAATCAAGCCTTGGCAAATTACAAGCATCAGATTTTGCAATACTGCTGCAGTGCAGTTCAGATTCTGGCAGTTTCAGATTTTTCTCTCAGCTGTTGATCAGTCTTTACTCAGCTTCCTTTCCAGAATTCATTTCAGATTGTCTTCAGATTATATAGCTACATTTCAGGCCTTATATGCTCAAATTCCTATCAGATATCATCTTCAACTCAGCCCTTGCCGTAAGAGTGGAACAAAAGAGACAACTACTCTCTTGATCAGCTCAAAATTCCTGCTTAAACTTCACTGCAATTTTGAAAATGTCTTCACTGCATTCGATGAGCACATTTCCTTTCCTTTCACTACATTTTCTGTTTTTCTTTCCTTGATTCAAAGCCTCGAAAACCCAAAATTCAGCTCATCTTGATACAAACTGCACAAAAAGGTGTTGCTAATTTCAGCTTTTGTTTGCTCTCAGCTTGTGTTCAGCCTTGCTCAGTCTTTGATCCAAGCCACTTCCTGATTTATACAGCTGCACTTCAGCTTCTAGCATAATGTGGCCTGATTTCTATAGCAAAGAACATCTTCCATCCAAGCAATTTTAACCAAGACATGCTTCACAGATTTTTCTCCATTTTGGCAAAGAATTTTGTGCCATTTGCGTGCCATATTCCTTCTTCTCTGCAGATTTTTTTCTTCTCAGCCGAATGCAGAGATTTGTCCTTCAAATGAGCTGTTGGCTTCTGATTTGGTTGCAGAACAGCTGCCCTTGTAATGCAGTTCCGAATTTCCAGCTTTAGATTTCTCAGCCTTTGCTCAGTTTTTTCTCGGTTTTAATTCAGATTATGTTCAGCTGCAAATTCAGCTCGTGTTGATTGTTTCTGATTTCTCAAGCAAAGACAAACTGCAAGCCAAGAAAATCTGCAAATCCAAAACATTTCTGCCCTTAAATAGTTTCATTGCAAAAATTTTACTTCACTTTGGCACAAACAATTTTTTTCTCACTGTTTTCTTCTTGGATCTTCAATTGATGATGATAACTCTAGATGCTTCAATTGATTTCCATCCTTAACCACATCTTCTTGCTCATTTTTGACACAAACTAGATTCAACTTGTCAAATGTATCTCTTTCCATCTCCTTTTGTTCATAAGTGAATTTTTTTTTTCGAAATGAAGTGCATCCTTGATGAAAATTCATTCCAAATCACTAATCACTCCCCCACACTTAAATCTTTGTCCGTCTCGGGCAAAATAGTATCAAGAAAACATCCCAAGCAAACAAATCCATAGAAAAATTAGGGTTAAGATTAGGAATAAGGAAAGACAAATAGAGTAGACATGATTTTTGCCAAAATTGATATGGAAAGGTAAACAAGGTGATTAGTCTCTATAGATGTGATCCAATCATTGAAATATGATTTTGAAAGATCCTAAGCAAGTTCTAGAGTACAATAACATATGTGTATCACAAATATAAGGCTAATTCTCACTAGGTAAAAATAATTCATCTCAAGTCATCAATTAAGAATTTAAAACCAAGTAGTACTCAAGTATCCAAGAATTCATCCATGAACTCAAATCCTAAGTTTTAACAACCAAATTTAATTTATTTTCCAAGAGATTCTAAAATGACATGAAGATAACCTAAAGGGATACATTTATTCCTAATCATGCAAGAAAAAGTGCGAAAAGAAATAACAAGGTATTTACATTGACTCCTATGCATTCTACTCTACTCATGCATTTATTAGCAAGGACTCAACTTAAAAGTGAAAAAATGCAATAAAAGAAAATACAAGAAAGAACAATCTCCCCTTATTTTTGGTGGACGGAGTCTATCCAGAAACAGCCTCCATCGTGGTAGTGGAGGAACATGGGTGGTTGAGATAACTAAGACTCCCCCACACTTGAACTTTACAACAATTTGCTCCGGTGGCCGCAGGCTATTTAGGTTCAAAATCCATTGAAGGAATGGAGTGCTTCGAATTAAAGTAAAATCATCTCCTCCTTCTTTCTGCCTTTTAAAAGTCCTTCCAGGAGGTTGAAGTCTGTTCAGTTGGAACACCCACTCCTGAAGTCTTCTGGACCCTGCAAAACAATGTAATACCTCTCTCAAGCGTGCAGGGTCAGAAAGAAATAAAATAGTATCAGTCTCTGCATGAAATGAATCCAATACTGCATCATATCCAATTAAATCAAATTCTGGTATCTCAATGAATTTTTCATAAGTAATATCTTCCAAAGGTATATCAAGAAACTTATCACAACCCATGAAATCAACTGTTGGCACATCAATAGTATTTTCACAATTATTTCCTATCAAGAATGTATCAAGCAATGGATCACAGCCAACAAAATCAATCTCGGATACCTCTATAAGTTTTTCACATTCAACTTCAGCATAAGATATTGCAAGAGATTCATCAAAATAAATAACATCAATTTCAGGCACTTCTAAAAAATTTTCACAATTCATATCCACAAAAGATGTATCAAGAGATTCATCATAACAAACAACATTAATTATAGGTGCCTCTAAAATTTTTTCGCAACCCATATCTAAAAGAGATGTATCAAGTAATGCATTACAACCAATGAAATCAATTTTTGGTACCTCTATTGGATTTGCACAAACAATTTTTACACAAGGTATATCAATAAATTCATCATAACCAATAAAATCAGCACTAGGTACCTCGCTGAATTTTTCTGAACAAAGAGGAGAAATACTTACCTGAGCGTGTTGAAGAATACCTGGAGGTTCTACAATAGTAGATGTATCTGTGGCCTCCTCCTGGTCAAGTACATGCTCCTCTTCAGCCTCAGTCTCTGGTGGACAATCAACTAAAGCAGGTGATCCTTGGGTGCTTGCTTCCACCATGCAAGTCCCTACACTTTCTGGTTCATTCTCTGAATCTTGTGGTGGTCCCTGGGGCTTAGTGCAATCCCCTACACCTATGGAATCATCTCCTATGCATTCTTCTTCTATAATATCTGCAACAACAATATCAGAAAAATTAGGACCATCAATAATGCTATCATCATAAAATAAAAGTCTAGAATGGTCCTGTGGAGCTTCAATTTCTTCTTCTTGAGCTGAAAAATTTAGAAATGGATTTTGAGTAGGAATCTCCAGAGGAATACATGCTGTAGGTGCCTTGATTTTAATAATTTCTTCTTCTTCTTCCACCAATTTGCAAGATCACTTGAAGAAGGTCTTGGCCATGCACTAGGGTCACCTTGAACTGATATAAAACCAACTCCGGGGCTCTCAGAACTAAAAACAACTTGAGAAGATAATTGTTCTGATCTTTGGGCTTTTATTTGATTCAAATCACTAGCCACTTGTCCCATTTGCCTTCCGAGGTTTTGAAGCTCTTGTTGAAACATTTGTTGAAATTGAGACTGTGGGGGTTGATAAAATGGTTGCACAGGCTGATTAAACTGCTGAAAATTTGGTTCACAAGTTGGTGGATATGGCTGAAAATTCTGATTCTGGAATTCTTGGATCTGAGGTTGAAATTGTGGTGGTGAACACTGAAATTGAGTGGGCTGAAATTCTTGCTGCCATGGCTGAAAATTTTGGAAAGGTTGCCCTTACTGATATTGTTGAAATTGTGACTGATCATGTTGATAAGGTGGCTGAAAGTTAGGCTGAAATTGCTACATTTGGGGCTGAAAACATTGCAATAGTGGCTGCCCATTCTGAAAATTCTGGAAATTTGATAGACTTGGCCGAAAATCTGGCTGAAATTGTTGGAATTGCTGTGGTTGTTCGAATTGTTGTAATGGTGGCTGAAAAAACTGGTTTGGTTGAACTTGATGGAAGGGTGGTTGCTGAAAATTCTGATTATCTAGACACCCTTGCTGAAACTGAAAGTTTGGTTGCTGAAAATTCAAATGGAGCTGCTGGAAATCTTGATTTGGCTGCTGGAATTGCTGGAGAGGCTGAAATCGTGAAAAGGGCTGAGGTGGCTGAAATTGGGGTTGAGGTTGCTGAAATTTTGGCTGAATCGGTCTTTGGTAAGTAGATGAATTAGCTTTATGTTTTTGTTGGTGTTCCAACACCTTACACCAACATTTCAACTCCACCAATGCCTCTTTTATCTCTTTACAGAACTCTGGTGACCACATTTTGATCTTGCAGCCCTGTCACAAAACAAACAAGAAAAATGGCAGTACCCGTATACAAAAGATAAAGCAAAATAAAATAGAACCCAAAGATATGTCCAAAAGCATACAAGCAAATATCATACAAATCAACTAGTTGCTTCCCCGGCAACGGCGCCAAAAATTTGACAGGCCCAAAATAGACTGTCACGAATGTGGATCTCAAATTTAGATGTATATGAAATGCTGGAAACCCTTTTTGCAATCAAAATATGAAAACGTAGTAAAGGGGCCACAGGTCATATTTTTCCTGGGGACTAGTTGAGGTTGTGTTCGATTCGTGCTTGTATTTATATGTTGTTCGTGAAATTCGGGTTTCAAATAAAATCTGGGTTTGTTTTACTTGGAAATGAAAAAGCTATGAAAAGAAAAGCCACGCAATTAAAGGTGCTACACAAGGAGTTGGCACTAAAGAACTCGTCTCATGATGGATTTAATGAACCAACTAATGAAACTTTGCAAACTTCAGGAAATCAAAGCTAACATCGAAACTCACTATGTATCCTTATCTTCAAGGTTTGCAATTCAAAACAACCAAATGCCAAGAAATCTATAGACCAATTGTTACAAAGTCAATACCAACTCTTACTTGATACAAAATGAAAGAAAATCGAGACAGACTTGATACAAAGGAAAACACTTATGTGCCAAAAACTTTAACTAATTGCAGAACTAATAGCTGACAATTCTGACTTGATACTGAGCAATTCAACTCGAGAAACAAGCTAATGATGTAGTACTAATCAGAAATGAATGGAAGCAGGAATACAGAACAAGGCAGATTTCAGCAACTTGGCACAACCACCACTGCAGAATCTGCAGTAAGCTGTAGGAACGTTGAAGAATTGCAGAAATTACAGTAAACTGCAGCACTAGAAACTGATATAAAGCAAATGAAATGGAGCAAGCAAATCCAATGCAGCATTCAGCAACTCATGGGTTCGGAAATAAATGAATGTGAAGCAGAAATAAACTGAAACTGCAGAGATTATAGTTAAATGGCAGACTGGGCATTCAGGAATGCAGAAATGAATACTAAACGCTGATCAATTAGCCACACACGCAAGGCAAAAATGCTGTGCAGGAATGCAGTAATGAAGTTCAGAATTGTTCTTGATGCAGAGGTGAACTGCAAGAGTGCAGAAATGAGTTCAAACGTGAGACAGAACTTCAGACATTGAACTGAAGTGCAGGATTGAATGAATAAGTGGATGAGATGCAAAATTTCAGAGACCGACTTGATGCAAAACAAGGGTCAATTAGAACTTCAGAAATAATCACCAATTCAGAGCTTTAATCAGACTTGTAGCAGAAAAATTGAATAACGGGAATGGGTTTAACCTTGCTGGAACAAGATTGACATGAATCAGTGGGATCTAAATGCAGAAATTAATTCCGAAAGCTTTGTAAATGAGACAAGCTTCAAAGTAAATTCAGCTAAGAAAACTAAACTAACTTGATACAAAAATTCAGAAGTGCATTCAAAGGAAGGAAAACTGATACGCATAAGGGAACATTGATACGCAGCAACAATTTTGATACGCAAGTATGAAATTGCAAAAAAATTGAAATTAAGTAAAGCATTAACTAAACAAGCTAGCTAACTGATGAAAGAACAAATTCAACCCACTAATTTAAGCAGAAACAATGCAATAAACGAAGTTAACGAATCTGAAACAAAAACAGAAATTAAACCAAGTGCAGAAACGAAATTTATAGCTACAAACAATGAAAATTAACCAAATAAACCAATCCTCAATCACTCCCTAGCTCAAATGCTTCTTGGTCGTCAAGCAAGAGTGAGCCTCGGACCCGCAAACTCAGCAAATCAATGGAAGAACGACCTCTGCGAAGCAATCCAGCTCACAGTCTGTGCCAACTGAATTCCCAATCAATTTCTTCAATCTTGCCTTGTCCAATCGCGCGGATGGTGTGGGGATGAACCAAACACTCCAGGGAACCCCTCTGAACTGCTCGGGTGGATGAAGGATTGAACAAAACCACAATCGAAGCAATCAAAGGCAGAGCCGAGGAAACCCTCACTCGGCTCTGTTTTGGCCAATTCGGTGTTGGAACTTCACTGCAGCAGCTCCCCAAGGATCTAGCACTCGATCTAGGTGAGAAATCGAGGGGTCGCGCCCCTTGAATTGAAGAAAAACCACTAAAAAAAATTGAAGATGAAGAAGGAAGCTACTGTGCGGCGGAGACGCGACGAAGGCTGAAGGCAGGGAAGCGTTTGATTAAATACTTAAGCATGGATGACCCAGATTGATTTGATGAATCCAACGGCTGATTTTCATCTGATCTGACCCAAACATTGATGATGATGATCAGGGGTCAGGATCTGCCTCGTGGTAGCTCGGATCCTCCAGATTTGCAACGGATGGTCCAGATCAACCTAATCTTTGAATGGACGATCTAGAGCCCTCCGAGATTGATCCAACGGTTGATTGAGCTCTGATTGGGATGAAACCTTCAGATCTTGATCAGAGTGCTTGATCAACCCTACCCCTGGCTCGGATTGCTTCAGATGGTCCCGGATGGCTCAGATCTAGCCGCTCTTGAATCAGACGGTCCAGATTAATCGTAAGCTTGATAATTCGATCCGGTTCACTTCCGACTCAAGTTTGACCTAATATGCTCTAGGTCCAGGATCCTTTCATGCCTACAAAAATATATCAGAAAATTAGTGGCCAAATAATCCAAAAATGTGCAAATTTGCAATTAAGTCCAAAATAAGAGGAAATCCTAAAACCTAGGGTAAATTCACAATTAAACAATAAAAACATAGGTCAAACATGGATTTTAGCAATTAAAATAATCAATAAAATGGTATCTATCATGCGGTCATGGTACGGGGGGACAGGGCATGATAGGAAGATCAAGCCATCAACGGGATACCCGTCGTTTGGGGCCTGGGTGGCACCAGTCTTGTGCCGACCCTGTACTGCTTCTGGTAGTCTGGTGTCAGGGAGTGGTTGTTCTGCATGCCAGGGCTGACTGAGGACCCCTAAGAAGTGTACCGACTAGGGGCACTAAATAGCGCGGTCGACTGAGGGCCTAGAAGGAAGGTACCGACTGGGGGCACTGAATAACGAGGCCGAATGAGGGCCTAGAAGGAAGGTGCCAACTGGGGGCACTAAATAGCGAGGCCGACTTAGGGCCTAGAAGGAAGGTGCCGACTGGGGGCACTGAATAGCGAGGCCGACTGAGGTTCTTTGACAGTATTCCAAGTAAAAGCCTCCTCTGGTTCAGGCTTATCCCAGGAGCGTGGGCCACCACACATCGGCTGGAAGCCAAACCTGGAGGGGTATTGGAGTATGATCATCTGAGCAGTCAGTCAGGCCGATTCTGGGGAGCGTGGGCCTCTACGCATCCGATCGGGGATACTATGCCGAGTAAGGAGCGGGAGCTGGCCCGCGAGTACTTTCACTATATTATATATTTTGATTTCCCAGATGTAAGGGTACCCAGAGTTGTCTAAAGATGTTCTACAAATTCTCCCGGACCCGGGCCTCTCTTGATCCGAGGGTCCCGAGCCGGGACTTCCTTGCCGCCAGGGCTTCTACGGGGTCCGGCCCCCTCAGGCCCTCTTATCTTACAGTGAGCCAGATCGACTCATCGACCTAGGCCACCTATCTGATGGGCCTCTCCGGCCCGTAAACCCATTTCCTCCTTACTAGGCGCCTGGCTACCGGGCCAGGCTACACGCAAGTTGGCCCGGGATCAATAAGGTATGAGAAATTTATTGATATTTATTAGAGCTATGTTTAGATACCATAAATACCATCTCCTAGCTCAACTCTAACTAGTAATATAATCAATATTGAAAAATCCAAATATCCTATAAATAATTAATTTAATAAAACATTATTAAATATTATAAAAAATATTTTTAAAATGGGAAAAAATTATTTTCTCCTTGTTGGGCCTCAAGTCCTCTAATTTCAGGCCCTCTACTAACCAAAATAGGAATACTCATTTTCAAATTATAAATAAATATGTATAATGTAAACATATAGATAAATATTAAGAAAAAACATAAAGATATAAATAAGTTTAGACACCATATATATAATCTAAGAATATCCTAGCAGCAACTGATGCTGCATTGTTCTGTGACAAATGATACGGTATGAGAAATTCATTGGTATTCATTAGAACTAAGTTTAGACACCATAAATATCATCTCCTAGCTCAACTCTAATTATTGATATACTCGATATTGAGAAATCCAAATATCCTATAAATAATTCATTTAATAGATCATTATTAAATATTATAAAAAATATTTAAAATGAAAAAAAAATTATTATCTCCATCTTGGACTTGATGTCCTCTAATTTCAGGTCCACGTTGGGTCTAAAATCCTCTGATTTCAGGCTCACGTGTGCCTGAAATCCTCTGATTTTAGGCCCACGTGTGTCTGAGATCCTCTGATTTCAGACCCTCTACTAGACCCTCTACTAACCAAAATAGCTTGATTTCAGGCCCTCTGCTAACCAAAATGGGAATATTCCTTTACAAATTATAAATAAATACGTATAATATAAACATATAGAAATAAAAATTAGTGGTTATAGATGTTATATCTAAGAAATAAAAATAAAATATATTAAAATAAAATTATAAATATGTAAAAATTAGTGGTTATAGATGTAAAGATAAGAAAATTAAGATATAAAGAAAGAAATATAAAATATATGTTTGGACACCACAGAAACCTATAATTGAAATTATGATATAAAGAAAATATGACCATACTGAAAAAAATTATGAATAAATACATATAGTTTATAGAGTAAAAATATTTTAAAAATGTATACCAAATATTCTTGATTCCACGTTGGGCCTGAAGTCCTCTGATTTCTGGCCCAATTTGGGACTGAAATCAGAGGATTTTAGGCCCACTACTAAGCAAACTAGGAATATTCTTTTCCAAATTATAAATAAATATGTATAATATAAACATATAGACAAATATTAAGCAAATATATAAAGTGATAAAGAAAAAACATGAAGACATAAATATAAAATATTTAAACTATAAATAAATAATTAGCTATTTGTACATGTTAAATATAAGAAATAAAATTAAAAGATATTAAAATTTAATTATATATGTGAACTTTATTGATATTCATTAGAACTAACTTTGAACTTATATTCAAATTATTATGAGTTGATGGTCTGCAAGGAATTAAATTTTGTAAGGGGTCGACGTTGGGCCTGAAATCCACTAATTTCAGGCCCACAATCCACTGATTTCACGCCCAATGTGGGCCTGAAATCCTCTTATTTCAGGCCCTCTGCTAACTAAAATCATAAAATTCTTTCCATGGGTCGAAAGCAAGGTTTCATATTCCTGATTGAATAAACAACAATTACATATTACATATTACACAACATGGATTGAAAGCAAGGTTCCATTAATTTCAAAATATTTTTATATAAAATAATTACAAATTACAGATTACTTACATTATAACTACAAATATACAATGTCTATCATAACAATTACAAATGCATTATATCAAGAAAATATAATTATAGATTACCCTTCTAGAATTTGTCTGTCATAATTTTATATCTAACCTTAAATCGATAAGGTTTCATTCGCTTTGGGTAAAATTACTAGATCTATGAAACACAACTTTCAGCATAGCGCATCATAAAAAAAGCACAATCCACCCTAAAAAAAATAATATTTAAATTGTGGTTAGCATATTACATAAACCATCAATGATTAATGTTTTTTGAACCAAAAAAAATATAATCTTACGATCTGCATTAGGTGGGTCCTGTATTTCAATTTTAGTATAATCTTTCCCCGATATAGAAGGCAATCCTTTATTCCATCTGGTGTAATATGACTAGTTCATATTCTTGAAAAACGCCACCTACACAAAAATGACATTAGTAAAAAATACATAATGAAAACTACTTTAATGGTTTATATATAAAATATAAAACTTACAGTTTTCTCAAACTTAGCAGTGTAGCTTTCTATGGTGCCGAGAGAATTATAATGAAGAATATTACCTTCCTCGAGGTCTATCACCAAAAGATTTCAATGGTCATCTACATTATTTATAGGATAAATGATATATCTAATTGGCTTGTCTGTATTAGTTACAACAGTTTGTTCTAATGCTTCAGCGTGCATCACATCAAACAGATCCTATGTTTTTTTTTAAAATGGAAAACTGTTAGTGGACTAAATCCTAGAAAAAAGCAACAAAATAAGGTGCTCATTTACTTATATCTAACCCCACCCCACAGAATATGGAGGGGTGGTATGGTGAGTTAGAGGTTTTGGCCTCATTTACTAAAATTGTCCGGTATGTATTTATGCAATCCCTAGTGGTGTAGTCATTCCAATCAAATATAGTCAAAAAAATATTGTATATCTAATGAGAAGGTCTTATTGGACCATATTGGATGCACAGAAAACCTAGATAAACAAATGATAAGAAACTTAATAACAAGGGATTTATTAAATTTTATTATTGAATGGCAATAATCATCATTGTTTTACATTATTATGCAATCACGATAGCAACTAACTCACATTAATTTAGTAAGTTTTAATAATGTTTCTATATCTCAGCATCTTTATTCTTCTTTAAAATACCCTGGCATTCTTCAAGATTTTATTTTTGACCTTTTGAATTGCTTTACATTTATCTACTTGTTGATTAGATTTTGTTGTTTGAGTTGTGGTTTGTGTCATTGATGGGGTAGGAGGCTCTTCATCTACATCCTCATCCTCATCCTCATCCTCATTCTCAACAATCTCTTTGCCTTTGCCCTCTATGCTTGTTTTCTCTTAGTTCACTTTTTTAGGCCCTTGTCCAATATTTGTTGGTAGTGGTCTCAGCGTCAGCTGAGCCTTTGCTTTCCAATTATTTTTGGAGCATATGGATTTTCTTCTTAGCATTTTCTATGATTTTGTGTTTTGCAGATAATAATTTTTTCCCAACTGCAGCATTGCCACTCGATTGCTTTAGTGCTCAAGAAGTTCTCTTATTTGAACATCTTTATCTTTATGCTGGGAATCCTTCTCAGCAATTATTATATCCTTTGATGTTAGGAGATGCTCCTTCTCACTTATAGTCGTTGCCATCTCATTTTTAACATCTTCCAAACCATTAACAACAATAGATAATTTTTGCTGCAATATCTCAATTTGTTCTCCCTTTTCCATACACTAACTGTAGCCTTCCATATCTAAGGCTTGTAGGCTTCCTTCTGCTGCCTGCTGTAATACCTCAAAGACCTCAAGTGCTTGAGTTGGAGGAGAGTAGTGAGGTACCAAATCCAGCTCTGACTCTGCCGGAAGTAAATCAACAATAATTTTATCTAGACTCAGACGCTCTATCATCATTTTGACAGTGTCAACATGATAGTTAGGCCAACTCCACCGAACGATTCTTGGGAATCTATCAGGATGATCTGGAGCAGCAATATTGATGTGCTCACTCACCCATACCTGCAAAATGATTTTATTGAGTTAATAATATGCATCAAAAAATATATGAGTAGCTATATGTACTCTAACTTACAGCCAAAATATTTGGAAATCCCTTTAACAAGGGGGCCTTCGCCGTTTGCGTTGAATCATCTACATGTGGTCTTGGCCTCAACGTAATCTCCAACCCAAAGGCTTCCAACTGAGGAGCCATGAAATTGCATATGGCATTACACCAATTCTACATAACTAGGAAGTCAAAATCATTTACGCAGTCAATCAGTGAGAGCACAGTAATTCTAACTATGCTGCTAGTACCACAAAATAGAATAGTAGCAAAAAAATACAGTAGATAAAACTGACAGTAGAACTTGTCATTGGATCTTGACTTCATTATGAGTTTCTCCAAATGCTTGGAAGAACAACCAGACTCATTGAAATACTACTTGTATAGTGGGTTGGAGGCCTCGTTTAAATCAAGTTGGACTATCACTCCAGTGTCGGGTAGCCCTAGAATCAGTGAAATATCTACCTTTGTAAATTTGAGTTTTTCCCATGGAAGATAAAGCTTTGTTCTTCTTGATTCCAATTATTGAACATATTCTGGACCTAGGGTCTTACAAAAGAACTATTTGGGACGTCGAGAACCCAAGAAAAGGAGTATCTTGAATCAACTGTTCTTGTGCTGCTGTCGGTTGAACAGATTCAATAAAATTTCTGAAATGGCAAAGGCTACTTTTCCATTTATTCTTTACTTCGTCCTTTGTTGACATAACATGTATAATCACAAAGGATTTTGATGTTTTCTAGTCTCAACTATCCTTCGAGCAGCACCTTGCTGTTTAGTTAGTATTTTTGGAGTGCCTTGCTTTGATGATGATTTTATTGGAGTCATCCCAAACTTAGCAACCATAAAATAGTAATGACACAAACAAAATTAACACTTATATTTCGTAAATAAGAGCCTGCTCAGATTCAGTCAGTCACTAAAGACTATCGCTAACCCTAAGTGAAAAGTCATTAGTGAAATCAAAAACTAAATACAAAGGTACGTATAATGCCACTGGTTCAATGATGCAGACGTTAACCACACGGCTCCAAAGGAGGAAAACACGGTACCTTTAATTGCGAAGAAAAGAGGAGGAAGAAGACGATTGCTAACCACAAGGCTCCGGAGGATGCTATACACCTGGCTCAATGCTGGGCCTGATCTCCCCAAATTTCAGGTCCTACACGGGCCTTATTTCTTATATCTATTAATTTTTATTATTTTTATTTTTATTTATTATGTCTTTCTAATTTATACTATACTTTATTTGGGATTTATCTTAATTTTCTTATCTTTATAAACTATATAAAAATATTTACTCTATAAAAATATTTTTAGTCTAATTTTAATTTTTTTATTATGTATTTATCTCTATAAAAATATTTTTACTCTATAAACTGTATATATTTATTGATATTTTATATTTCTTTCTCTATACTCGTGTTATTTTATATCTTAATTTCAATCATAGGTTTTTGTGGTGTCCAAACATATATTTTGTATTTCTTTATTTATATCTTTATTTTTCAATTATAGGTTAGGAGAGGGTCTGAAATCCTCTGATTTCACAATGTGGGACTGAAATCAGAGGACTTCAGGCTTAACCTGGACTCAAAATTTTTCCCATTTTAAAAATATTTTTTATTATCTATCTTAATTATTTTTTACATTTAAAATTTATTTCTATTTGAATTATATTTATTATATAATTCTAATTTTTACTATATTTTATTTGGGATTTATCTTAATTTTCTTTATCTTTATAAACTGTATAAAAATATTTATCTTAATTTTATTTATTATGTATATATCTCTATAAAAATATTTTTACTCTATAAACTGTATGCATATATTCATATTTTATATTTCCTTCTTTATAGTCATGTTTTCTTTATTTCTTAATTTCAATGATAGGTTTTTGTGGTGTCCAAACTTATATCTTTATTTTTCAATTATAGGTTAGCAGAGGGCCTGAAATCATCTGATTTCAGGCCCAACGTGGGCCTAAAATTAGAGGACTTCAGGCCTAACGTGGACTCATATTTTTTTTCTATTAATAAAATATTTTTTATTATCTATCTTAATTATTTTTAGCATTTAAAATTTATTTCTTATATTTTTACTCTATAAACTGTATGTATTTATTCATAACGACCATATTTTTTTCAATATGGTCATGTTTTCTTCATATCTTAATTTCAATTATAGGTTATTGTGGTGTCTGATAAGTGTCATTTTGTTGATCATTTTATATGTTTAAATCTGTGTTTGACCCATAGTTTACTTGTATAATTGTGGATTTACCCTAGGTTCTAGGATTTGTATTCTTTTTGGACTTAATTGTAAATCTTGTTATATTTGGGTTGTTTTGTCACTAAATTTTTGATCTACTTTTGAAGGCTTCAAATGATCAGGGACCTAGGTAATAATGGGTCAAAGTTGAGTTAAAAGTGGATTAGATCCAAGGAATCAAGCGTCAACTAATTTGAACCGTCCGATGAGAGAACGGTTAGATCTAGACCATCTGAGAACTTTTGATCAATCCGAGCTAGGATTAAGGCTAATCAAGTGATCAGATCAAGATCTGAGAGTTTCAGCTAAATCAGAGACCATCTAGCCGTTGGATCATGATCGGAGTGTTCTAAACCATCCATACAAAGATCAAGGTGATCTGGATCATCCGTTGAAGATCTGGCAGATCCGAGCTACCACGAGGATGATCTTGACCTCTGATCAAGATCTGGAAAATTTGAATCAAATCGGACAACGATCCACCATTGGATGAAGAGGAATCAATCTCAGCCGTCCATTTCCTCAACTACTTAAACGGCTCCCTGTTTCAGATCTCAGGGTCGCGACCTCATTTCTCTTCCTCAGTTCTTCAGCTCGTTCTCTCTCAATTTTGCATAGTTTTCTTTCAAATTTCTTCCATCAGAGGCGTGGCCGACTCGATCACAATCCTGAAGCAAGATCTGGATCTCTGGAGGAGAGTTTCATGGCGATTTTAGCTCAAAATTGTGCCGGATGCAGAGCTTCTTGAGGGTTTCGGCAGATCTACATTTTGAGCTCTTGGATCTCAATCGCAACCATTTCCTAGCATCTGAATCGTCTGTAGGGGTTCTAGGATGAGTTCAGATGATTTCCAAATCATCACCGCATCTTTCCACATCGAGATCTAAGAGTTTGAATTGGAATTTCCAGCAAGTGTGCAGTTTCGAGCAGTTTTGACATTGGAGCTTGATTCCCATTGATTTGCGAGATTAAGGAGTTCTTGGCTTGCCCTTGCGTGACGAACAAGGTGGTCTTGAATCATGGGAAGGATCGAGGCTTAGTTTTAATCGAATTTTTCTGTTTTCATAGCTGTAATTTCAGTTTCTGCAAAGTTGTTCTTGTTCTGTTTTGTATCAGCTATTCCATTTTCGTTTCTAAATTTTCCAGATGCAATTAGGTTCTATATTGCAAGTAGATTAGTTAGTGAACTTGTTCAGTGATTCATTGTATGCAAATTCAGTGAATTTTCAGTTTACAGCTTGCATTTCAATTTCGTTTTCATTGTATCAGCCTGTATCCTGCGTGCCATTTACAGTTTCAATATTTTGATCAGTTTACTTAGTGTTTTCATATCGCTTCCGCATTCATTTGTTATTAGAACAGCATTTGAATCAGATAGTTAGATAGTTAAGTAATCCAGTACATTAAATCTTAGTTTGACTTCCATTCAGAAATTACATCAATGTTTCAGTTTGTATCCATGCGTATCAATTTTTCTTCTTTCTGCAATTATTCAGTGTCAATCTCTGTCAATTCTCAGTTGTAATTGCTGTAATTTCGAGTCAAGTAAACCTTAGTTTCTCTATTTCTTGTCTGAACAATGGATGATGCATTCATATCTAGCTTGCTTTGTTAGGTTTGAGCTGTATTAGGGCTGTTTTCTGCAATTCTGAATTGTTTCTGCATTTCCTTGTTCTGCACTGTCCAGCACTTCATTCCTGAAGTTTCTTCCTTTAATTCTGTGCTTTAGATCCCTGATAGCCTAGCTTCCCAAGCTGAGTTGATCGGTTACAATTTCTGCAGTAAATTTCGAACCTTGGCACATGGGTCTTGTATCCCTTGTGTATCAAATTTCATAGCTTCACTTGTATCAAGTAAGGGTTTTAGCATTGGTTCTGTGTTGGACAGTTTTCTTTGGATTGCTTTACATTTAATTTGCAATTGAAATCAGATTCATTTCTCCAAAATTGGTTAAGTGTTTTTAGTTGATTAATTTTCCTATTAGTTGCAAATTCCTTGTTAGTTAATTTAGTTAAATTCTTTTACTTTTCATTACATTTCCTTGTCTATTCGAAACCAAACACCAGATTTTATTTGAAACTCAAAAACATTTACGACACATAAACTCGAGCACGAATCACACAACTTGTACTAGCCCTTGGAAAAATACGACCTGTGGCCCCTTTACTACGTTTTTCTTCTTTGATTGCAAAAAGGGTTTCCAGCACTTTATAAATTTCTAAATTTGAGACCCACTTTCGTGACAGTCATTTTGGGTCCATCAAATTTTTGGCGCCGTTGCCGGGGAACATACTAGTTGAGTTGTTTGATTTTTGCTTGTATGCTTTTGGACATATCATTGGGTTCTATTTTATTTTGCTTTATCTCTTGTATACGGTTGCTGCCATTTTTTCTTGTTTGTTTTGTGATAGGGATGCAAAATCAAAATGTGGTCACCAGAGGACTGTAAAGAGATCACAAGTGCACTGTCAGAGTTAAAATTTTGGTTGAATCATTTGAATCAACAAATAACCAACAGGCCTTCATCTACTTACCAGCCACCATTACAACAATTCGAGCAACCACAGTAATTCCAACAATTTCAGCCGGATTTTCAGCCAAGTCTATCAAATTTCCAGAATTTTCAGAATGGGCAGCCACTATTGCAAAATTTTCAGCCCAATCAACCAAATTTTCAGCAAGAGTTTCAGCCCCAGTTTCAGCAATTTCAGCCTTCTAATCCGAATTTCCAGTCTACATTTCAGCAATTTGAACCTCAATTCCAGCCATATCAACAGGGGCAGCAAGTGTGTCAAACATTTCAGCAAGATCCGCCTCAAAACCAGCCATTTTATCAGCCCACACAGCCCTTGAATCAAAATTTTCAGCCTTACAACCAAGGGTTTCAAAATCAGAATTTTCAGCCCTTGCCACAGAATTTTCCACACCAAAATCAGAACTTTCAAGGCTACAACTCCCAGCAAAGTTTCCAAGAATATCAGCCCTTTAATCAGCCTCAACAGCCATGTTTTCAACCAAATCAGCAAGCTCAAAATTTTCAGCCTACTTCATCCTTTCAAAATCAGTCAAGGAGCTATGCTAACCAAGGAGGCTTTGTGAATCTTAATGAGAATGAGGCACAACAACAAAGAATAGAGGAGATTTATCAACAAGTTGTACAATATCATCAAAAGCAGCAAAGGCTTCAAGACATCGCAAGAGGCGTTGGACAAATTTCTAGTCAAATGAATCAAATGCCAGTTCAAGGTGACCCTAGTGCAGGGCCAAATCTTTCTTTAATGGATCTTGCAATTTTAGAAGAAGAAGAAGAAGAATACATTAAAGTCTGGGCACCTACAACATGCATTCCTCCGGAGACTCCTATTCAAAATCCAATTCCAAATTTTTCAGCTCCAGAAGAAGAAATTGAAGCTCCACAGGACCATTCTAGACTTTTATTTTCTGATGATAGTGTTATTCGTGGTCTTAATTTTTCTGATATTGTTGTTGCAGATATTTCAGGAGAAACATACACGGGAGATGATTTCACAGGTGTAGGGGATTGCACTGAGCCCCAGGGACCACCACAATTACCAAAAAGTGTAGGGACTTGCATGGTGGAAGCAAGAACCCAAGGATCACCTACTTTAGTTGAGTGTCCAACAGAGCCTGAGGCTGAAGAGGAGCATGAACATGACTAGGAGGAGACCACAGATACACCTTCAGGTATTATCCAGCACGCTCAGGTAAGTATTTCTCCTTTTTGTTCAGAAAAATGTAGCGAGGTACCTAATGCTGACTTTATTGGTTATGATGAATTTATTGATATACCTTGTGTAGAAATTGCTTGTACAAATCCAATAGAGGTACCCAAAATTGATTTCCTTGATTGTAATGCATTACTTGATACATCTCTTGTAGATATGGGTTGCGAACAAATTTTAGAGGAACCTATAATTGATGTTGTTTGTTATGATGATATTCTTGATACATATTATGCTGATAGTGGAAAATTTTTAGAAGAACCTGAAATTGAAGTTGTTTATTGTGAAGAATCTCTTGCTATTTCTTATGCTGAAATTGAGTGTGAAATACTTATGGAGGTACCTGAGATTGATTTTATTGGCTATGAAACATTTCTTGATACATCTGTGATGGATTTTGATTGTGAAAAATTTTTAGAAGAACCTGAAATTGAAGTTGTTTATTGTGAAGAATCTCTGGTTATTTCTTATGCTGAAATTGAATGTGAAAAATTGTTAGAGGTACCTGAGATTGATTTTATTGACTGTGGAACTTTTCTTGATATACCTCATGTAGAATATGCTTGTGAAAAATTTATTGAGGTACCCAAAATTGATTTTATTGGATGCGATGCATTTTTAGATACATTTTATGTAAAGATTGATGATATTGCACTTCTTTCTTATCCTGCACGCTTGAGGGAGGTCTTACATGATTTTGCAGGGTCCAGAAGACTACTGGAATGGGTACTCCACCTAAATAGTCTCCGACCTCCTGGAAGATTTTCCAAAAAGAATAAAGAGGGAGGAGATGATCTTGCTTTAACTTATAGCACTCCACCTCTGAAGTGGCTATTGCACTTAAATCACCTTCGGCCACCTGGACAGTTTACTGCGAAAAATAAGTGTGGGGGAGTAATGCAAAATAAAATTGAGCAAATGAAAGAAATTTTTTCAGCTACTCCTACTCCTCCACTACCAAGATGGAGATTATTCCTAGATAGACTCAGACCGCCAGAAATAAAAGGGAGTTTACTTTTTCTTGCATTTTCTTTCATTGCCTTTTTCATCTTTATATTTGTTAAAAGTAGAATTTTATTTTAAAATGAATTCTTGCTAATAAATGCGTGAGTGAGTTGAATGAATAAAAAGACATTATAAATGCCATTTTATGTCTTTTAGGAACTTGTTCTTCATGAGTAGGAATAAAATGTATCCCTCTAGGTTATATTCATAGCATTTTAGAGTCTTTTGAAAACAAATTAAATTTGGTTGTCAAAACTTAGGATTTGAGCTCATGGATGAAATCTTGGATGCTTGAGTACTACTTGGCCATGGATTCTTGATTGAGGACTTGAGATGAATTATTTTTACCTAGTGAGGGTTAGCCTTATTTTTGTGAAACATACATGTGATTGTACTCTAGAACTTGCTTAGGTTCTTTCAAAGTCATATTTCAATGTTTAGATCACTTCTATAGAGGCTAATAAATTTGTTTACCTTTCCATGTCAATTTTTGGCAAAAATCATGTTCATCCTATTTTCTTTCCTTATTTCCTATTCCTAACCATGCTTTCTAGGGACTTGTTGTTTGGAGATGTTCTTTGATGTTATTTTGCCCGAGATGGACAAAAGATTAAGTGTGGGTGAGTGGATAGTGTGATGGAAACATTTTAAAAAAAAATCATTTCATTTTTGAGTTGAAGCCAAAAATTGCCAATTGGAGTGGAGTTTGGTATCAAGATTAATGGGAATTCAGTTGTGAATTGGAGGTGAGGTGGATCTTAAAAATCTGCAAGTGGAAGTAATGGCACGGAAAAAAAAACAGAAAAAAAACTGTGCCATGAGAAGAAAAAAAAAATTTGAAATCAATGGAGTTTGTAGCACAAATGGTTTGGATTAAGAATTTGGAAGTAGGAATTATGGAAGATGAAATCAGTAACTCTTTGCTAAGTTTGAATTGAAGTTGTAAGCTTGAATTGTAGAAGAAAATCTGTGTGGAATTGAGGAACCATGGTAGAAACAAGAGAAACAAAAAATCTGTGTAAAGGGAAAAATCAGAAATTTGGTGCCAAAGAGAAAAGTTTGCTATGGAATTGTTTCGGCCACTCTTCTAGGAACTGAATTGCAGTCAATGGTTGCTGAATTCAGTGAAGAAGAAGAAAACTGAGGCCAAGTGGAAAAGAAATGAGCAAAAAAAAAACACACAATGAAGCATGATGTATCAAACTTGCCATAGAGTGTGTTTCGGCATTGTACTAGAGGATGAATTGCAACTGTGATAATCTGAAAATTTCAAGGATGAAGAGCTTGAAAGGTCGGAAATCTGAAATGAATTGCTTGGGAGTTAGAATTTAAAAAAAAATGCAAGTGGAAGAACTTGTGCCAATTTGAAGTGATGGGTATCAAAAGAGAGTTGCAAGAATTAGCAAAGGCTACATGTGGAGAAGTAAAATTCTATCTCTGAATGCTATCTGATGTCACAAATTTCCTGATAGGAATGCTGATCCAAAGGAGTTCATTAGCAGATTGAAAAAAATAGAAAAACAGTTTGGAAAAAAATAGAAAAAAAAACAGTTTTAGAAAAGGAAGAAAGTTGGCACATTGAAGTTTCGGCACCAACAATTAATGAAAATACTCTCATCCAAATTGAAGATTTGCTCCATTACATTATGATTTCAGTAGAGAAAAGAAAGAAAGGAAAAAAAAAAGAAAAGAGAAGAGCAAGTTGGCACACAAGAAGAAGAAATTGGCACAAAGGAATTATGGAATTCTTTTCATAAGATTTTTGAAGGGCATTGCAAAGCATCACTTCATCACACTTTGACTACATTATATGGACTGAAAGGAGGGCGAAAATGCATCAAGAATATCCTTGAACATCCAAGTCTTCCATTTCATTCAAATTAGCTATTTACTTTGCTTTTATTCCATTTTTACCATTTCCTATTTCTTTCACTTTTGAATAAACTTCTATAGATGATTGATTCTAATCTTGAATAATGGTAGAGAGTAGATAATAAGCAAGCTTATGGTAGAGCAAGAGGCATGTGTGTATGAGTGAGCTCCATTTCCATCATGTATTTAGGATTTAGGAAGAGAGCCACCAAAAGTTCCCCTTGAGAGGTTTAGTGAGTGAAATTCATCTCAATGAATCATAAAGGTTGAATTAGTTAAGTTGTTGATTTAAGGACAAGATACTAATCTATAGAGCTTAGATTTTTGAGAATTAACAACCCTAGGTAATTTCTTTTCTCATGTTTGGGAATAACCTAGGGGATACATATTTAGTACTTTTCGCGAGACGCTCAAGCTTAAGTGTGGGGGAGTTGATAAGTGTCATTTTGTTGATCATTTTATATGTTTAAATCTGTGTTTGACCCATAGTTTACTTGTGTAATTGTGGATTTACCCTAGGTTCTAGGATTTGTATTCTTTTTGGACTTAATTGTAAATCTTGTTATATTTGGGTTGTTTTGTCACTAAATTTTTGATCTACTTTTGAAGGCTTCAAATGATCAGGGACCTAGGTAATGATGGGTCAAAGTTGAGTTAAAAGTGGATTAGATCCAAGGAATCAAGCGTCAACTAATTTGGACCGTCCGATGAGAGAACGGTTAGATCTAGACCATCTGAGAACTTTTGATCAATCCGAGCTGGGATTAAGGCTAATCAAGTGATCAGATCAAGATCTGAGAGTTTCAGCTAAATCAGAGACCATCTAGCCGTTGGATCATGATCGGAGTGTTCTAAACCATCCATACAAAGATCAAGGTGATCTGGATCATCCGTTGAAGATCTGGCAGATCCGAGCTACCACGAGGATGATCTTGACCTCTGATCAAGATCTGGAAAATTTGAATCAAATCGGACAACGATCCACCGTTGGATGAAGCGGAATCAATCTCAGCCGTCCATTTCCTCAACTACTTAAACGGCTCCCTGTTTCAGATCTCAGGGTCGCGACCTCATTTCTCTTCCTCAGTTCTTCAGCTCGTTCTCTCTCAATTTTGCATCGTTTTCTTTCAAATTTCTTCCATCAGAGGTGTGGCCGACTCGATCACAATCCTGAAGCAAGATCTGGATCTCTGGAGGAGAGTTTCATGGCGATTTTAGCTCGAAATTGAGCCGGATGCAGAGCTTCTTGAGGGTTTCGGCAGATCTGCATTTTGAGCTCTTGGATCTCAATCGCAACCATTTCCTCGCATCTGAATCGTCTGTAGGGGTTCTAGGATGAGTTCAGATGATTTCCAAATCATCACCGCATCTTTCCACATCGAGATCTAAGAGTTTGAATTGGAATTTCCAGCAAGTGTGCAGTTTCGAGCAGTTTTGACATTGGAGCTTGATTCCCATTGATTTGTGAGATTAAGGAGTTCTTGGCTTGCCCTTGCGTGACGAACAAGGTGGTCTTGAATCATGGGAAGGATCGAGGCTTAGTTTTAATCGAATTTTTCTGTTTTCATAGCTGTAATTTCAGTTTCTGCAAAGTTGTTCTTGTTCTGTTTTGTATCAGCTATTCCATTTTCGTTTCTGAATTTTCCAGCTGCAATTAGGTTCTATATTGCAAGTAGATTAGTTAGTGAACATGTTCAGTGATTCATTGTATGCAAATTCAGTGAATTTTCAGTTTACAGCTTGCATTTCAATTTCGTTTTCATTGTATCAGCCTGTATCCTGCGTGCCATTTACAGTTTCAATATTTTGATCAGTTTACTTAGTGTTTTCATATCGCTTCCGCATTCATTTGTTATTAGAACAGCATTTGAATCAGATAGTTAGATAGTTAAGTAATCCAGTACATTAAATCTTAGTTTGACTTCCATTCAGAAATTACATCAAAGTTTCAGTTTGTATCCATGCGTATCAGTTTTTCTCCTTTCTGCAATTATTCAGTGTCAATCTCTGTCAATTCTCAGTTGTAATTGCTGTAATTTCGAGTCAAGTAAACCTTAGTTTCTCTATTTCTTGTCTGAACAATGGATGATGCATTCATATCTAGCTTGCTTTGTTAGGTTTGAGCTGTATTAGGGCTGTTTTCTGCAATTCTGAATTGTTTCTGCATTTCCTTGTTCTGCACTGTCCAGCACTTCATTCCTGAAGTTTCTTCCTTTAATTCTGTGCTTTAGATCCCTGATAGCCTAGCTTCCCAAGCTGAGTTGATCGGTTACAATTTCTGCAGTAAATTTCGAACCTTGGCACATGGGTCTTGTATCCCTTGTGTATCAAATTTCATAGCTTCACTTGTATCAAGTAAGGGTTTTAGCATTGGTTCTGTGTTGGACAGTTTTCTTTGGATTGCTTTACATTTAATTTGCAATTGAAATCAGATTCATTTCTCCAAAATTGGTTAAGTGTTTTTAGTTGATTAATTTTCCTATTAGTTGCAAATTCCTTGTTAGTTAATTTAGTTAAATTCTTTTACTTTTCATTACATTTCCTTGTCTATTCGAAACCAAACACCAGATTTTATTTGAAACCCAAAAATATTTACGACACATAAACTCGAGCACGAATCACACAACTTGTACTAGCCCTTGGAAAAATACGACCTGTGGCCCCTTTGCTACGCTTTTCTTCTTTGATTGCAAAAAGGGTTTCCAACACTTTATAAATTTCTAAATTTGAGACCCACTTTCGTGACAGTCATTTTGGGTTCTTCAGTGTCCAAACTTATATTTTATATTTCTTTCTTTATATCATAATTTTCTTATCTTTACATCTATAACCACTTTTTTCCATATTTATAATTTTATTTTAATATCTTTAATAATTTGAAAAGGATTATTCCTATTGGTTAGGAGAGGGCTTGAAATCAGAGCTATTTTGGTTAATAGTGGGCCTAAAATCCTCTGATTTCAAGTCCAACCAACATTGGGCCTGAAATCATGATTTCAGTCCCACCATGGACTTGAAATCAGAGCATTTCAAACCCAACATGGGTCAGAAATTAGAGAACTTCAGGCCCAACGTGGAGATAATAATTTTTTCTATTTTAAAAATATTTTTTATAATATTTAATAATGATTTATTAAATTAATTATTTATAGGCTAATCTTTTATATAATTCTACAAGTTTTGACAAAATTCTCTAATTTTATTGAAATACTTAGGTATGATCAAGACAGGCATACATTTGTTTAAACTTAAAATAAGTTTAAATGTATCGTATTATTGAACAACATCTGGATACTACCTAAATACACATTGCATAGTAAAATTTGATTCCTTGCAACCCATCAACTCATAATTTCAGAATTTGTTGCAATAGGACTTTTTTAGGCCATCAGTGGGTTTCGGTGGAAACCCATTGATGGACTTAGGATATTTAGATTTCTTAATATCTAGTTTATCACTACTTTGAGTTGAGCTAGGAGATGGTATTTGTGGTGTCTAAATTTAGTTCTAATGAATATTAATGAATTTCTTATACCATATCATTTTGTATAGAATAATGCAACATCAGATGTAGCTAGGATATTCTAAGATTATATATGTGGTGTCTAAACATATTTATATCTTCATGTTTTTTCATAATCTTTATCTATATGTTTATATTATACATATTTATTTATAATTTAGAAAAAATATTCCTATTTGGTTGGCAGTGGACCTGAAATCAGGGCTATTTTGTTAGCAAAGGGCCTGAAATCCATTGATTTCAGCCCCACATTGGGCCAGAAATCAGAATATTTTAGCCCTAACGTGGGCCTGAAATTAGAGGACTT
This sequence comes from Boesenbergia rotunda, assembly GCA_024364735.1. NCBI lineage: Eukaryota > Viridiplantae > Streptophyta > Magnoliopsida > Zingiberales > Zingiberaceae > Boesenbergia > Boesenbergia rotunda. The sequence goes on along the minus strand of JAGFNQ010006150.1, from coordinate 243,906 downwards.
TAGCCAAACATGGACTCATATTTTTTTCTATTTTAAAAATATTTTTTTATAATATTTAATCATAATTTATTAAATTAATAATTTATAGGCTAATCTTTTATTTAATTCTACTAGTTCTGACAAGAATCTCTGATTTTATTGAAATACTCAGGTATGATCAAGTCAGGCTTACATTTGTTTAAACATGAAACATGTTTTTCAAGTTTAAATGTATCGTATTATCGGACAACATCTGGATACTACCTAAATACACAATGCATAGTAAAATTCGATTCCTTGCAGACCATCAATTCATAATTTCAGAATTTGTTGCAATAGGACTTTTCTAGGTCCATCAGCGGGTTTCGGTGAAAACCCACTAATGGACCTAGGATATTTAGATTTCTCAATACTCGATATCACTAGTTAGAGTTGAGCTAGGAGATGATATTAGTGGTGTCCAAACTTAGTCCTAATAAATATCGTATTAGTTGGCACAGAACGATACAGCAACAATGCATAATGAAAGCTTATTTTTATGGGATCGTTTAGCATCGATAGAGGGGGATGAATATCGATCGATATTTTTTTCAAAAACTTAGAGCAATTGCGCAGCAGAAAAATACAATGCTAACACCGATATTTTATACTTGGTTCGGAGTTACGGTCGGTTCCTACTCCAAGGCCCACGGTCCTTGACCATTTACGTTGGGCAATTCTATATTCCGAGAAAGTATTACAATTTTGAATTCGAATACAGAATTTTAAAGCAAATACAACAATAAGAAAATTCTATACCGACGACCGGAGAAGATTGAAAATCGGAGGGTCGTCATTTGCGCTTGAGTCTTGAGCACGGAGCGTTTGGAGCAGAGAACTTGAAAGTAGTCGTAGAAAAAGTTGTCCCCTGAAGCAAGGGGGTGAACCCCTTTATATACTAGTCGCTGGGGCATCTGTGTTGAAGGGGGCGCCTGACACGTGGCCCATTCTACGCGAACCACAATCCGCAGACTTGACCAGCGCTTATCCCTTCAACTGGGGCACCTGAGCTGACCAGGGCGCCTGTATGAACACAGGCACCTCATGTTGGATCGAGATAAACGATAGAGGGGGGGGTGAATATCGTTAAAACTTTTCAGATTAAGGAAAGAGTAAATACGCAGCGGAAATAAATCAATCACACAGGAACATAAGTAGATTTTTACTTGGTTTGGAGTCGCAGTCGGCTCCTACTCCAAGGCCCACGGTCCTTGACTGTTACTTTAGGCAAAACTATAATCGCGCAAAGAGATTTACAAGATAAGTATAATATTATATCAGGAAACTAAAATTACTACACTTTTCATTACCGACGCCCAATGTGGATCGTATTTCGGAGCAGACGGTCGTTGTCGGCGCTGGGACCTCGAACTCGGAGTTTTCCAGGGCGTAGCACTTGAATGAAAAACTTTGGAGCGTTATAAAGCAGTGATGTTGAAGCCTTGGGGTCGAGCACCATTTTATAGTGCTCCTGGGGGCGCCTGACACGTGCCTTCAGTTGTGAGAACCTCAATCCGCAGCTTGGTCAGCGCTTATCCCCTTTAATTTGGCCCCTGGTCTGACTGGGGCGCCCAGGACCTCTTGGGCGCCTAGGTTGACCTGGTCAAGTGGCTTCGTGGCAGATTTGCTTCGATGGTTTGTTTGGCTTTGACATTGGGTGCCCGGGACCTCCTGGGCGCCTACCTTACTGTGGTTTCGAAGCAGTCTTGCTTCATTGCTGTTTTAGCCTTGACCATGGGCGTCCGGGACCTCCCAGGTGCCTAGCCCAGTTGCCTAGCCCTTTCCTTTGGGGTGTTTTGAGCTGCAGAAACACACTCCTTCGGTCCCTGCAACCAAGGTTAGTTCCAAAACAAACAAAGCAAGAGTATTAGTCAATATTAACAGCCGTAGATGTTAAATCCGACACATTTATCCCACTCGGAATAATTTTTCGGAAAATTTCTAGAATTTTTCGGGCTCTGGGACGAAGTTAAGGGTTTAAATGATAAGGGATTCTAACCCTAGGGACGGTTTTGCAAATAGATGAAAAATCGGATTGGACTAAAGTGAAAAATACCCAACATATATACCTTAACCTAAGCCGGCCGAATACCCCCACCTCACACGAGCCGCCTCTTTTCCCGATCAACGACACCTCCTTCGGCTTCCATCCCTCCGGCGAACCCTAGCTGCGCCCCTCACGATCGCCGACCATCTTTTCCATCAACGCGAAGCAGGCGAGCTCAAGGCCGAGGATTCCCTTTCCTCGCAGCCGCGCGCACCCGACGCCGAAGCCAATCATCTCCATCCTTTTCCTTCCGACGGTTTCCTCTTCGATTTTCCGGCGCTTACCTGTCTTGCATTTTAGTGAGGTAGGATGATCTCGGGTTGGGGTTACCGTAAGCATTTGCTCCATTCTTGTTGAGATCTGATTTTACTTTCCCAAATCACAGCTCTCCTCCAAACATTTGTTCGGTTGGAATTGTAATAGACTTGTTCTTGGTGATCGACCTTGGAGATTGGAGCTGGAAGTTGAGGTAAGTTGTTGTTGGTATTAGACTCATAGTGGAAGGGTTGGAGCTGAGGAGGGGAACACGAACTGATCCGTGTGCGATAGCAGGTTTGATTCCAAAATTGAAACTCGAATTGGGCTCTGTTTCTCTCATCTATTGTTGCTATGGTGTTCTGCAGATTGGAGCTAGGATAAGAGGTAAATCGATTGTAATGTTCTGATCCATGCTGAGTTAGGTTCGTTATCCCCAATGGTTGGTAATTCTGCAATTTAATTGCGTTGATTAGATTAGATCATTTTAGTTGTAGCTACTTAATCCAATTAGAGCAATAGGTAGGTTCTGTGTATTTGAATGTGATAATTGGATGTGGATCTGTGTTTTGAGTTGGGTTAGGTTTAGATTAAACCTAAGTTGAACCTAATTGTGATAAGTGGGATTAATTAGGGATTAATCAATAATCAAGGATTTAAACCTAATCTGATGAGGTCAAATTGAAAATGAACCTGAACCTTAATTACGTGGGGTAATTGGGGGCATGTCTATTTAATTAGACGTAGTTAAATGAAAGAGGATAATTGGGTAAACCCTAGTTGGTTTAGGGATTAATTAGCTGATTATCATTTGTATAATAGCTAATTAAATAAATCCTTGACACAGGGACTTGACTGGATCTATTAGTGAGGATTATTGACGGGTGGTTCTTTCTGCCTTGATACGGACTTCACTCTTGGAGGCGGGTACTTCTTGCTTGTATTCTGTAGTCCACTTTATCTTTATGCATGGCTAATTATTTATGCAGTAGGCTGATATTGACCTTTATCTGCTACCGTTTTGTTATCCTGCTTGATACTTATGCTTGACCCTAGAGATGATCTAAATTTCTTTCTATACAGTCTCGTGTTTTGTTATCTGACTCTGTATAGCATGGTATGAGCATGAGTATGTGGATATAGATTAGCCTACCATTGTATGGTTGCATTGGTTGATTCTGGTCATACTTGCACGTGTGTCTAGATGTGGACTGATTTGGGTTATTGTGGTATGTCCCCTGATATCAGCATTGGTTGAGATTATTCATACTTGCACGTGTATCTGGATATAGGACTGATTGGGTTATGATGCATACATATGACCTGTGCATGATAGGTTGAGTTATGTGTCGATTACCTGGTAGGGGTTGCATGTGTTAGTCATGCACCATACCTGCACTGTTGCATGCCGGCGATCAGCTGACTCCCTTGTGGTTGAGCCTAATCGTCGTCCGGCACATGATATGCACACACGGCCACTCATGGGTTAGTGGATACCGCTGGGTGTGTGCATTTGCTCTGTACTGCTCCGCTCGTCCGCTCATGGGTAGTGGTTTCGGAGCGTGGTAGCAGGCAGGGATCCCTTCTCTTACCATAGACCAGAGAAGATGAGAGAGATATCTCCCCCATATATACATGGGGCGGAGTGTTTACTCCACCAGCATCCTGTCCACTCGGTCACTCAGGAGCAGTGATGGCAGAGTGCTGACAGTGTCACGGCTCTACCCACTCGGCCGATACAGTATCGCCTGTCTCGGTGGCTTGACTGGAGTTAGGGGGTGACCATGACATTGCATCATGTGCATATGATGCATTTGTGCATTGATTGTGTTTGCTGCATTTACTTGCTGCACTTGTTTGACATGCACATACAGGAGATACTTTTAGTATGGTATTGTTGACCCTGCACTCGCTTGTATGGTACGAGCCCTATTATGATCATGATAGACTGATTTCTGGTATGTACAGTCCTTTATTATTTCAGTTATGCATGCTTCTGATATTATTATGGAGACTGTATCCTGTTGTTTCTATATAGCTACTTTAGCTACTTTTCAGCCATGCATATCTTTCTATATAGCCGCGAGTCCACTTGGACTCACCACCCGTCGTCATATTTTTGTTTCAGGTTGATAACTCACCGGAGGAGTCCAGTTGCCAGTTCCGGGTCCCCACGACTCCATTTGGATGGATGCTTCCGCTGGTTTTGTTTTCTTTGATAGCATAGTCTACGTTTTGTATTTGTTTCATATATCGTGGGCTTGTATTGGATTTATTCGTACGGTATTGTACTTTTGAGTCATCTGTTGGACTTTATGCTTGTGGTTTTGCTACGCACCTGCCCAGGAGGCAGCTCAGGTGAGTTTATATTTCCAGTATAGAGTGTTTCATCATATTATGCTTTATATAAATCTGTTTTGAGGCCTGAGGCCAATTTATAAACTGCGTGTGTTGTGTGTTTGTGTAAATTGTCCGCCGGACAGGGGAGATGTTGTCCGATTTTATATTGGATCAGCGGCTCCAATGGTCTCGGGGCATGAAAATGGCTGATTAAGTTTATGGTTATTATAGGGGGAGGATCATGATTCCCTTATGAGAATTGAATGGATTTCATTTGATTGATACCTAAACTTAAATCGGGTTGTCAAACAACAAAAAGGGGGAGATTGTTGATGCAGTCTGGCCTGGTTGTTGTTTTGGTGTTTGACAATGATTTAAGCTTAGCCGGGTCCTGGTGAGTGAAGCCAGGTAATGGAAATCCCGGTGAGTGAAGCCGGGTCCTGGTGAGTGAAGCCAGGTGATTGGAAATCCCTGTGAGTGAAGCCGGGTCCTGGTGAGTGAAGCCAGGTGATTGGAAATCCCGATGAGTGAAGCCGGGTCCTGGTGAGTGAAGCCAGGTGTTGGAAATCCCGGTGAGTGAAGCCGGGTCTTGGTGAGTGAAGCCAGGTGTTGGAAATCCCGGTGAGTGAAGCCGGGTCCTGGTGAGTGAAGCTAGGTGGTGGAAATCTCGGTGAGTGAAGCCGGGTCCTGGTGAGTGAAGCCAGGTTAGAAGAAATCCTAGTGAGTGAAGCCAGGTCCTAGCTTGCAGGGCTAGGTGTGGAAAAGTCCTAACTTGGAAGGTTGGGTGAAAAGTCCTAGCTTGGAGGGCTAGGTGAAAAGTCCTAACTTGGAGGGTTAGGTGAAAAGTCCCAACTGGAGGGTTAGGTGAAAAACCCTGGTGAGTGAAGCCAGGTCCTAGTGAGTGAAGCTAGGTTGGATGAAATCCTGACTTGGAGGGTCAGGTCCCTAGCTCGGAGGGCTAGGGTGGATGAAATCCTAGCTTGGAGGGCTAGGTTGAGTCCCTGGATCGGTCTGGTGACCGATCAGGGAGTTTGGCACGTTGCTCCTTCGTGGATCGGTCTGGTGACCGATCCAGCGATGTTTGATCGGTCTGGTGACCGATCAGGGAGTGTGTGTTTCACTCACTGCACAGCTCCTAATCGGTCTGGTGACCGATCAGGGAGCGAACAGTGAGTTGAGTTCCCTTGCTAATCAGGTCCAGAACGGTCCGGTGACCGATCAGAGACTTAGGATTTGATTAAAGAATCACTGTTCACTCAAGCCTGATTGGTCTGGTGACCGATCAGGCTGGAGCCTGATTGGTCTGGTGACCGATCAGGCAGGAGCCTGATTGGTCTGGGGACCAATCAGGAGTGTGCAGAAACTGCTGGATCGGTCTGGTGACCGATCAGGCTCCTCCCTGATCGGTCTGGCGACCGATCAGGGAGCAAACAGTGAGTGAGTTCCCGTGCTGATCAGAGCCTTGGATCGGTCCGGTGACCGATCAGGAATCTTGGGTTTGATTAAAAAGTAACTGTTCATCTGCTTTGATCGGTCTGAGTGACCGATCAGGATCCAATCTGATCGGTCTGGTGACCGATCAGGATCAACCCTGATCGGTCTGGTGACCGATCAGGCGTGTATTGCTGCGAGAGCTGGGAATCCCAGCAAAGCAGTGGATCGGTCTGGTGATCGATCCACACACCCTGGATTGGTCCGGTGACCGATCACTTTAATTCAAATTTCACTGTCAGACGTCGTCAGAGCGTCTGATCGTATCCGATTTGCTGATGTATGTGATATGCTTTGTGATCTTCTGCTCTGATTGAGTTTCAGGTGACAGGGGAGGATTCAAACACTCAAGGAGAAGTCAGAGAGTGCTTTCCTTGGAGCAGGTTTGTCCCTTTTCCCATCTCAGGTTGCAACGGCGAGCTGCGGACTGGAGCTAAGACTGGAGCTCGACTGAGGAGCTCAGTGAGTCCAGAGATAGCTCAGTAGAGGCTGACGTTGGCAGAGGAGTAGCTGGGAGCTACAGAGATGGTGTCACCCGTCGCTTGGCGGAGAAACAAAAAGAAACACGAGAGTTGAGTTCAGTATCAGATTCAGTTTTGAAAACCTGTGTGTTCTTGCGTTCTGCTAAGGGAAGCTTGCTGTTCTTGAGTTCTTCATCCATTCTAAGCAAGCTATTGAGAAGCATACATCATACTTGAGCGCTTGAAGGAGAAAACAAGAAGCTTGGAGTCCGACAGTGGGAAGACACGAAGCAGACGGGGTCTGTGTGAGATCACCACTGGGTGGAGCTCGGGAAGCTTACTGTGTTTAATCCTTGCTAAGTGTTTGAGTAAGATCTTTCTTGTTGTTGTTTCATTGTGCTCATTATATATCATTGTTTAAAACACACTGTGGAGAGGTTTCTCCACCGAGAAGGAGGTTGCTTCATATCCGGTGTTAACCGGGGCTTGATCTGCCGACGATCAAGGGATCGCCCACCTCAAGGGCACGCCAAGGAGTAGGGGCAAGTTATCCCCGAACCTTGTAAACCTTCCTTGTTAGCGATCTTGCTAGTTGTGTGTGCTTTGCTCTCATTTGTTTTTCTGCATACTCTGTTTTCCATTCTTTCCGCTGTGCTACTGATATTTGAGTTGCAGAAATCGTGATAAGTTTTCAAGGGGCAAGCGATTGTCTATATTCACCCCCCCCCCTCTATAGCCATCTCGTTCCCAACAATCTTCATAGATCATTTTCAGCTATCTCAGTGTATTGTAGACTATTTGACTATCCCTACTGAGTAGGGTTGGCTTGTACTTGACTATGGTTTGACTTTGCTAGTCCTACTGTTATGCATCTATCAGGTTTACTTGTTTAATGAGTTATTAGTATTATGCCATTTTAAATTAGTATGCTAAGTCAGATACTTCATAATTAAATGTTATGCTTAGTAGAATAGAACCGCTCTACATGTTCTTTTCCAAAATCTATTTTATTTCTTATCTGTTATTGAATATGTTTGAAAAATCATTTTTGTTTTGAAATTTAAATGATTTTCCGACTTAGTTTTTTTAAAACCTACCCCCTTCAAAACTAGGGCTTTTTCACAAATTGACTTAGCTTAGGCCCTAACCCTAGAACTGCATGCACCTATAGATCTAGAAGCCAGCATCTCACAAGCACCTTAAGGTACTTTTGATTGATAACCTAGACTGGGTTGAGATGCTTAGGTCTATGCCTTGATTCAAGATGCTTTAAGTCAGTGCATCTGCAGTAATTAGGGCAATAAATACCAATTGAACAGTAATCAGGTTAAGTGTCAAGCTTAGAAAATCTAACTTGATCAGATCACTTAACTTGACTAACCCTAGCGAAAGCTACTGTTGATGACAGTTAGTAAGTAGCTAACTAGGTTAGACAGAACCCGAAAGAGAAAATCTAAATTGATTTGGTCCAGTTTATGCTTAGAATTGGTTCAATACAGAACTTTACTTTCTTTACTCTTTTTTTTTGCTATAATTTTTTTTTATATATGGCAAAGGGGGAGAAATAGGAAAGGAGAGAAAAGAAGTTTTTTTTAGAATTTTAATCTTTTTAAAATTAAAAATCAAAAACTTTTATCTCCTTTTTTCAAAAAGTAAAGTAACGGAAATACTTGTTTTCAAATCTGAAGCAGTTCAAAAAGAAAATTTTCTAAGTACCTAATTTAAAATTTTTTTGAAAAATTTTCTAAGTGTTTAAAACTTAAAATTCTTTTGGAAAATTTTCTAAGTACTTAATTTAAAATTCTTTTAGAAATTTTTTTAAGTGTTTAAAACTTAATTTAAAATTCTTTTGGAACATTTTCTAAGTGTTTAAATCTTAAAATACTTTTGGAAAATTTTCTGAGTGTTTAAAACTTAAAATTCTTTTGGAAACTTTTCTAAGTGTTTAAAACTTAATTTAAAATTCTTTTGGAAAATTTTCTATGTGTTTAAAATTTAAAATTCTTTTAGAAAATTTTCTAAGTGTTTAAAATTTAAAATTCTTTTGGAAAATTTTTGAAATATTTAAACTTAAAATTTTCTAAGTGTTGAAAACCTGAAAAATCTTTTGAAAATATTTTTTTTAACTTAGAAATATTTTCAAAAGCCCCACGCATTTTGAAAAACTCAGGGGGAGAATCTTTTCAGGGGGGGAGGAAAGTACATATCTTGTTTCTTTAACTTAACTTTTTGAACCATGTTACCATAAATAAAAAAGGGGGAGATTATTGATGCAGGCAGCACCTAAGTCAAACCTGAGTTTTGATAATGGCAAAGGGTTCAGAAGTTAAGGTGTTATTGTGATCTAACATGTTTACTGAGTGTGCAGGAAAAGTCCTAGGTACACTAGGCAAGAAGTCCTGGCAAAGGGCTGGGCAAAGAAGTCCTGGTCAAGGACTGGGCAAGAAGACCTGACCGGAAGTTGGGCAAATAAGTCCTGGTCAAGGACTGGGCAAGAAGACCTGACCAGAAGTTGGGCAAAGATGTCCTGGTCGAGGATTGGGCAAGAAGTCCTGGCAAGGGGCTGGGCACGGAAGACCTGACTGGAAGTTGGGCAAGAAGACCTGATCGAAATTTGGGCACGAAGACCTGGTCATGTGGATTATGCAAAAGCCCAACCGGAGGAGCCGGTTAGCAAAAGGTAAACTCTCCTGAGAGGAATAGGTGAGGACGCGTTCCCCGTCGAGGGAACAGTAGGTATCGGTTCGACCTAGGGTTCCATTTTGGAGACCCGAAGTCAGAACCAAGACAGCTACGGCTGTAACTAATGGTTAACACATTTGTTTGTTGTGTTTGGAACTAACATGAGTTGCAGGATCGAAGGACTGATCGTCTGCAAGTGAGGTGCCTCACTGGGCCTAGGCGCCCGTATGGATACGGGTGCCCCAGTGCGAAGGCAAAATCCAAAACATAGCTGCGAAGCCTCTGGACTAAGCCAGTTCAGGCGCCCGTGAGGTCACGGGCGCCCCATTCAGCTAAGGCGCCCAAGTGGAGGTGGACAATCGTTGATCGAGCCTGTGGATAAGGGTTCGCGCAGGGAAGGCCACGTGTTAGGCGCCTGATGTATCCCAGAGTAGGTGTCACAAAATGTGGAACTCAAATTTAGAAATTTATAAAACTGAAAACCCTTGGTAGCAAAATAGAAATGTAGAATAGGGGCCTCAGGTCGTATTTTTCCAAGGACTAGTTGAATGAATGTTTAACTCGAGCTTGCAGGTTTGTTTGTCGTTTGATATTTGGGTTTTCTGGATAAAATGGCGTTTTTGCAATTAGAGGAAATGACAATATGAAATAGCAAGTAGGAATGAAATAGACTGAACTAGCAGAACTAAAGTAGGGAATTGCGAGAACGAAATTTAACCTAATTGATAATTGAACAGTTAAATTCAAACTCTTGAAATGAAACTTAAAGAATTAATTGTAGGTAATAAATTGCAAAAAACTAATTGCATGAAGAAATTGCAGATTAAAGAATACTAGAACAAATCCTGGCTTAAGCACATGGGAAGAAGTGTAATGGTATCAACTAGAACAACTTGAAGATATGCACGTTTAAAACCAAAAATAATCCTAATTAAACATCAAATCAGTTTCTCGACAAAACTTCCCTTTGCCGTCACACAAAGGATGAGCTATGAACCCCCTAGCTCAAAAACCAATGAGGAATATATCTCCCGGTTCAAGTTGCAATGGATTGGTGCATTTGGATCTCCTTGATCAGTCGCTGGACCGGTCTGGGCTTCCTCTGATCGGACTAGGGACTGGTCTGTGATACCCCTGATCGGTCTGGGACCGGTCTGTGATACCCCTGATTGGTCTGGGGACCGATCAGAGGCGTGACTGTCCCATCACAGTGAACGTTCAGGGACTGGATTCACCTTGCGATCTCCTCCTCATCGACTGACTGGATGACGAATGACCTCAGAAACTATCGGGGCAGCTTCGAGAACCCCTCTCCGTTGCTTCGACGGTTCCGGACGACAAAGATCCAGCGATCGACAGCGATTCGATCAGTGAAAACCAACTCCGGCGAGACCCTCTCCGAAACTTCCTAAAACACAATCGATTAGCAAACTGAATCGGAAATTATACCTAGATGATCAGAAATCTTGTTGAGAACTGAATCCAATGTGGTCGCGCATGCCTCAGAAGAAATCTACAAGAAAATTGATGAAGAAATGCGAAGAACTCGGAAGAACAGTGGTTGCTGCGAAGACGTGACGACCAGTGAATTGGGGAGAAGAGCAGTGTAAATACTTAGCAACGGACGGCTGAGATTGTTTTTGCTCCATCCAACGGTCAGATCTCTTCAGATTTGAACCAAACTCCACAGATCTTGATCAATGGTCTTGATCTACCTTTCCCTAGCTCGGATCAACCATATCAGTGGCGGATGGCTCATATTTTCCCTTCTCTTGCTTGGATGGTTTAGGTTCTCTTGAGCTTGATCCAACAGTCAGATTGCTTCTGATTTGGCTGAAATTTTCAGATCTTGATATGTGGTCATGATTGACTCTATCGTGAATTCGGATTGATCAAAAGTTGACCGATGGCTCAGATCTAGCCGTTCTCTTGAATGAACGACTCATATTAACCTGATGCTTGATCCATATGATCTGGATCCAATGCTGACTCAAGTTTAAACCAATTTGATCTAGGTCCATGATCATTTGAAACCTACAAAAATGATATTCAAATTTAGTGCCAAAATATCTCTAATATACAAAGATTTGAATTAAAAGTCAAAATAGAAGAAATACATGAAACCTAATATAAATGCAAACTTAAGCATATAAAATGTGGATCAGACATGGATTTTAGAGCCTAAAATAATCAACAAAATGGTAGTTATCAACTCCCCCACACTTACTCTTGGGCGTCTCGCACAAGCTACTAGTAAGCTAAAGATGTATCCCCCTAGATTAATCTCAATCATAGTTAGAAGCAATTGAAAGGAAATTATCTAGGGTTGTCAATTCTCAAAAGTCTAAGCTCAATGGACTAGAAACTTGTTCTTAAATCAACAACTTAGCATACTTCATCCATCATGACTCATTGAGATGAATTTCACAAAAACCTTGCAAGGGAAGTTCTAAAGTGGCTCTCTTCCTAAGTTCTACATTTTTTATTAAGGTGGAGCTCACTTAAACACAACATGATTCTTGCATTACCATAGGCTTGCTTATTATCTACTCTTCACCATCATTTTGATTTGGATCCACATCTACAAAAGCTTATTCAAACAAGGCAAAGAAGATATATGAAATGACAGAATGAAATAGGTGCTTCATGAACTTTGATGCTAAAGACTTATGATAAAGAAAATAAAGAGATATGATATGACAAAAAGATATGGTAAAGTAAAGAAAACGATATGATAAGGAAATATGGAAAAGAAACAGAGCATGATAAGGAATTATGAACAAGTAAGGAAAAGTGGTAGACTTGGACACTCAAAAATGTATCCCAATGCACTTTGACCCTTTTGATGGTGTCTTCTAGTGAAATCAGAGCTGTGGTGGAGTAGGGAGCAAACCATGACTCTTAGATGGTTGAATTTAGTGTGCCAGTGTCTGCTGATCGATCACTGGACCGATCAGCCAATGACTAATCGGACTGGTGACCGGTCTGTGATACCCCTGATCGGTCTGGGGACCGGTCTGTGATACCCCTGATCGGTCTGGAGACCGGTCAGGTGACGTCAGTAGCTGGTTTGCAGAATCTGTAGATGACTTCTGCCTGAAATTTCAAACTTCCAATCAATAACTCACTTTGGAATACAACTTTCTTCTTGTTTACATCTTCAAATACAGAATCCAACCCATCACTTACTTCCACTTAATGATTTTTCTTTTCTTTTCTCCTCTTCTTTTCTTTTTTTTCTTTCCTGTTTTTTTTCCTGTAACTGCTCTGTTTTTGCAGCCAATGCTTTAATTTTCTTCTTCCTCAATTGCAATTCGATTTATAACTTCACAACTTGGAGCTTTTCATGATAATAGGGAACTAAGTGCTCCACTCGGTACAATTTTAAACATATGAAATGATACAAAAAAAATTTCACTTCATGTCTCTTCAAAATAATGCTTGCATCCTCCCCCACACTTAAACTTTTGTCCGTCTCGGGCAAAGTAACATCAAGATACATTAAGGTAACCAAGTCCAATGCAAAATATTATGATGAACATGGAGAATAGGGACAGGAAAATGGAATACAAAGTAAACAAGTGATGTTGCCAAAATTGCTATGAAAAAGGAAACAAGTGGTTCACCTCTATAAATTGTTGGATCTAGAGAAACGATAGAGGGGGGTGAATATCGTAAGTCATTTCAGATTTAGAGAGAGAATGCACAGCGGAAAAATTAAAACAAAACAGTACGCAAGACACCAAGATTTTTTACTTGGTTCGGAGTCGCGGTCGGCTCCTACTCCAAGGCCCACTGTCATTGACCGTTTACTGGGGGCAATTCTATATGTGCGCAAAATTCTTACAAACAATTATACAGAAGTAAGTGCAGTAAGAATACAATTTAGAAATTGACTCTTCGTTATCGACGCCCTGTGTAGATCGTTCTTCGGTGCATAGGGTCGTCGCCGGCGCTAGAATCTTGAGATGAAGGATTTCTGGAGCAGAGTGCGTGAGTAGAAGAGCGTATTTGCGTTGGAAAACTTGATTCTTCAGAAGCCTGGGCGTTGGGTGCTATTTATAGCACTTCGGGGTGCCCTGGACGTCGGGGGCGCCCCCCCACGTGTCACACGATCCGAGCTTGTCTCGGTCAGCCTCTATCCCACTCGAATAGGGCTGAGGTTTGACACTGGGGGCACCCGGGACGCTGGGGGCACCCCGGTTGACTCTTTCAGTGGGCTTCTCGGCTGGATGATGTTTATCCTCTTCGCTGGCTAAAGTGCGGGGTGCCCTGAGCACTGGGGGCGCCCGGGAGCACGGGGGTGCCCCGCCCAGTAAGCTCCCGAACCACTTCATTGCTTAACTTGTTTTGTACAAGCCTTGGGGCGCTCGGGACACTGGGGGCGCCCTGCTCAGCTACTTGCCTCTCTCCTTTGGGCATTCTGAGTTGCAGACACACGTTCCTTCGGTCCTGCATTCAGGGTTAGTCCAAAACAATATAAAACAATAAGGTATTAAGTTTATACAGCCTTAGCTGTCTTAGTTCTGACTTTGGGTCTCCAAAATGTAACTCTAGGTCGAACCGACGCCTACTGTTCCCTCCACGGGGAACGCGTCCTCACCTACTCCTCTCAGGAGATTTTACCTGTTGCCAATCGGCTCCTCCGGTTGGACTTTTGCCTAGCAGTCCTTCGCCAGGTCTTGGATACCAAGCTGTCCTTCGCCTAGTGCCTAGCAGTCCTTCGCTAGGGCTTTGTATCCTGGCAGTCCTTCGCCAGGTGCCTAGCAGTCCTTTGCTAGGGCTTTGTATCCTGGCAGTCCTTCGCCAGGCGCCTAGCAGTCCTTCGCTAGGGCTTTATATCCTGGCAGTCCTTCGCCAGGTGCCTAGCAGTCCTTCGCCAGGTGCCTAGCAGTCCTTTGCTAGGACTTTTCCTGCACACTTGAGTAACATGTTAGATAACAACTAAGACTTAACTTTTGAACCCATTGCCATTTATCAAAACATAGGTTCGACTTGGGTACTTTCTGCACCAACAATCTCCCCCTTTTTGATTTATGGCAACCCTGGTTCAAAATGTTAAGTTAATCAGATCATATAAAATGAAATTTTGTTTCCTCCCCTGGAGGGAATCTCCCCCTAGATTTTTTAAAGTTAGTGGCGTTTTTGAAAATAAATTCTAAGTCTACAGATGAATTTAATTTTTCAAACACTTAGAATAATTTTCAAAAGAACTTTAGAAACATATTTTCCAAAATAATTTTGGTTGGAAAATTTATCTTTAAAATTTCAAGTCAGTTGAAACAAATCACATTTTGAAGTTTTTAAGTTTTCAGAACCATAAGATTTTGGAAAACTTAAGTTTTAAGTACTTAGAAGATTTTGAAAACTTAAACTTAAATACTTAGAAAACATTTTGAAAACTTTAAGTTTAAGTACTTAGGAAAATTTGGAAAACTTAAGTTTTAAGTACTTGGGAAATTCGAAAAACTTATGTTTTAAGTGCTTGGGAAATTCTGAAAACTTAAGTTTTAAGTACTTAAAAGATTTTTGAATAAAGGCTTAGTACTTTTTGAAAATATATTAAGTACTTTTGAAAAATAGATAGATTAAGTACTTTTTGAATAATGGATAAGATTTTGAATTTTTGAAAAAAATTTAAAGCTTCTCTCCTTTCCTATCTCTCCCCCTTTGCCATATATCAAAAAATAAAACAATATTGCAGAAAAATTAAATAAATTGGATAATTAACGTGCATAAAAGCAAGTAATAAATTGCATAATTTGCTGTACTGAATCAATTCAGGATATGAATTAAACCAAATCAGTTTCAATTTTCTCTTTTCGGGTCCTGTCTAACCCACTTAGCTACTTACTAATTGCTATAATTAGTAGTTTTCACTAGGGTTAGTCAAGTTAAGTGTTCTGTTCAAGTTAGATTTTCTAAACTTGACACTTAACTTGATTACTGTGTAAGTTGTATTTAGTGCCTCAATTATTGCAGATGCACTGACTTAAAGCATCTTGAATTAAGGCAAAGACCTAAGCATCTCAACCCATTCTAGATTATCAATCAAAAGTACCCTAAGGTGCTTGTGAGATGCTGGCTTCTAGATCTATAGGTGCATGCAGTTCTAGGGTTAGGGCCTAGGCTATGTCCATTTGCGAAAAGAGCCCTAGTTTTGAAGGGGGTAGTTTTTGAAATAAAACTAAGTCGAGAAAAAAATTTAGAAACTTTTCAAAACTAAGTAAAAGCTGATTTTGAGAAAAACTACTTTAGAAATTGATTTTGAAATGAGTAAAGCAGTAAAAAAATAGAGTAAGTCTATTCTACCAAGCATAATCCTAATTGCCTTCTTAGTGAGCTGAACTCAGACTCAGGTAGGGGTTTAGTGAATATGTCAGCTAAGTTAGATTTAGAGTCTACATGCTTAAGAACTATTTCACCCCTGGCTACATGGTCTCTTACAAAGTGGTGTTTCACTTCTATGTGTTTAGTTCTGGAATGTTGGATTGGGTTCTTAGTTAGATTAATCGAGCTTATGTTGTCAATGAAAACCTGAGTTTGGGTATAGTTGAGCTGGAAGTCTTTAAGAGTGTGCATCATCCATAAAAGTTGTGCTACACATTCTCTTAAGGCAACATACTCAGCTTCAGTTGTGGATAGAGCTACACAGTGTTGTTTTCTGCTGCACCAACTTACTAGACTATTTCCTAACAGTTGGCAGCTTCCACTTGTGCTCTTTCTATCTAATTTACAACCAGCATAGTCAGAGTCCGAGTATCCTGACAAATCAAAGGTTGAGGTTCTAGGATACCAAATCCCTACATTTAGGGTGCCCTTCACATATCTTAGTATTCTTTTTAGGGATGCTAAGTGAGTTTCCTTAGCACAGATTTGGTATCTAGCGCACATTCCTACAGCAAAAAGAATATCAGGTCTGCTGACTGTAAGGTACAGTAGACTTCCTATCATACTTCTATAGAGTTTAAGGTCTACTGGTTTACCATCAGGGTCACTATCTATTTTTACATTAGTGGTCATGGGGGTACTTATGCTTTTAGAGTTATCCATTTTAAATTTCTTTATTAACTGTTTAGCATATTTGGATTGATGGACATAGTTTCCATCTTTAGTTTGTTTGATTTGTAGCCCTAGGAAAAAGTTAAGCTCACCAACTAAGCTCATTTCAAATTCATTTTCCATTATTTTAACAAATTCTTTTAGAAAGTTTGAGTTGGTGGACCCAAAGATTATATCATCTACGTAGATTTGGGCAATAAATATATCTTTTTCTAAGGTCTTAATAAATAGGGTTGAGTCAATTTGACCTTGTTTAAATTCTTTAGAGATTAAGTAAGTTGATAAGCGTTCATACCAGGCCCTAGGTGCTTGTTTTAGTCTATATAGTGCTTTAGTAAGTTTGTAAACATGGTCAGGTCTTTCTAAGTCCTCAAACCCAGGGGGTTGTCCTACATAAACTTCTTCTTTAATGAATCCATTTAGAAAGGCTGACTTTACATCCATTTGGTATAGCTTAAATCCTTTATGGGATGCAAAGGCTAATAACATCCTAATGGACTCAAGTCTAGCTACTGGGGCATATGTTTCGTCGTAATCTAATCCTTCTACTTGGCTGAATCCCTTTTCTACTAAGCAGGCTTCGTTTCTGACTATTTCTCCTTGATCATTTAGCTTATTCCTAAAGACCCACTTAGTGTCAATGATGGATTTACCTTCAGGTTTAGGTACTAATTCCCAGACTTGGTTCCTCTCAAATTGGGCTAATTCTTCTTGCATAGCTATGATCCAATCAGGATCAGGTAAGGCTTCATCTATAGTCTTGGGTTCTATTTTTGAAATCATTGCTATTTGACTAAGGTTTCTATAGGAAGATCTAGTCCTGACTCCTAGAGTTGGATCACCCACAATTTGATCGGTTGGATGACTGAGTCTGGGTTTCTTGGTTTTTCTAGAACTTGGTTCAGCCTCAGGTCCGGCTGGTCGGTTTGGTTCACTATTTGATTCAACTCTTTGAGCTGGTTCAATTATAGTATTAATAATTGGTTCATTTGACTCACTAGTTGGTTCAATAGTTAGCTCATTTATGTGTTCAATTAAGGATTCACCAACTTGTTGATTATCTTCTTGATCAGTGTTTGATGAAGTTGGATTTGGATTTGAGTTGATTTCTTCATCGAATATTAGGTTGGTTGTTTCTTCGATTTTCTTGGTTTGGTTGTTGTAAACCCTATAGGCTCTACTTGTTGTTGAATATCCTAGGAAGATGCCTGGGGTTGACTTAGACTGGAATTTTCCTAAGTAGTCTTTGGTGTTTAGGATATGGACTTTGCATCCAATGACCCTTAGGTAGTGTAGATTTAGAAGTCTATGGTAATGTAGTTCATAGGGTGTTTTGTTGTGTCGCTTGTTAATCAGGACCCTATTTTGGATGTAGAAAGCCGTACTAATTGCTTCTGCCCAATATTGGTTGGCTAGGTTAAATTCATTGAGCATAGCCCTAGCGGCTTCCTGTAGGGTTCTATTTTTTCTTTCAACTATCCCATTTTGTTGGGGGGTTCTAGGACACGAAAATTCATTTATGTATCCATTTACCTTACAGAATTCCTCGAACCGTTGATTTTCAAACTCTCCCCCATGGTCACTCCTAAGTCTTTTGATTTTAGTATCATTTTGATTTTCAATTAACTTACAGAATTCATTAAATAGGTTTAGGGTTTCATCTTTGGTCTTTAGAAACCTAACCCAGGTAAACCTTGAGTAATCATCAACTATTACTAAGCAGTACCGGTTTCCGTTTAGTGACTTGGCTCCATGTGAATCAAATAAGTCAAGGTGTAGAAGCTCAAGTGTGGTTTGAGTTAGATCAGTTTGAATTAGTTTGTGATTAGATCTGGTTTGTTTACCTTGATTGCATGATTCACATACTAAGTTTTCATAATTTTTAATTTTGGGAATACCTTTAATTAGGCCAAGTTGGGTGATTTTTGAAATAATTCTTAGGTTAGTGTGACCTAGTCTCCTATGCCAGAGGTTTGATTGTTCTAACTGAGTTAACATGCATTTAGGTACTAGGGGAAGGTTTATAGTGTACACATTATTTTTCCTAGTGCCCTTAAGCATGATTTCTGAGTCTTGCAAGTTTCTAATCAGGCAGTTAGAATTGTTGAAGGTAACTATATAACCAGAATCACATAATTGACTGATGCTAAGTAGGTTAAATTTGAAATTTTCAATCAAAAGGACTTTCTTAATGACAAAGTCAGATTTAAGTTCAATATTACCTGACCCAATTACCTTGAGTGTAGCATTGTTGCCAAATGCCATTGAGCCTAGGTTCTTGAACTTGAGTTTGGTGAATTTCAATTTGTCTCTAGTCATGTGTCTGGAGCAACCGCTATCCAACATCCATTGGTCCAAATCTTTATGTTCCTACACATAAAGAGTTTTGTTGATTTGGATCCAATTAGAGTCAGGAATAACCTAAATTGATTTTCACAGCCTAGTCTGTCTCACCCAAATCTAGGGTTATCAATCACGTTAGTCTTATAGGTTTTGTGAGACAGGTTTTGATAAAAGAATTTTTGAGAAAAACATGATTTATTTTGAAAACTTAATTAATTTTGAAAACAGTTAATTTGAGTTTTAAAAAAAATGTTTGAATCTATAATTAATTGAAAATTTGTGTTAGATTCAAATTTGACAAAGAATAATTTGAATTTGAATTTCAAAAATTGGCTTCCAGGTCTTGGCGAGGCACTAGGCCTTCTTTGGCCATAGCCTTATTGGATCATCAACCCTTTCCTTGACAAAGCCTTTCAATGAAATTTCATTTTCAAAATTAGTCCTTGAAAAATTCTGGTCTAACTAGTTTGGGTCTTGGATCGGTAGCTTCGGCTAGTTTCACCAGTCTAAAGAGACCAAGTAGAGTATACTTGACCTTATTAGAATTGGCTTCCCTAACGTACTATCATCTCACCTCCACCCAATACTATGTTGTCAAATTTCAGTTAAGTTGGTTCAGTCCTTAAACTAATCATTCCTAAGGCTAAGCATGGTAAATTGCAGAAATTAAATAAACAAACAATCATGCAAGTTGAAAACAAGAATTGAGTTTTATCTAACAATAAATATAGTTTTTAATTTGGCTCCCCCTGGACTAAAGCCACGATAATGGTTTGGCAAGATATGAATCTTGTCCTTGGGATCCAATACTGATTTGATCCAGTTTGTTTATTCAGGCATAGTTTGGGTACCCATGCTTGAACTTTAGGTCTGGACTGATTCAGTACAGCAAAGTAGGATCTTTGTCTAGATTTGGTTCTATAGCCTAGTCCGGATCGATTTAGAACCGACTTCTGTTTTCCAAAAATCATGTCAAGACCGTTGGAACCAGAGGTGAATCATTCTAAGGCTGATCTAAGGTCCTTAACCTGAGTTTTCAGGGAGGAGTTCTCTTTCTCAAGTTTTTCAACTTGATTAGAGGTTCTTCTTGAACCTTCTCGGTTAAGGATCTAGAGTCAGCTCCCCCTTTCAGGAGTTTTACTTCCTGTCGGAGGGATTCGACTCGGAGTTTAGCTCTCGCCAAATCTCGAGAAAGATAAGAAATTAACTCATTTAACTGACTTCTAGAGAAACCACTTACCTTGATTTCGCCGTCGTCTGAAAATGTTAGTCTGCTGTCGTCCTGTTCCGATTCTGACTCGGTCTCGATTTGTTCTGAGGCAGTTAGTGCGAGCAGGTTTGACTGTGGGACCTCTTCTTCTTCGGAGGAGGAGGACTCGTCCCACGTTGCCTGAAGTGTCTTTTTCCTTCTATTTTTCTTGGTCTCCTTTAGGTTCGGACACTCCGTCTTGTAGTGACCCTTTTTCTTGCACTCGTAGCAGGTCACGTTGGGCTTTTCATTTGCGGGTTCAGCTGGTTCATCCTTTCTTCGGCTGGCTTTCCGTCTGTTGGTTTGGTTCTTCAATTCCTTGTAGTAATTTCGGGCCAGTCGAACCAGCTTAGGTCGATCTCCTTCTTCGTCTTCTGAGTCTGAGTCTGAGTTAGACTTGGGTTCAGGTTGAGGCTTCTTCTTAGTTGTTCTTCCAGTTTTACCTGCAACAAAGGCAATACCTTTCTCGGCCAGATTGCAGTTAGTCTGTTCATGTAATTCTAATTCAGAGAACAATTCATCTAATTTAATTTTTGAAAGGTCCTGTGTTGCATACAAGGTTGCACCAAATTTGAGCTCCAGTCCTTCGCCAGGCGCCTAGCAGTCCTTCGTTAGGGCTTTGTATCCTGGTAGTCCTTCGCCAGGTGCCTAGCAGTCCTTCGCTAGGACTTTTCCTGCACAATTGAGTAACATGTTAGATAACAACTAAAACTTAACTTTTGAACCCTTTGCCATTTATCAAAACATAGGTTCGACTTGGGTGCTTTCTGCACCAACATAAATGTGGTCCAATCATAGACTTATAGCTTTGAAAGAACCTAAGCAAGTTCTAGAGTACAATCATATGTGTGTATCTCAAAATTAGGCCAATTCCTCACTAGGTAAAAAGAATTCATCTCAAATCATCACTCTACAGTCCATAGCTAAGTAGTACTCAAGCATCCAAGAATTTTCATCCAATGGCTCAAATCCTAAGTTTTAACAACCAAATTTAATTTGCTTTCAAAGGACTCTAAAATGATATAAGAAAATCTAGATGGATACATTTATTCCTAATCATGCAAGAAATAAAATGCCAAAAGGAATAAAATGGTATCTACAATGACTTTTATGCATTCTACTCTACTCTAGCATTGATTAGCAAGAACTCACTTTAATAGAAGAATTACTACTTGAAAATATGAAAAGGATATTTACAATGAAATAAGAGCGTAAAAAGAAAACAACTCCCCTTTCAAATTGGGTAAAGAGCACGTAGCATCCATCTTGGGAGAACTATCCTCATGTGATCATTCTGATATTTCACAGGTTTCTCCCTCTTCAATTTAGCACAAGTATGTTCCGGGGGTCGAAGACGATTAAGGTTCAGAATCCATTCTTGGGGTAAACAGTTAAAAGTCAAAGTGAACTCAACCCCTCCCACTGCATGCTCCTTAGAAGTCCTTCCGGGAGGTTGTAGGCTATTAAGTTTCAGTACCCATTCTAGAAGCCTACAGGATCCTGTAAAGCCATATAAAGAAAATACCTCCCGCCTGCATGCAAGGTAAGAAAGGAATGAAATATGGACAACCTCTACATAAAATGAATCGAGATATGCATCACATCCAATGAAATCAATTTTCAGTACCTCTATGAATTTATCACAATTATTTTCTACAAAAGATGCATCAAGAAACTCATCACAACCAATGAAATCAATGTTGGGTACCTCTATCAGTTTTTCACCGTCAATATCTGCATAGGATGTATCAAGATATGTTTCACAACCAATGAAATCAAGCTAGGATAGTATGAATATATTTGCATGCTAAAACGAGCTAGGATAGTATGAATATATGAAGCTTGAGATAAGCACAACATCTTTTACTTGTGATCCCTTATAACTTTGATCCCAAGGATATGTCCAGCTTCTCCCAAGTCCTTCATATCAAAATTCTTGGACAACTATACCCTTACGTCTGACAACACTTTGACATTGTTGCCAATGAGCAAAATGTCATCTACGTATAGTACAAGAAATACTACTACGTTTCCATCACTCCTCTTGTATACACAAGACTCATCTGGACTTTGTATGAATCCATAAGACCGGATTACCTCATCAAACCGGATGTTCCAAGATCTTGAAGCTTGTTTCAATCCATAAATGGACCGATTATGCTTGCACACAAGATGCTCTTTGCCCTTTGTAATGAATCCCTCTAGTTGCTTTATGTAAATGTTTTCTTCAAGACTTTCGTTAAGGAAAGCTGTCTTGACATCCATTTGCCAAACCTCATAATCCATATGAGCAGCAATAGACAAGAGAATCTGGATAGACTTAAGCATGGCTACCGGCGAAAAGGTTTCCTCGTAATCGATCCCCTCTTTCTGAGTATACCCCTTTGCAACAAGCCTCACTTTAAAGGTTTCCACCTTTCCGTCTGATCCTCTCTTCCTTTTGTAGACCCATTTACATCCAATGGTTTTTACACCATCCGGTGGTTCTACAAGCTCCCAGACATGATTAGAATCCATAGATACTATCTCAGAGTTCATCGCTTTTTGCCAAGATATCGCATCTTTATCTTGGAGTGTTTCGTCATAGGTCCAAGGATCAGGTTCATGTTCACTAGGGACCAAGTTCGAAGACTCTCCCAAAAATATGAATCTGTCAGGTTGTCTAACAACCCTCCCACTACGATGAGGTACTACCTGTGTATCATTTGTGACATGCAGTGCAGTCACTTGTGGTATATCATCCTGTGCCGTTGGTACTGAAGTAGGAACTCCCCTCTTATTTCTTCTAAAACAATCTTACTCATGGGCTTGTGGTTCATTACATAGTCCTCTTCTAAAAATCGGGCATTCGTGTTAACAATGACCTTCTAATCTTTAGGACTATAAAATAAATCACCTTTCGTTCCTCTATGATAGCCCACAAACAAGTGAACTTCCGTATGAGATTCCAACTTATCAACGTCTCCCTTCAGCACATGTGCTGGACTACTCCAAATCCGAATATATCTTAGACTAGGCTTACGTCCATTCCACAATTCTGTGGGAGTAGAGGGTACTGATTTAGAAGGTACCAAGTTCAGAAAATACATTGTCGTTTCCAGAGCATACCCCCAGAACGAATTCGGTAATTTAGAATAACTCATCATCGATCTAACCATTTCCATAAGAGTCATATTCCTTCGTTCTGCCACACCGTTCTGTTGGGGTGTACTAGGTGCAGACAATTGGGATTGAATCCCAGTCTCTGATAAGTAACTCTTAAACTCTCCCAAGAGGTACTCACCACCATGATCAGACCGTAGTGTCTTGATACTTTTACCATGACGTTTCTCCACATCAGCCTTGTACTCTTTGAACTTGTCAAAACACTTAGACTTGCGGCGCATCAAGTAAATGTATCCATATCTCGAATAGTTGTCTATAAATGAGATGAAATATTCGAAGCCACTTCTTGCCTGGAAAGACATAGGGTCACACAAATCAGAATGAACCAATTCTAACACTTCTTTGGCTCTATACCCCTTAGCTTTAAACGGCCTCTTGGTCATTTATTCTTCCAAGCAAGATTCGCAGGTTGGAAAATTTTCAACCACCAATGAACCCAATGGTCCATTGGCTATCAACCTTTGAATTCTACTCAAGTTAATATAACCCAACCTTAGATGTCAAAAATATGATTTGTTCATTTTCGAAGGTTCTTTTCTCTTTTTAGAATTAGAAGACGTGTTATTAATTTCCATTTGCATCATGGGAGTTATTGGATTAAGAGTATACAAATTGCCAACTAATGCACCAGAATAAATAATCACTCTATTCTTTTTGATAACAACTCTGTCATCAAAAGAAACAAAATATCCATCCATAAATAATTTAGAAACTGAAATCGAGTTCTTTCTAAAACAAGGTACGTAAAGACAATTTCTCAAAATCAAAGATTTATTCTTAGCAAAAAATAAATGAATATCTTCCACAACAATAGCCGCCACCTTTGTAGATAACACCGCTAAATATGTTTCAACAACTAATGAAAAAGATATACCTCTATTGTTCTCTTTTCGGCAGGGATAGTCCACCTTCCAATGTCCAGCCTGCTTGCATGTGAAGCACTTGCCTTTCGACTTCTTCACTCCACCTAGTGGTCCTTGAGATCTAGCCGCTTTTTTTGCCAAACCAATTGTTTCTTCTTCTTCTTTCTGCCTATCGGCTTAGAAGCATAAATGTTTTCAGCAACATAAGCTTGAGCACTTTGACGAAACAACCCTTTTGTTGCCTGGAGTTCTGTCAGAAGTTCCGTCAATGAATACAACCTTTTGTTCATATTGTAATTCAGGCAGAACTGCTCAAAACTCTTTGGTAGCATCTGGAGAATGTTATCGACCTGGGTTTCCCCATTGATTTCAGCTCCAAGGACTTCCATCTCATTTAAATGAGCCATCATCTTGAGGATATGATCCCTCACAGGTGTCCCCTCAGCCATGGTGGTCGTCATCAAGTTTCTCATGGCCTCTTGCCCGACAGCCCGATTCTGGTGTCCGAAGAGTTTTTTGAGATTGAACATCATGTTATAGGTAGTAGTGAAGGTCTGATGTTGATGTTACAGCACATTTGACATGGAGGCCAAAATGTAACACCGCGCCATCTCATCTACCTTTACCCACTTCCTATAACATTCTTTCTCCTCTTCACTAGAATTATCACTGGGCTTAGCAGGGCAGATCTCAAAGAGTACAAATTTGTACTCCTCAGCAATCAAGACAATATCCAGATTTCATTTCCAATCAATGTAGTTCGGACCAGTAAATTTATTTTCTTTTAAAATCACAGCAAGAGGATTGAAAGCCATAATCAAATCCTGAGAATTTCATTGGTCAAAATATTAGAATTTAAAATAATATTGATTCCTCAAACAATAAAATTTTAAATTCACCAATACCTAAAAACACCGTGAATTTCGTATGCCATGATAGTGTGGACGTATACTAATTCAAAAATTTATAAGAGGAAGTTTTACCTATTAATTTTATTATCTTGTCAACATCATTTTTTGACAAATAAAATTAATAGTTGGTTTATCTTCGGGCATACAACTAATAGTAGTGACTCCGATGGGGAGGATACTATTAATTGCATCTAAGTGTACACCGTTACTTGATACTAAGTCCATTATTTAAGATTATGTCCCTTCAGATGGAGAAGACATGCTCCTAAATAATTTCCTAAAATCATCCATAAGGAAGTTTGATCTAGTGATCCGCAAAACAAACTCATCCGATATGGAGGAAGACACTCAGAGCCAACGCGTAAGTTTGAATGCTTCACTTTCAAACCAGTAATGGAGGTGTCACGCCCCAAGACCCAGGAGCCGCTGATCCAATATAAAATCGGACAGCACCTCCCCTGTCCGGCGGACAATTTACACATACACACAACAACTATAACAACGCCACGCAGTTTATATTTGGCCTCAGGCCTCCAAAATAAGTAAACACAAAATAAAACACAAGACAACTAAGTAGATCATACCTGACTGCGGACCGGTCCGACTTACGACGAAACAACCAATACACAATAACCCCTTAGGGCACACTACAACCCACACAAGACATATACAAAGTCCTAAAGGAACTATGAACTAAAATACATCGCCAAGTACAACAAACAAAACACTGACGTCGCGATGGGTAGGGACTGGCTGTTGGGCTCTTCTGGCAACTCCAAATATCTCAACCTGAAATAAAATCATATGGCAACGGTGTGAGTCCATAAACTCAGCGAATACCCAGTAGATATGCATAGTATGTTATAGTAACAATAGAAGTCTACGCTGATACAACCTCATATGAACAATAGGAAGAAAGGGTATACTGAAGATACTGAATAAAGATACATACCAGAATCCATCTATCCTGCAGAGGGTGAAATAAATCCCTATGGAACAAGTATAACATATAAACCAAGGTATACAGGTATCCAGTATATGCATGTCAATCAAGTGCAGCAAATAAATGCAGCAAACACAATCAAGTGCACAATGCATCGTATGCATATGATGCAATGTCATGGTCACCCCTAACACCAGTCAAGCCACCGAGACAGGCGATACTGTGTCGGCCGAGTGGGTAGAGCTGTGACACTGTACGCACCCTGCTATCACTGCTCCTGAGTGACCGAGTGGACAGGATGCTGGTGGAGTGAACACTCCTCCCCATATATATATGGGGGAGATATCTCTCTCATCTTCTCTGGTCTATGGGAAGAGAAGGGATCCCTGCTTGCTACCACGCTCCAAAACCACTACCCATGAGCGGTTGAGCGGAGCAATACAGAGCAAATGCACACACGCTACGGTATCCACTAACCCATGAGTGGCCGGGTGTGCATATCATGTGCCGGAAAACGATTAGGCTCAACCACAAGGGAGTCGCTGATCGCCGGCATGCAACAATGCAAGGATGGTGTATGATAGATACGCAAACCTCCCTCCCAAGTCCTCAGTATACTAGGTCTCAGTCTGAAATCCTATAACAGGAAATACAGTTAACCTACAAGGTATACTGGCCGAAAACTACAGATCCCTCAAGGTCAAAGGCAGGAGATACATCACGATCTCTAAGCATACATCTAGATATGACACTACCTGATACTGTATGGAACTAACAGCATAATAACTCAGGGATAACTAACAAGTATCCAGAACGGACATAATAATTAAGGGATAACTAACAAGTATCCAGATCAGACATAATAACTCAGGGATAACTAACAAGTATCCAGGTCAGGCAATATAACTCAGGGATAACTAACAAGTATCCGGTTCAGACATGATAACTCAAGGATAACTAGCAAGTATCCAGAACAGACATAATGACTCAGGAATAACTAACAAGTATCCAGGTCAGGCAATATAACTCAGGGATAACTAACAAGTATCCAGTTCAGATATAATAACTCAGGGATAACTAACAAGTATCCAGTTCAGACATAATAACTCAGGGATAATTAACAAGTATCCAGGTCAGGCAATATACTCAGGGATAACTAACAAGTATCCGGTTCAGACATGATAACTCAGGGATAACTAGCAAGTATCCAGAACAGACATAATGACTCAGGAATAACTAACAAGTATCCAGGTCAGGCATTATAACTCAGGGATAACTAACAAGTATCCAGTTCAGATATAATAACTCAGGGATAACTAACAAGTATCCGGTTCAGACATAATAACTCAGGATAACTAACAAGTATCCAGGTCAGGCAATTAACTCAGGGATAACTAACAAGTATCCGGTTCAGACATGATAACTCAGGGATAACTAGCAAGTATCCAGAACATACATAATGACTCAAGAATAACTAACAAGTATCCAGGTCAGGCACTATAACTCAGGGATAACTAACAAGTATCCAGTTCAGATATAATAACTCAGGGATAACTAACAAGTATCCGGTTCAGACATAATAACTCAGGGATAACTAACAAGTATCCAGGTCAGGCAATATAACTCAGGGATAACTAACAAGTATCTGGTTCAGACATGATAACTCAGGGATAACTAGCAAGTATCCAGAACAGACATAATAACTCAGGGATAACTAACAAGTATCCAGGTCAGACAATATAACTCAGGGATAACTAACAAGTATCCGGTTCAGACATGATAACTCAGGGATAACTAGCAAGTATCCAGAACAGACATAATAACTCAGGGATAACTAACAAGTATCCAGGTCAGACAATATAACTCAGGGATAACTAACAAGTATCCAGTATAGACATGATAACTCAAAGATAACTAACAAGTATCCAGGACAGGCATAATAACTCAGGATAACTAACAAGTATCCAGATCATGCATAATAACTCAGGGATAGCTAACAAGTATCCAGTATAGACATGATAACTCGAGGATAACTAACAAGTATCCAGGACAGGCATAATAACTCAGGATAGCGTATAAACTTACTGCTATCTATAACAGACAATGCATAGCAATATGACAATATCTAAAGGATAAGTCAAAGGGTACCCGCCTCCAGAGAGTAAAAGCAGTCTGTATCAAATAAGGACCTCCCATCCAAAAGTCCCAACAGCAAGTCAGTGTCCTGTAGCAAAGGCATAATGTTTAGCTACAACAATATATAAATTATAGCTAAACGAGTATCTCAATTTATTATGATNCAAGTCCTCAGTATACTAGGTCTCAGTCTGAAATCCTATAACAGGAAATACAGTTAACCTACAAGGTATACTGGCCGAAAACTACAGATCCCTCAAGGTCAAAGGCAGGAGATACATCACGATCTCTAAGCATACATCTAGATATGACACTACCTGATCTGTATGGAACTAAAGCATAATAACTCAGGGATACTAACAGTATCCAGAACGGACATAATAATTAAGGGATAACTAACAAGTATCCAGATCAGACATAATAACTCAGGGATAACTAACAAGTATCCAGGTCAGGCAATAATAACTCAGGGATAACTAACAAGTATCCGGTTCAGACATGATAACTCAAGGATAACTAGCAAGTATCCAGAACAGACATAATGACTCAGGAATAACTAACAAGTATCCAGGTCAGGCAATATAACTCAGGGATAACTAACAAGTATCCAGTTCAGATATAATAACTCAGGGATAACTAACAAGTATCCAGTTCAGACATAATAACTCAGGGATAATTAACAAGTATCCAGGTCAGGCAATATACTCAGGGATAACTAACAAGTATCCGGTTCAGACATGATAACTCAGGGATAACTAGCAAGTATCCAGAACAGACATAATGACTCAGGAATAACTAACAAGTATCCAGGTCAGGCATTATAACTCAGGGATAACTAACAAGTATCCAGTTCAGATATAATAACTCAGGGATAACTAACAAGTATCCGGTTCAGACATAATAACTCAGGGATAACTAACAAGTATCCAGGTCAGGCAATATAACTCAGGGATAACTAACAAGTATCCGGTTCAGACATGATAACTCAGGATAACTACAAGTATCCAGAACATACATAATGACTCAGGAATAACTAACAAGTATCCAGGTCAGACATAACTCAGGGATAACTAACAAGTATCCAGTCAGAATATAACTCAGGGATAACTAACAAGTATCCGGTTCAGACATAATAACTCAGGGATAACTAACAAGTATCCAGAACAGACATAATGACTCAGGGATAACTAACAAGTATCTGGTTCAGACATGATAACTCAGGGATAACTAGCAAGTATCCAGAACAGACATAATAACTCAGGGATAACTAACAAGTATCCAGGTCAGACAATATAACTCAGGGATAACTAACAAGTATCCGGTTCAGACATGATAACTCAGGGATAACTAGCAAGTATCCAGAACAGACATAATAACTCAGGGATAACTAACAAGTATCCAGGTCAGACAATATAACTCAGGGATAACTAACAAGTATCCAGTATAGACATGATAACTCAAAGATAACTAACAAGTATCCAGGACAGGCATAATAACTCAGGATAACTAACAAGTATCCAGATCATGCATAATAACTCAGGGATAGCTAACAAGTATCCAGTATAGACATGATAACTCGAGGATAACTAACAAGTATCCAGGACAGGCATAATAACTCAGGATAGCGTATAAACTTACTGCTATCTATAACAGACAATGCATAGCAATATGACAATATCTAAAGGATAAGTCAAAGGGTACCCGCCTCCAGAGAGTAAAAGCAGTCTGTATCAAATAAGGACCTCCCATCCAAAAGTCCCAACAGCAAGTCAGTGTCCTGTAGCAAAGGCATAATGTTTAGCTACAACAATATATAAATTATAGCTAAACGAGTTATCTCAATTTATTATGATCGTCCTTATTATCCCGTTTCATTTAATTAACCATAATTAAATGATTAACCCTTAATGATCCCAAACTCTTAGATTAGATTCATATTAGGTTTCGGGACCCAAATTTATCAAGTTTAGTTTATTAAGTTTAATCTCAAATTAAACCTAATTCGTAGTTCAACCAATCATTCATGTATTTATCCTAATCAACCATCCCTTTATCCACAATCAACCGCTAATTGATTTAACTAGGTTTAACATAATGACAATCCAATCAAGGCAAGAATCATAAAAGCTCTCGATATAGCTCCACAAGGTTCTCTAAATCATAACCTAATCCATAACCAATGAACAATCTCATATGTTTATCAAACCTCACGGTGGGGTGCATCACACCCAAAGGACTAAGCTAAACCTTAATCCAAAACCATACTGATCCAAGAGTTTCTCCATACTAACCATCATCCTTTCATCGAAACATAATGGCTACCAAAACACTATTCTAAATCCATAAGTCAAACAAGTACCATTCTATTGAATAAGAATTCAAAACATGATCACAATACTAAAATCATGCATCAAGGCATTTCTAGCAATCACCAAAACCACCAAGGCAGTATCATCCGCAATACACCCAATCCAAACCAAGCTCATGGCAGATTAGAAATTAAGCTAAAACCAAATGGAGCTCACGGTAACTCCAAAATGAAACCAAATCGAGCAACACGAAGGATCCAAAAGTCCCATACAGAATTCCTAATCCAAGCTACAATTTAATTAGGTTACATTTCACCTACACCGATCCAATGAATCACAAACCAATTTATCCAAAGATCATCACTAAAGCTCACAAACCTTACCTGATAAAATACCGGAAAAGCTTCCCTGCTCCAAATCTGGTGGCACACAACAGAGTAGGAAGATCCATCAAACAACATAATTCTTTTCAATCCTTGAATCACCGAAACTCATTCTGATCAGATCAAAAATGAAAACCATAGTTTACAAAGAAAATCCATAGAGTTTCCAAATTCAAATGTAAGGTCACGGATAGAATTATATCCCAAAGCCAATTCATTCACGAAATGTATCAAAACCTTACCTATGATGCTTGGCGTGGAACCTCTGCACAGACCTGGCACGATCGAGATTCCCGGCTTCAACCAATGGCACCGATGCCGATGGATCGAGACTATGGCTCGACGATGGCGGCAATGAAAGGAAGGAGAAGAGGAGTCGGCGAGGAGGGGAGAGAAGAGGCTTCGCTAGGGCTTGGAGAGGTAGCCCTATTGCTTCACGCCCGTGAAGAGGGGATGAGTCGGTGGCTAGGCTAGGGCACTCGAAGGTGAGGGGAAGAAGGGAGGAGTCGAGCGTCGGCTGCGGCTTGGGCGGCGGCGACGGCTAGGGCACGAGGTGAGGAAGAAGACGGCGCTGCGGTTTAGGGCTCGGGTGAGAGTCGGCCGAAAGCTTTTAATACAAAAGGGAAGTCTTTTTTTGCAAAAAGGCCCTTCGACTTTAGAAATTTCAATCCTACCCCTAGGGCAAAGGATTTAACCATTTAACCCCCCATTTATTATAATTTAACCTCAAATAATTTCTATGGTTAAATTATTTACCCTCTCAAAATTTAGAGTTTACCCGAAAGCCCCTGGGCTTCTCCCGTAGGGCCGGAAACCCGAGACTCAATCCAGAATAATCCCGAAAAATTTTCTGGTCCGGATTTTCGAATTGTCGTATTTTACAGGAGGCCACGGGACACAAAGATTCCCTCTCCCACTTAGTTAATTTTAAAACAAGGAATTTTTTAAGCAATCACAACAAGCATATCAAACAGCATAGCAATATATATGAAAATATAAAATTTCCAACTATTATGGCTTTGTAGGTTCCCGCTATTCTCCAATACACCTCCAGTTGATCATGTCATCTCGCCTCCTTCTTAGCCGCGCAAGCATGGATACAAGCCGTAAAAAAGTTTTAATTTACATCCATCGATCCTATACTCCACAAAGGAGTTTACGTAAAATCTAGATCGAACAGTAAATTAAAACTAGACGACTAATATTGCCGTATTTAATTACAATTAAATATAAATAACCTCGTCAACCCCGATGATTCAAATATACAATCATACACAATCACACATAACACATAGCCATAATAGTTGGAACTAATGCTTGCAAACACAAAGTTAGCCTATTGCATATCCTACTATTATCCGGCCTAAATTATATATGAATAGTATGAAAGTAACTGAATCCAAAACACACAGAACTGGAAACCATCACTCTGATACCAATTGTTGGCGTTGGGATTCCGCACTGTTTCCCTGAATTAAATTCTATGAACAGAATTAATCCTCACAGGGACAGAAAGCTTCCCGAACGACCTACTTCTTCAACCTTGCTTTGATCGATTGAGTGATCGCTTGAACAAACTAGTTGTTCAAGTAATCAAGCTCCTGATCGATCAGCAGCGGTTCTGTTTGATGAAGCTTCGATCACCGGTTTTTGTGTTTGATTCGGAATCCAAGAAAAATACAAATACAAGCGGAATAGTAAAACATATACCTCTCAATCTTCTATTGTATTCCTATCCTCTTCTTGGACGTCGTGTGGGCGACGATCTTCCAATAATCGCAGCCACCACTCACCCTTCTTCTCCTTCTCCTTGCGCCGCCTCTTCCTTGCGTGACCTAGCCGCACCTCCAAGCAAGGTGTCGCACGCCCCCATGGAAAGAAGAGAAGAAAGAATAGATTGTTCTCCCTTCTCCCTTGCTTGACCTAGCCGCCCAAGAGCAGGGTGCATCAGCCCTCAACCCTTGCATGACCTACCCAAGGTTCGTAGAATCGCGATCCTACACAGGATCGATTTGGGGTCAGGATCGGATCGTAAAATCGTACGATCCTATCAAAAACCCTTAAAATGAAAAAATATACAATTTTTATTAACATTATAATGAAAATAATCACGTTTAACTTCAAGAATATTCTATTTATTACAAGATGATCCAATTTAATTGTCAACCTATTAGATAATAGACATCTAAAGACTCATCATTTTAGAAAAAAGATATAACATAATATTATTAATCAAAAACTAACTAAAAAATAATTAAATAGATATTTAAATAATCTTAAAACCCTAACACTAACGATGTAAAAGATAAAAAAAAAATAAAAAAGATTAATAATCTTCTGGGCCTCTGAAAAGGCTTTAAACAATATTTTTTGGGATTCAATCTTAAAACTAACTTGTAGATCTTTGAACGAGCTTCAATTTGATATATTATAGGTCACGTGGTTCAATCCGAGTCAAAAGTTATGACCTCTTAAAGCTTTCATCGATCCTGTTCCAATCCTGTTCCGATCCTATACGATCCTGTCCGATCCTGTCCGATCCTGCTGCGATCCTGCTACAAAAAATGATTCTGCGCGATTCTGGATCATTTTGTGATCCAGGATCGTAGGATTGTACGATCCTACGATCCAGGATCGCGATTTTGCAAACTATGGACCTACCTACCCAAGCCTTTGCGCCGCACGCCCAAGAGGTGAGAAGAGAAGGAAAATTGATTAGCTTAGGGTTAGCTCATGATGACTTAAGAGGGTATATATACACTACAATAGGGATTAAAAGGAGGAATCAGTTATGGTCTCCTAACGGATTTTTAACCCGATCCGTTAATAACAACCCGATGCACTAAAGGGTTATTATTGAACTACTGCACTGACCCCATATTAAAATATGGGCTCCCTCCTATTATGAGTATATTATCTCCATATGTTTAAGATATCATATGTCCATTAATTAATTAAATTACTGACAATTTAATTAATTAACATATAACTCCAAGAGTAGTACCACTCAACTTCATTATCATGTCGGACCAAGTCCACCTGCAAGGTTTACATGATAATCCTTATGAGTTCCTCAAGGGGACATCATCAGCCTAAATAATTTAGGACACGACTTCCTTCTATAATCAATGGCACACCATATAAATAATATTATTTCCTAATTTACCGGGCCTATTGACTTAACGAATAAATCTCGCCCATTGGTAAATTAAAGAAATAAATACTAAGTATATGTGCTCGTTATTATATCAGGATTAAGAGCATGTACATCCATAATTATCGAGGTCTTGTTTGATTATATAGTCAGTATAATCGAATAACCTCAAAAACGGTCCTGCTCAATACACATAAAGTGCACTAGTGTAATTCTATAGTCAAGATAGACTAATACCAAATTATACTACAACCATTCCAATGGTTTGTCTAAATCCATCTTGGTTGTGAGCTACTACTTATACTTTACAAGGAATCGATAACACGATCTTCTGTATGACACCGCATACCATGTTATCTACAATGTGAACTAATGGACAATTCCACATATTATAACAAATATAAAAATACAAACACATGACCACTGTGATTCTTATTCCAAAATAGATGTTCATACAAAAGCTAGGCTTATAGTATACATCCTAACATGTGCAACACTCTCACTAGTTTTCAGCGATGCATATATGATGGCTATTTTTTTAGATTTTGTTGAGAATATAATGAAGGTCTTTATGTATGATTTTTCGATATATAGAAACCGTTTCAATTCCTATCTGACCAACTTGTCAAAGGTACTATAGAAGTGCAAAGACGTTAACTTGGTCCTAAATTGTGAAATGTGTCATTTTGTGGTAAAAGAAGGAATAGTTCTAGGACACCTAATTTTTGAAAGAGGAATCGAAGTCGACAAAGTAAAGATTAAGGTAATAGAGAAGTTGCCCCCTCCAGTGAATGTAAAAGGGGTTTGGAGTTTCCTCGGACATGACGAATTCTATTGTGATTCATAAAGGATTTCTCTAAGATCTCTAGGTTGTTGACTAACCTACTCATGAAAGATGTAGATTTTAATGCGAATTCTATTGGTCTCTCATATTCAGAGACACGAGGGCTTTTGTGATGGTGTACGATCATTGTCAGAGGACCGGAAGCTTCACAAGGAGATAAGAAATGCCGCAAAATGTTATTTTGGAAGTCAAACTTTTCAATGTTTGGGGCATAAATTTTATGGGGCCTTTTCCTGCATCCAGGATCAACAAGTACATCCTAGTAGTTGTCGATTATGTCTCAAAATGGGTTGAGATCATCACGTCTCCATCATGTGATGCAAAAATTGTTATCAATCTTTTCAAAAAAATCATTTTCCCTGGGTTTGGAATCCCACGAGTTGTGATTAGTGATGGGGGATCACATTTCATTAAGAGGTAGTTTCGGAATTTACTGAAAAGTACACTGTAAGTCACAAGATAGCTACGCCGTATTACCCCCAAACGAGTGGGCAAGTGGAGGTATCCAATAGAGAGATTAAAAGTATCCTAGATAAGACTATGATAGCCTCTCTAAAGGATTGTTCGGTCAAATTGGATGATGCATTATGGGTATATAGGACAGCCTATAAAACTCTCATAGGAATGACTCCATTTCAACTTGTTTATGGAAAGCCTAGCCACCTTCCCATGGAACTTGAGCACAAAAATTTTTGGGTTGTTAAATAGCTTATCTATGTTACAAAGTCAGCAGGACAAAAAAGGAGACTCCAACTAAGTGAGTTGGAAGAGATCTGGCAATATGCATACAAGCATGCCAAAGCGTTCAAGGAAAGAGTCAAGAGATGGCATGACAAGCACATTATGAGAGAAGTGTTCTGAGAAGAAAACTAGATTCTGTTATTCATCTCAAGACTAAAACTTTTCCCTGGAAAGCTAAGATCTTGATAAGGACCTTCAAAGTGGTAAGAGTATATCCGTTTGGAGTTGTGGGCATTTGTGACAAAACATCATGAACTTTCAAGGTGAATGGATAGAGACTGAAGAAATATCATTACAATAAACAAAAGGAGGTAGGCGAGACGCAGCTGCTTCTTGAACCACTTGACCCGAACTGAGAAAAAAGCTGGTATGTGCTCGAGTAATTCCCTTGTAAATATAGTTTTGTAATTGTTCGTTCTAGGTAGTTTGGCTTTTCTTCCTTAGAATATAATTTTGTTTCAGTCTAATAAATAGAAATGCCTAGATTTGCTATTTTCTTGAACTTGAAATGAGGCATACAGTGTGTTAAATGTCCTTTAAAAGCATGATTTGCATGATTAAGTTTCCATGATGCCATGTGAATTTATTTACCTTATCTTTTGGTGATTTGAGCTTTCTTATCTAATGGTAGAAACTTGATCAAGTGTTATAGAGTCAATTTGTTTTCACCCTTGATTACTTGATAAATAGACATTACACTTCACTTAGGATTTGCCTACGAAGGGGCAATTTAGTACATCATAGTAATGATTCATCTGATTGAACTTGTACCAAGGTGATGATAGGAGACTCTTTTCCTAACATTTTAGTTACTGAACTATGCTCGGTATGTGAAAGCTCATTCAAAAAAATCAGAATCCCTGAAAATAAAAAGAAAAAAAAGAAATGAAAAAAGGGGTTGCTTGAGAAAAGTCCTAAAAATGTAAAAGAGAAGCAGTAAATGAAAATAATAAATGGATAAGAAAATAGTTGTCGTGGGTAGAAACGATACAATGCCTCTTTGAGACTGAGTTAGGCTACTAAGGAAATATCTATCTATTTCTATAAATACCGAGTGTGCCTTTAAGACTTCATGTTGGGAAGAGGGGACGAACCTCACGTATGGCAGGTAATGTTAGGACCGATAGGAGATCTAGAGGGGGTAATTAACTCTGATCATTGCTCGATGAATATTTATTACGGTAGTAGAGTTGAGCAATGCTAACACCTCAATTTTCTTGATATCCACCTCCTAGAGGTGACTAATCCAAGGATCCGCTCTTCCTCACTCTCTCATACACTATGAAAGATCTCTTTCATGAGGTGGAGAAACCTCTTACAAGCTTACAAGAAGAAATAATCAAGAACAAACAAATACAATAGAAATCTTACAAGATTAACACAAATTAGCTCTCTTTGCTTTTCTTGCTTCCTTCGAGCTTGGAATCACCTCTTGATCCTTGGAAATGCAACAACACTAAGCTCCAAGGCATCACTTGAAATGGCGATGAAGAAGCTTAAGAGCATCGAAGGAATGTCGGAGTTGTTCACTTCAAACATGCTTAAAAAACCCTATATATTCGTTCCCTAATCGATTACCCAATCGATTATCACATCAGACTTAGCCGTTCAACTGCTATTTTTTGAAGCTTAATCGATTAGCTAATCGATTAAGAAGATCTTAATCGATAGCTAAATTGATTCAATACCTTTCTGTGCTCTCGCACAATACTGTTATAATCAATTTCCTAATCGATTACTGTGCACCTTAATCAATTAACTAATCGATTAAGAGGAGAATGAATCGATTAACCAATCAATTCAGCCTGCTTCTGTTCTCACAATACAACTCTCTCAATTGATTACCCAATCAATTCACTCCTTCCTTAATCGATCACCCAATCAATTAAGAAGGCTTCTGTTCGCGAGAAACCAACATCAGTCGATTGACCCCAACCCTAACTTGTGTGCACAAGCACAAGTCTAGGGTTCCCTTGCCTAACCCCGGTCAACCGTGACCTGTTAGGACTTCTTCACTAAGTGTCCTATCGAACCTTTGACCGACTTGGATTTTTCCTTGCCTAGTTCCCATCTAGGACTTAACCTAGTTCCTAACTAGGTTTACCTAACCCTCGAATTAGGTCTCGTCTCTTGGCAGACTTCCACCTTGCCAACGTGTGATCTCCCCGATCTATATGGATTTCACCTAGTCCCACTAAGACTTTTCTCGTGTCAGCGTGTGATCTCCCTGATCCACCTGGACTTCACCTTGTCTCACTAGGTGTGCCTAGTCCCACTAGGACTTTTCCATGCCAGCATGCGATCTCCCCGATCCACTTGGACTTCACCTAGTCCCACTAGGACTTTTCCCATGCCAGCATGCGATCTCTCTGATTCACCTGGACTTCACCTAATCCCACTATGTGTGCCTAAATCTATTAGGTCTTTCCCAATCAAGTCTCTAGTCAGCCTTGACCCACTTGACTCAAACAATATTCAAACATCATTATCAAACATCGAAACTTAAGCTTTCCAAGTTTACCAAACATAAACTCACCCGAGCTTAGTCAAACTAAGTCAATCCTGACCTAACAAAGATTGCACCAACAATCTCTCCCTTTTTGATGTTTAGAGTGAAACATTGAAGTATCTCAAACATGTGGATAATGATGCAATCATTGTCAAACATCAAAAAGGGGGAGATTGTTGGTGTAATCGTTGTTAGGTCAGGGTTGACCTAGTTTGACTAGGCTCGGGTGAGTTTATGTTTGGTAAGCTTGGTAAGCTTAAGTTTCGATGTTTGATAATGATGTTTGAATATCGTGTGAGTCAAGTGGGTCAAGGCTGACTGGAGACTTGATTGGGAAATACCTAGTGGGACTAGACACACCTTGTAGGACTAGGTGAAGTTTAGGTGGATCGGGAAGATCGTACGCTGGTATGGGAAAGGTCCTAGTGGGACTAGGTGAAGTCTAGGTGGATCAGGGAGATCTCATGCTGGCACGGGAAAAGTCCTAGTGGGACTAGGCACACCTATGGACTAGGTGAAGTTCAGGTGGATCGGAGAGATCGCATGCTGGCACGAGAAAAGTCCTAGTTGGACTAGGCACACCAAGTGGGACTAGGTGAAATCCATGTGGATCTAGGGGATCACACGTTGGCATGGTAGAAATCTACCGAGAGACTAGACCTAACTCGAGGGTTAAGCAAACATGGTTGGGAACTAGGTTAAGTCCTAGTTGAGAACTAGGCAAGGGAAAATCCAAGTCAGTTAAAGGTTCAATTGCACACTTGGTGAAGAAGTCCTAACAGGACACAGTTGACCGGGGTTAGGCAAGGGAACTCTAGATTTTGTGCTTGTGCACACAAGTTAGGGTTGGGGTCAATCGATTGAGTAATCGATTTACATTGGTTTCTCGCGAACAGAAGCCTTCTTAATTGATTGGGTGATCGATTGAGGAAGGAGTGAATCGATTGGGTAAGCGATTGAGAGAGTTATGTTGTGAGAATAGAAGCAGGCTGAATCGATTGGCCAATCAATTCAGCCTCCTCTTAATCGATTAGTCAATCAATTAAGGTGCATAGTAATCGATTAGGCAATCGATTACAGCAGTATTGCATAAGAGCATAGAAAGGTGCTGAATCAATTCAGCAATCGATTAAGATTTTCTTAATCGATTAAGCTTCAAAAAATAATCGTTGAATGGCTAAGTCTGACGTCGTAATCGATTATGGAACCCTAGATCACGGGTATATAGGATTTTCACGTAGGTTTGGAGCTAATAGGTCCGGCATTCCTTCGACGCTCTTAAGCTTATTCATCGATATTTTAAGTGAGGCCTTGGAGCTTAGTGATGTTGCATTTACAAGGATTAAGAGGCGATTCCAAGCTTGAAGGAAGCAAAAAAAAAAGCAAAGAGAGTTAATTTGTGTAACTCTTGTATGATTTCTATTGTATTTTCTTGTTCTTGAGTGTTTCTTCTTGTAAGCTTATAAGAGGTTTCTCCACCTCAAGAAGGAGATCTTTCATAGTTTTTGAGAGAGTGAGGAAGAGAGGAACCTTGGATTAGTCGCCTCAAGGAGGTGGATACCAAGTAAATTGAGGTGTTAGCATTGCTCAAGTCTTCCACCGTAATAAATCTTCATCGAGCAAGTAATCACCCTCTCTCTAGCTCTCCTACTAGTCCTAATAGGTAAGTGTCTAGTGCCAAAAACCTTGGGAACATAGTTGAATGATGTTTTAACTAAGGAGGAATTAGATGTGCTAGGAGCAAATTGTTTACATGTACATCTACTAGCTTGTAGACTTGGTGAAACTAGTTGAATACCTTCACTTTAAGATGATACCATTAGGTAGAATTGGATGAACTCATTAAAGTTGGGAGGACAGAATTCACATGATTTTATATTAGAGTTTGCTTTAGGTTGACGTCTCCTTTGATGATTTCAATCCCTTCCCACATCCCTTTGCCCTTACTAAAGAAGGATCAATGATACCTAAGGTCCTATCCATAAATTTCTTCCTTTGACTTTCATTTTCATATGTTCTACTAATGTTCATCTCTTAAATTTTGCTATATAATTGAATTGTTCATCCAAGAAGTTTGTCTCTCATCAGTCAAACATGCATCATCAATTAATATTGTAGCTTTATATGATAATCTCGAGTATCTTGATATTAAAAGTCCTTTTGGATTATAGATGAAATTTTATTCACCCAAGGCATATATTGCTCTAAGCATTGCATTTCTTGTCCATCGTTTGAGTAAGTATAGAAACACTTGGTTGATACGTAAAAAAGACAATATATTCCTACATGAAATGCCCACGAACTCAAATTTCCTATAGCTACAGGATATGTACTCCCTCTATTTATCGTGTGTGAGCACCCTTGATTTTGAGAAAGAACAACTTTGAAAATTGATGATATGATAAACCATTATTCTAACGCCTATAGATGCTTGTTGCACATGATAAACATGACTCTCATTCATTTCACTTTAAAAATTCAACCATATTTTTAGACAACCTAACCATTTGTGTTTTCATTGGCTAGTTTGTCTTAATCTTTAATGTTTATTCATATCAATATGGTCAGCAACTAACTCATTGTGTCATTGGTATCGTAATGCCCTATTGAAATGGGTGATAGAATTCATCATTGAATTCTTACTTGAGACATAATTCTTTAAAATAAATGTGAGCTTTCAGATCTCTAACTACTTAACATTCCTGCACAAAATACATAGCTAAAATATATAATGGAACTCACCTTTGTTATAATTTATACATCAACAACAATTAATCATTTTTCTCTAAGTCAAAACACATGATAACATTTTCCTATGATTTCTCAAATTCATTGGGTGTTGTAGAGTTTATAACGATACTCTTTATCCTTCGATAATAGTTGAGAAAAGGCAAAGGGATCATTTATCTAGGAAATTGTTGAGTATGCACCACAAACAATATTGATGCACTGTTTGAGGAAAAATTTATGCAATGGCTTTGGTCATAACTAGATTGTGATCAATGATGATCAAGGTGTTAGTAGGAGCCCTAGAGCCAATTATGTGATGATTGACTAGGGACTTTTTGTATCATATTCTATCATTAATAAAGGCATGTTTGGTTATTATACTTACTTTATTTTTGTGCCAAATAACTAAGTATAATAATATCCTTGTGTAGTAGGTTCTTATCTACATTATATCAATTGGTTGAATCGATAGTGAGATAATGTAGAGAACACTACACTAAATTATTCCTAGTCAAGCATTAATATTCAGGGACAATATTAATGTATGGAGACTAGCACGTAGGTCAATTGATGACTTGAGCTCACAAGTCATGGATATGTGATATCAAGTTAACACATGGGTATACATTAGAGAATGTGTACTGAATTGACCGGCCATGAGAATGTTTCATAGATTGTCATATGAGTGTCATAAACTTTCTCATGTGACTATTAGTATGAATAGTCCTTAGACCTGAAGTCACTACGGTTCCCTACATAAGGAGTTATGTACTTTAGTATCGTCAAACGTCACTCGTAACAGGGTGGACTATAAAGGCAATCACTGGATATGTAATGAATTATGCGGAGGGATGAGTGATGTAGATGGGATCTATCCCTCCCATATGACGGGAGTGATATCTGTGGGCCCCTTGATCGAGTAGGACTACTAAAACGCATGACCATGCTCAAATGAGTCAATATGAGATATTGAGCTCATTTGTTTGAATGAGTCTACTCGGGGATCAAGAAACACAAAGATTGATCGAGGATGACACGGTCTATGCCTCATTGATCAATCTAGATATCAAGGATAGAAGGACAAGGTCATACATTATCATAGTCACAGAGGTTTAGTCGGATCTCGACTTTTCTTGTTACTTGGGTAGCAATGATGCATTGCTAGATGCCGCTCATTGCTTATGTGTCTAAAGCGTTTAGGCGCATTGCCAACGTCACGAGAACCTATTGGGTCACACACTAAGGACATGATACTTTGGGAAATCTGATCGGGAGCCCGAGTTGGGAACTCGGGAGATTTGATCGGGAGCCCGAGTTGGGAACTCGGGAGATCTGATCGGTAGATCTGATCGGTAGATCTGATCGGGAGATCTGATCAGGAGCCCGAGTTGGGAACTCGGGAGATCTGATCGGAAGATCTGATCGGGAGCCCGAGTTGGGAACTCGGGAGCTCGGGATAGGAGCTCGGGAGACTCGGGTAGGAAGCTCGGGATAGGAGCTCGGGAGACTCGGGTCGGATGCTCGGGTCAGGAGCTTAGGGACTTGGTCGGGAGCTCGGCGCTCGGCAGACTGGGTCGGCGCTCAACAGACTGGGTCGGTTGCTCGGGAGACTTGGTCGGGAGCTCGGCGACTTGCTCGGGAGACTTGGTCGGAAGCCTGAGAGGCCCGGTCGAAATTGCATGGGGAAATTCATTAAAGTGTTTAATGAAGGAAAGAGAAAAGTCTCTCTTCATTGGATGAAGAGAAGGTGAAGAGTCACATGAAAAGATGTGCTCTTTATTGGCAGCCAAAGAGATAAACGACTCTTCATATTCATGGGATGAGTATAAAAGAGGGGCTAGTCATTTTGAATGATAAGTGAGTGTTTCTCTTCTACCCTTCCTCTCTTCTTCCTCTTCTCTTCCTTGGTCGAAACCCTTGTTGGGTTCTTGGTAGTCTTGTGAACTACCTCAAGTTGCTAGCACAACTAAGGTAGTTTTTACCAAAGTTGAGAGATCGTGTCTGTGTGTATATGAATAGAGGCACGAACACTTGAACGTGCAAGAGATCCGGCGCATCTTGGATGAGCGGGATAAGCGAAGGGCACGCTCCAAAGGTATACAGCTAGATAAATCTATTAGATAGATGAACCTTGTACGAGTTTTCTTTCACATGGATCGCTCAAGGGATCTTGTTTCCACTGCGTTTTGTGTTTTTGGTGCCGGGAGATCCCAACACAAGGTTGGTAGACCTTTACGCATGACTTTTATGAACTTCATAAGCAACCAAACAACAGACTCCATTTTCTCATCACATAGAAAGCCACAATCAAATGCAATGGTCTAATAGGGATGATTAACTCCTACAAAGGGTTCACAAATTAGTCCATATTTGTTGGTGTTATATGTCATATCAAATACAACTAGATCACTAAAAACATTGTATGCCCTCCTTTATACATGATCCCCCAAAAAACACTTAGTGAATATGTTAGTTGAATCAGACTCATAATTAAAGAAAAGACTCAAGTCTTCTCTTTCTCAGATGCAAATAACTCGAGTATTTCAACGTTGATACTCTTTTGTTCATCACTTAGATTTTTCTCAAAATTTCTAATTTTTCTATGCAACTACAAGCTTAGGCCCTCTAACTCTATCTCCAATAATCGAATTTGTTGACTAGTTGGCATATTAGCCTCTAAAAACTACTAAGTTAATGCTTTTTTTACTACAGAAATATTACGATATGAGTGTAGCAAATGCCATTCGAAGTTGAGAGTGGATGATTAAGACTTTCCATGAAGTTTGCGACAACCCAATTTAACCCAATCTGTTCTTTGACAAATAAATTATTTGACTTACAACCAATCCTAACTTCACCACGTGCTCTTTCCTTTTTAAGTTAATCACTTTGTGCTTCATTATTCCGTTTATAATATGAATATCCTTCTTTAAAACATACAAATTGTTTATATCCAACTTCATTTGTCCTTTTATTATTTTTTTTGTTGCCCATATTCTGGCACTAAATCAGATTTCTCGTGCATATTAGTTATAGAACGAAAATACATCCTCCACTAATGCAAATTCTATCCCAATGTTTAGTTTTCTATCTTCAGCTACTTGGGGAATGTATAGATGATCATCAAAATAGGTTTCTTTTATGCTAGGGAATGATAGATTAAATTAAAATTTTTAATGGTACAAGAAGAATAATATGGAGAAAAAAATAATTTATGAACACGTATCGCAAAGTAGCTACTACAATGTATAGCAACTACTTGTATGGTGTAGCAGCTACCTCACAATAGCTGCTACAACGTTTAGCAGCTACTATGTGATAGCTACTACATGTTGTAGCAACTAATGTATAAGTTGTTGGGTTAATCTATGGTACAGAGTGACCATGTGTTTTGATGTTTGGGCAAAGGGTTTAAGGGTGTTTGCCTTTGTGTTTTGATATGTGTATTGGAGTGTGCAGGTCTTGCAGGTTACACATATTGACTTAGCTGGATGGCTTCAGGAACGGTGAAGGGTGGCACGGAGGCAAGCCATGGGCTTGTGTGCACCCGAGGGACCATGGATAGCAGGGACGATGAGCCGAGGGATGCGGACTTTGAGGCATACGTGAAGGATGGCATGGAGGCAAGATGGAGGCTTGTGTACGCATCTGAGGGACGAGGGTCGAAGATGAAGAGGGCGCGAAGGCAACAGTCGAGGCTGCTGGTGAAGAGTCAGCTGAATCGTGAGGGGTCGAGTGCGGAGAGAATTGTACTCGGGGAAATCCTAGGGGTCGAGTGCGGAGAGAATTGTACTCGGAAGGGAACCTAGGTAGGGTAGTCGACTGGGATTCTGGCAGTCGACTGGTAAACCCCACAGTAAGATCAGTCGACTGCCAATGGGGTAGTCGACTGGTAGAGGCTGAAGAATTCGAACGTTGGGCTTGCAACGGTCGAATTTGGGTGGGGGCAGTCGATTGCCTGGGGAATAGTCGACTGGTGGTGGCCAAAACAGACTTAATCTCTATTTAAAAGGGCTTTGTTTTGGCTGGGAGCTTTGACGAATTTAACTTTGGTTAGGAGCCAAATAGTAGTCTAAGAGCTCAGAGGTGCAGTTGGGTTT
Organism: Boesenbergia rotunda; assembly: GCA_024364735.1. Taxonomy (NCBI): domain Eukaryota; kingdom Viridiplantae; phylum Streptophyta; class Magnoliopsida; order Zingiberales; family Zingiberaceae; genus Boesenbergia; species Boesenbergia rotunda. Next base: position 199,170 of record JAGFNQ010006150.1, on the reverse strand, counting down.
GTGGCGAGGTTTCTCCAGCCACAAGGAGCTACACGAGGTAGTCGGAGGGCATCTGGGGAGTGATCCGCCGAAGGATCGAGGGATCGTCCACCTTACGGACTATCGTGGAGTAGGAGCGTCATCTCCGAACCACGTAAATAGGTTTGCATTAGCATTGTTTGTTATTGTTATTTGTCATTCCGCTTGCGCTTGCTAACGGAAATCGAAGAAAAGCTATTCACCCCCCCCCTCTAGCTTGCCGAACACGATCTAACAAGTGGTATCAGAGCGAAGGTCCGCTCTCGTTGGAATAACCACCAAAAGAGCACATGCTAGAGGAGAAAATGAAGGAAGACAAGTTGGGTGATGACATCAACACTCCACCTCTGTATGATCATGAAGATTTCGACTATTAGAGGGCAAGGATGAAGACTTGGTTTGGAATGGAGTGGGAATGCATAATGGTGCTAGAAGAGCCCTTCGAGATTTCAAAGGATAAGCACGGAAAGAAGCTTCGACCTAGATATTGGACTAAAGAGCAACAAAGTCAATCGAAGGCACATGGGAAGGTAATTTCGATATTACTTAGCATTTTGTCTAATAATGTATTGAGTGGTGTAGGTAAATACGAAAGCGCATATGAGCTATGGAACAAGATGGGAGAATATCATAAAAACCCTACCCGAGCTCAAATGGTGGAAGAGCCAAAAGAGATAAGCCTAATGGTCCAAGAAAAGGAAAAAGAAAAAGAATTGTCTATCTCATCAAGTGAAGTGGCACAATCAAGTGAAAGATCATCCACCTCATCAAGAGAAGAAGACGAAGTATCTATCTCAAGAATTGAGGGGGAGGAGAGATCCCCATCAATACTGGAGCAAGAAGAGGCTCCTACCTCCGCCAAAGCAAGGACCAAAGACTATATCATTTACTTTGGGTGCAATGAAAAGGGACACTACAAGGACAAGTATCCAAAGGGTAAGAAAAATGAGGTAAACCCTAAACCCATTTTAATTTCTTCTAAATCTAACATGGGTTGTAGGAATGAGGAAATCCAAAAGAAAAGGTAGAAAATTAGATACTTCATGTGTGGTGAGCTAGGACACTACCACACGAAATGCCCAAGGAGTGGAAAGCTCAAGAAAATGGAGCATTTAAGAAGATGAGAAAAAGAAGAAAAGAAGAGGAGGTCACATCAAGGGGGAGCTACAAGGGTAAGGGAGGTAATCCCTAACTTTAAATTGAAATACAGTTCAAAACTAAGTTCCTCCATGCATGTTAGAAATAATGAACAATGCTAGCATGTGTATAATCATAGATTTAGGTATAATGATAGAAATAGGGTTAACAAGGTAGATCAAAACCCTAAAAAGGTCATGCATCATGATAAATCAAAGACCTTTGGACCTAAGAATCAAGGCAAAAATCCCAAGAAGGGTAGGTCTAGGAATGTCCAAGGTGGACATGTGGGTTCTAGGGTTAAAAGCCTAGAAAGGGAAAATCAAGCTTTGAGGACAAGACTTGATAAATTGGAGAAAACCCTAGAAAGATTCGCGATTGGATCTAAGGGTTTAGATATGATGTTGGTAGTCTAAAATCCAACAATGATATATCGAGGTTGGGATACCGATCAAAGGTCTCCAATGCTAATAGAATGAAATATGCTAGGGTAGCATACAATTATGGCAAAGAGGGGAAGTCTAAAAATGACATGGGGGTGTCATTTAAGAGCAAAAGAATGACTTAATCAAGGACAAGGTGTCTAAGGTTATGTTTGTAGGCCAAGAGTCACCGGGGGCACACCGGTGTGGTCTAGTATTTGTTGAGTCACCTAGGGAGGTGGCTAGGGCTAAGAGCTCAAGGGGGAACTCTAGGAGTCTTTGGGATCCAAGGTAAATGGATCTCAAGAGATGTCTCTCTAGGAGGTCTAAGTGGACCATGGAGTGTGCCAAAAGAATTGGAGACGGACTTGAGTCTCAATTCTTGGATTTTGGCACGATAGTTATGAATTTCATGCATGGAAATATGACATTGGAGTCATAAAGCATGAAAGTTGATTTTTGGTGTAAAAATGTCATATAAAACAATGCTAGGGATGCATTGTGGATTGGTATGGGTAAAGACATCAAGAGGAAACCAAAACTAGGACTTTAGGTCAAGGTTTAATTGAACTAATTAGGTAGTTTTGGATTTTATGTCAATCTTGGGAATGGTGATAGATACATTTTTGGATGTATTTTTCTCAAGTAGATATGGGTGTTGGTGTTGGAAGCACCAAAGTCGAACCTATGTTTTGATAATGGCAAAGGGTTCAGAAGATAAGATTTGGTTGTGATCTAACAAGCTTATTAAGTGTGCAGGAAAGTCCTAGGTACACTAGGCACTAAGTCCTGGTTCTATGAATTGGGCACTAAGTCCTAGCCGCGGGCTAGGCAACTAAGTCCTGACGTAAGGTTAAGCACGAAGACCTGGTCGAGGACTGGGCACCGAAGACCTGGTGAGTGAAGCTAGGCAAAAGTTCAACTGGAGGAGCCAGTTGGCAAAAAGGTAAATTCTCCCGAGAGGAATAGGTGAGGATGCATTCCCCGTAGGAGGAAACATTAGGCGTCGGTTCGACCTAGGGCTCTATTTGGGAGACCCAAAGTCAGAACCAAGACAGCTCAGGCTGTAAATAATGCTCTAAACTTATCATTTGTATGCTTTGTATGTCTTTGAAACTAACCCTGGTTGCAGGAATAAATGGAAGGAGTTTTCTGCACTAAGCCGCCTCAATGGAGTGAGGCGCCCTAGCTGGGCTAGGCACCTGTATTGAGATAGGCGCCCCAGTGAAGGGTTAAATGAAGCATTCGAAGCAAATTGCCACGCAAGCCTCTGGACCAAGTCAAGCTAGGCGCCTATGTTAACACAGGCACCCTAGTCAGCTCAGGCACCCCAGTTGAAGGGATAAATGCTGGTTGAGTCTGCGGATTGGAGTTCACGCAGGATAGGCCACGTGTCAGGCGCCCCCTTCAACACAGGCGCCCCACTGACCACTATAAAAGGGGGTTCACCCCCAAGGCTTTAGTACAACTTGCAAATCTCGCTCTCAACACTTTCGTTCAAGCACTACGCTCCGACAAGCTCCGTACTTGCGATTCAAGCGCCGACGACAACCCGCTGCTCCAAACTTCCAACCTCTCCGGTTGTCGGTAAAAGTTTTTAAGTGTTGTAATTTCATTTTCAGTTCTATATTTGTACTCCAACTTGTAAACTCTTTTTGAATATAGAATTTTCCATCGTGAACGGTCAAGGACCGTGGGTCTTGGAGTAGGAGCCGACCGTGACTCCGAACCAAGTAAAAAGAAATCGTGTTAGCGATTGATTTTTTATTTTCCGCTGTGCAATTACTCTTTGCTTTCCGAAAAAGTTTCCGATCGATATTCACCCCCCCTCTATCGATTCAATCCGATCCCACAAGAGGTATCAGAGTGGGTGGCTCAAACTTGGTGCAACCACCAGTTTGAGAATTTTTTTTTCAGATTTTTGAATTTTAATATTTTTCTTTCACTCGAATTTTCTCGTTAATCGAGGTTGGTGCAACACCACTCGATCATTTTTTTACTATAAAAATTCTTCCCGCACTACTAATCCAAGATTGAGTCTTGGAATAAGTTTTTTTAATTCTTTTTCAGAAAATTATAAATGGTCATGCAAGAGGGATACTGCACGCCAGACCCCCTCTTTTCAGTGGAGAAGATTTCTCCTACTAGAAAAGTAGGATGGAAGTCCACCTGAAAACTCAGGTGGACATGTGGATAATTATCCAGTCTGGGCTGGAAATTCCTAAAAATGTACAAGGCGTGGTGCAACACTATACCGAGTGGGATGACCCACTGAAGAAGAAATTGAGGCCGACGCAAAGGCGACCCAAACTTTGCAATGCGGCTTAACAAAAGAGGAGCTGAACCAGGTAGGACCCTTCAATAGCACGAAGGAGCTTTGGAACAAGCTGATCGAGCTGCACGAAGGTACTTCGGCCACAAGGATCAGTAAAAGAGATCTGTTGCTTAACAGACTCTACACAATCAAGATGCACGACGGCGAGACTGCAGCCCAACTCCACGCCAGAATCCAGGAGCTGATGAACGGACTGCACAAGATAGGTCACAAGGTTGAAAATCGTGACCTGATAAGGTATACTTTAAATTCATTTCCTAGAAACTCACTGTGGGCGTCTATGGTAGATGCCTACAAAGTTTCAAGGAATTTATCTGAAATTAAGCTAGATGAGCTATTTTCTGAATTAAAACTGCAACAGACTAACACTACCTTGATCGAGAAAGGTATAGCTTTTGTTTCATGAAAATCTCAAGGAAAAGCTCCCAAAAAGAAGCCTCAACCAGCACCCGAGTTCGACTCAGACTCGAAATCAGAAGATAGTAAAGGGGATCAACCCAAGTTGGTTCGGCTAGCTCGGGATTACTACAAAGAACTAAAGTACCAAACAAGCAAGAAGAAATCAAGAAAGGAAGATCTAGCTGAACCTTCAATCTTGCTCGAAGAGCAAGACCAACGTTACTTGCTACGAATGCAACAAAAAGGACACATCAAGTCAAAGTGCCCCAACCTGAAGGAAACCAAGAAGGCGCGCAGGAAGAAGGCTCTTCAAGCCACCTGGGACGAATCATCTTCCGAAGAAGAAGAAGAAGTCCCGCACACGAATCTACTCGCCCTAACCGCCTTGGAAGACGTCGACTCCGGATCAGAATTGGAACCAAACGACGGAAGACTTACAATCTCGGAGAACGGGCAAATCACTGTAAGAGATTACTTAGAATATAAATTATCGAAATTAATTTCTTACTTGTCTCGTAACTTGGCGGTCCTTGACCGAGCAAATTCAGGAAGGAAACTCAACTCAAGTCCAAAAATTTGAGGAAGAGAATTCCTCCCTGAAAACTCAACTCAAGGAGCTCAGAGTTGCCATGGAATGGTTTACTTCAGGTTCTAAGGGTCTTGACATGATCCTTAGAAAACAGAAGTCCGTACTCAATCGATCCGGACTCGGTTATCGAACCAAGTCAAGACAACGTGCATAATATTTTGTATTGAACCAACCTAGAACCCGAGTCCAAGCATGGGTCCCCAAGCTCTGTTTAAACAAACAAGCTGGACCAAACTAGTATTGGATCCCCAAGGACAAGAATCTCATCTTGCCTAACCCTTATCGAGGCTATAGTCCAGGGGGAGCCAATATAAAAATCATATTCATAGTTAAATAATTGTATTGAATTGCTTGCTTGCTTGTCTATTTTCTTTCTGCAATTTTTTTTCATGCTTAGACATAGGATTGGTTAGATTAAGGACAAAATGATTTATTTGAAATTTGAACAACATAGTATTGGGTGGAGGTGAGATGATATATAGTACATTAGGGAAGCCCTTCTAATAAGATCAAGTATATCTTACTTGGTCTGTTTAGTCTGGTGGAACTAGCCGAAGCTACCGATCCAAGACCCAAACTAGTTAGACCAAAATCTTTCAAGAAGTAACTTGAAGATGAATTTTCAATAAAAGGCTTTGTCAAGGAATGAGTTGTTGCTCCAATAAAGCTATGGCCAAAGAAGGCCTTGTGCCTCGCCAAGACCTGTAAGCCAATTATGTTGAGGCAATCTGTGCTCCGGAGTGACCAAGTGTTTTGATTTTGGGCAAAGGGTTTAAGTTAGGTTTACCCTTGTTATCTTATATGTGTATGTTGAGTGTGCAGGTTGTACAGGTTACACATATGGACTTGGCTGGACGGCCTCGGTACGGTGAAGGGTGTCATGGAGACAAGCTGGAGGCTTGTGTGCACCCGAGGGATCTTGGAGAGCAGGGACGAAGAGCTGATGGGCATGGATTTCGAGGCATACGTGAAGGATGGCATGGAGGCAAGCTGGAGGCTTGCGTGCATCCGAGGGACGGGAGCCGAAGATGAAGAGGGCGCGAAGGCAATAGTCGAGGATGCGGATGAGGAGTCAGTCGAGTTGTGAGTGTACGAGTGCTGTGTGATTGTACTCGGGAAATCCTAGGGCTTGAGTGCGGAGGGGAATGTACTCAGGAAGGGTAACCTTAGGTGGGTGAGTAGACCGGTCGACTGGCCTGGGGGCAGTCGACTAATGGAACTCACAGAAAGGTCTCAGCCCTGGGGCCAGTCGACTGCCCTGGGGGCAGTCCACTGGTAGTTGGCTGGTTAGTTGGCAGAGAATTCGAACGTTGGGGTGCAACGGTTGAATTTCAATGGCACCAGTCGACTGCCCTGGGGGCAGTCGACTGGTAGCGAGGGTTTCAACCTGAATCCTATTTAAATAGGACTTCATGGTGGCTGAGATTCTTGACGAAACTCGCTTGGGTAAAGTGAGTTAGTAGTCTTTTGTACTCAGATAGCATCCGAAGTGTTGTGGTGAGGTCTCTCCACCCACAAGGAGCGACAGAGTTAGCTGGAGGTTATCCGGGGCGTGATCCATCGACGGATTCTTGGATTAGTCACCCGTCCGGGGTGGATACAAAGTAAATCTTCCATGTTAGTATTGGTTAGTATTTGTTTGATTGTTTTTATTGTATATTCCGTTGCGCTAACAATCTTGTAGAGAAAACGACGAAAAAGTGCTATTCACCCCCCCTCTAGCAACGTCTTCGATCTATTAGTTGGTATCAGAGCGAAAGACCGCTCTTGATCAGACTAACCGCCGAGGGAGCACACGCTAGAGGGAAAAGAAAATGGAAGATAAGTGCGGGACGACATATATACTCCGCCGGCCTACGACCATGAGAATTTCGGATATTGGAAAGCGAGAATGGAGGCATGGTTCGGAATGGAGTGGGACCTTCGGATCGCGCTTGAAGAGCCCTTCGAGATTCCAAAGGATAAGCACGGGAAGAGGCTTAGACCTAGGTATTGGAATCAAGAGCAACAAGAACAAGCAAGGGCAAATGAAAAGGTAATGGGTATATTGATTGATATTGTGCCTAACAAAATTTTGAGTTGTGTAGGGGCATACCAAAATGCATGTGAACTGTGGAGCAATTTGAAAGAATATCATGAAAGTTCTATACAAGTTCAAGAGCCCAAGGAGAAAAATCAAATGAGTCAAGAAGAAGAAGAAGAAAAGGAAGTATCTACATCTTCAAGTGAGGGAGAGAGTGAAAGATCATCAACCTCCTCAAGAGAAGAAGAGGAGGTATCGATTTCAAGAATTGAGTAGGAGGAGAGACCCTCAACCGTACCAGATCAAGAGGAGGCATCCAAATCATCAAAAGTTGAAGAAGAAGTTCCAACCTCCACCAAAGCCAAGTTGAAAGAGCACATAACATGCTTTGGTTGCAACGAAAAGGGGCACTACAAAGACAAGTGCCCGAAAGGTAAAAAGGAGGTAAAATCTAAACCCGTTTCAATTCAGTTAAATTCTAACAAGGGTTGTAGGAATGAGGAAGCCCAAAACAAAAGAAGGAGGATTCGATGCTTTACGTGTGATGAGCTAGGGCACTACCACACCAAGTGCCCTAGAAAAGGTGAGCTAAAGAAAATGGAGCACTTGAGGAGATGGGAGAAAGAAGAAAGGAAGAAGAGAAGAAGCCCACATCAAGGAGAAACTCCAAAGGTAAGGAAGGTAACTTCTAACCTTAAGCCAAAGTTTAATTCAAATTTAAGTTTCTCTAGGCATGATAAAAATGGAATTGATCATTCATCCATGCATGCTAAAAATCATAAAAACTACCTACTTGTGCACAATTTTGGATTTAGATATAATGATAGGACTAGGGTTAACAAGGTAGATCATAACCCTAGGAAAAGCATGCATCATGAGCCCAAGACCTCTAGACCTAAGGATCATGGCACTAATCCCAAAAACGGGGAGGAATGTGCCTAGAAAGGAGGGTAGGCCTAGGAATGTCCAAGGTGGACATATGGAAACTAAAGTTAGGGACTTGGCAAGGGAAAATCAAGCCTTGAGGGCAAGGCTTGATACATTAGAAAAGGCCCTAGAAAGATTCACCGTTGGATCTAAGGGCTTAGACATGCTGTTGGGTAGTTTAAAACCCAACTATGATAGATCGGGGTTGGGATACCGGTCTAAGACCTCCAAGACAAATGGAAAGAAATATGCTAGGGAAGCATATAGTCATGGCAAGGAGGGCAAGTCTAAGGATGGCAAAAGGGTGCCATCAAAAGGTAGAAAGGGTGACTTAACCAAGGACAAGGTGTCCAAGGTTAAGAAGGTTAGATTTGTAGGCCAAGAATCACCAGTGGCACACCGGTGTGGCTTAGTGTGAATCGAGTCACCTAGGGAGGTGGCTAAGGCTAAGAGCTCAAGGGGGAGCTCTAGGAGCCTTTGGGGTCCATGGTAAATGGATATCAAGAGTTTCTCTCCTAGGAAATTAGGTGAAATGTGCCAAAAAGGTTTGAAAGATTTAGGTGAGTCTTAATCCTAGGTTTTGGCACATTAAAAGGGAATTTAGGGAGAAAAGAATGAAAATATAATTATATTGGGTAAAATTGGGTTTTAATGTGTGAATATCATGTAATTCAATGATAGAAATGAACTATAATCAAGGATAAGAAGAAACAGTGAGGAGGAATCACAATTGAGACTTTTGGGATGAGTTTCAATAATACATTTTAGGATAAGTTGAGTTTCATGTCAATCATGGGATATGGAGTACATCTGTTTGGAAATGTATTTTTCCCAAGTAGACATTGGCCCCACAAATCTCCCCACGAAATTTCATAATTTTTGGAGATTTGTAGAATTATTTAGGGATTTCTGAAATTCGACTAAAAAACTTGAAATTCAGGTACCAATCGACTGCCCTGGGGGCAATCGACTGGTCTCAAGCCCAGAAACTCTCTGTAAGTTTTGGCAGTCGACTGCCATATGAGCAGTCGACTGATCAGTGAGAGTTTGCAAAGAAAGGCCTATTGGATAGTAAGAAATTTCAAAATTAGATTAAGAGATATGGTTTTGGATTAAAATTCTTGTGTATGATTTCATACTCCTTGAATGAAGTATTATCCCATGATTTAATAAGGCTTTGTTGATATCTTGAAAATCAAGGAAGAATTGATTAGTTTCCCTAGGTATCTAGGACTTAGAGGTAAAAAGGGGAAATTGAGGACAATTCCTTGTGTAAATTGATGATGGTTAGAATTGACAAACACAAGGAATCATGAATTGAGGTCAAAATTGATACAAAGTGTCCATCCTTGGGAAAATTAGAGGATTGTACCAAAGTCAAGCACATTTGATAATCTTAATCAAATCATATTTTTCTAGGATAGGACATATCCTAGCAAATGTGCTTGCAAACTCTTAAACTTTTTCAAGGTTTTGTTGAGTTCTTATTGGCACTAGGGATAAGGTTGCTTGGGGCAATCCTTTAATGGTGTCCAAGGGAAAAGAACTTGGTTGTTAGGTTGGGTAGAACATAATTTGAGTCTATGGTGTCAAGTGGGTAGAATTTCACCTAGGAAAATCAAAAATTTGGAGAAGGCATAGGTTAAGGGGGAGGTTGCCTCCTAGTTGCCTTAATTCTCAAAGAAAACTTTTTGGGTTTTGTGTCAAACTTGGGAACGGTGATAAATACATTATGAAATATATTTTTCCCAAGTAGGTATGGGTACCACAAAGTTCTCCACGAAATTTGAAAATTTTTGGAGATTTGTGAATTTCTGGCGCCATTCTTAAATTGGCCAGAAAACTGATAAATTAGAGTATCAGTCGACTGCCAACAGGGCAGTCGACTGCCCAGGGCTGATTTGTGTATCAACAACTGGTTTGGTGTCCAAATGATAGGAAACAAGTGTATGGGGGTTTAATACACTATGTTTAGGATCATTGGGGATTGAAAGAACCAATAATTGAGATATTATTGGAGTCTTTTTAATGTTAGGCAAAGGGGGAGAAGTTTGGTTTAAGTTGGGAAACCAAACTTACCTTTGCAAGAAACCCTAGGTTTAGGGGGAGTTGAGATTAAGGGGGAGGATGGTTGCTCCATTCTTGGCGTAAGGGGAATCTTGGAGAGGTTCTTAAAAAACCTTTGTAAGTCCAATGTAGGGGGAGCTTGGAGAAGCTTTAAAAAACCCGTTTTTGTGAAAAATCCTAACTTGGAGGGTTAGGTGGTGGAAAGTCCTAACTTGGGAAGTTAGGTGTGTGAAAATTCCTAACTTGGAGGGTTAGGTGTGGGATGCCTTGGGATAGGATCTCATTGTGAAAATTTTCTAACTTGGAGGGTTAGGTGTGGGATGCCTTGGGATAGGATCCCGTTGTGAAAAATTCCTAACTTGGAGGGTTAGGTGTAGGATACCTTGGGATAGGATCCATGTATGCATTTGTTTTAGCATGGTTTTTGCTATTGACTACTATCTTGTTTTCCCTAACTTAAACGTATTGCCAAACATCAAAAAGGAGGAGATTATTGAGGGAATCTATGGTCCGGAGTGACCAAGTGTTTTGATGTTTGGGCAAAGGGTTTAAGTTAGGTTTACCATTGTTATCTTATATGTGTATGTTGAGTGTGAAGGTTGTATAGGTTACACATATGGACTTGGCTGGACAGCCTCGGTACGGTGAAGGGTGGCATGGAGACAAGCTAGAGGCTTGTGTGCACCCGAGGGACCTTGGAGAGCAAGGACGATGAGCTGATGGGCACGGACTTTGAGGCATATGTGAAGGATGGCATGGAGGCAAGCTGGAGGCTTGCGTGCATCCGAGGGACGGGAGGCGAAGATGAAGAGGGCACGAAGGCAATAGTCGAGGTTGCGGATGAGGAGTCAGTCGTGTTGTGAGGGTACGAGTGTTGTGTGATTGTACTCGGGAAATCCTAGGGCTTGAGTGTGGAGTGAAATGTACTCAGGAAGGGTAACCTTAGATGGGTGAGTAGACCAGTCGACTGGCCTGGGGGCAGCCGACTGATGGAACTCACAGAAAGGTCTCAGCCTTGGGGGCAGTCGACTAGTAGGTGGCTGGTGAGTTGGCAAAGAATTCGAACGTTGGGATGCAACAGTCGAATTTCAGTGGCACCAGTCGACTACCCGGGGGCAGTCAACTAGTAGCGAGGGTTTCAACCTGAATCCTATTTAAAGAGGACTTTGTGGTGGCTATGATTCATGACGAAACTCGCTTAGGTAAAGTGAGTTAGTAGTCATTTGTACACAGATAGCGTCCGAAGTGTTGTGGTGAGGTTTCTTCACCCACAAGGAGCGACAGAGTTAGCCGGAGGGTATCCGGGGTGTGATCCACCGACGGATTCTTAGATTAGTCACCCGTCCGGGGTGGATACCAAGTAAATCTTCCGTGTTAGCATTGGTTAGTATTTGTTTGATTGTTTTTATTGTATATTCCGCTGCGCTAACAATCTTGTAGAGAAAACGACAAAAAAGTGCTATTCACCCCCTAGCAATGTCTTCGATCTATCAAATTACTGAAAATCAAATTCAATTTATTACTTGTTAAATTTGAATGTAACACAAATTTCAATTAATCTTAGATTCAACATATTTTTCAAAATCAAATAACTTAACCTTATAAATTTTTCAAAATTAATTCACTGTCTTCAAAATTAACCATGTTTTTCAAAATTAAAATATTTTTTTTTGAAAACCTGTCTCACAAAACCCATAAGGTTAACATATTTGATAACACTAGATTGGGTGAGATAGACTAGGCTATGAAATTCAAGCTATTCCTAACTCTAATGGGTCCAAATCAACACATACTTTATGTGTAGGAACATAAAGATTTGGACCAGTGGATGTTGGATAGCGGATGTTCTGTTGGTGCAGAAAGCACCACAGTCAAACATGTGTTTTGATAATGGCAACAGGGTTCAAAAGTTAAGTCTTACTTGATATCTAACATGTCACTTGAGTGTGCAGAGTACAAAGTCCTAGTGAAGGAATACTAGGTACTGGCGAAGGAATGCCAGAGCAAAAAGCCCTAGTGAAGGAATACTAGGCACTGGCGAAGGAATGCCAGGGTAAAAGCCCTAGCGAAGGACTGCTAGGCACTGGCGAAGGAATGCCAGGGACTAAAAAGCCCTAGCGAAGGACTGCTAGGCAACGGGCGAAGGACAGCTCGGTATCCAAGACCTGGCAAAGGACCGCCAGGCAAAAGTCCAACCAAAGGAGCGGTTGGCATCAGGTACATTCTCCCGAGAGGAGTAGGTGAGGACGCGTTCCCCGTCGAGGGAACAGTAGGCGTCGGTTCGACCTAGGGCTCCATTTTGGAGACCCAAAGTCAGAACCAAGACAGCCAAGGCTGTATAAACTAATATTTTATTGTTTTATTGTGTTTTGGACTAACCCTGGATGCAGGACCGAAGGAACGAGTGTCTGCAGCTCAGAGAGCCTCAAAGGAATGAGGCAACAGCTGACCAGGGCGCCCGGAGTGTCCCGGGCGCCCCCAAGGTGAACACAAAACACAAGAAAAGCAAAGCAGCTTCGACAGTGCAACTCCCGGGCGCCCCCGTGCTCCCGGGCACCCCGCTGTCCGGGCGCCCCCAGCGCTCCGGGCGCCCCCAACAGCAAAGCATCGAAGCTCAACCAAGCGAAGCCAAGGGATAAAGTTTTGACCCGGTCAACCCGGGCGCCCCCAGCGCTCCGGGCGCCCCGGTCAAGGTCTGATCCCGAATTTGAAGGGATAGAAGCTGACCGAGACCGAGGCGGATCGTGTGACACGTGGGGGGGGGCGCCCCCGACGTCCCGGGCGCCCCCAGGCCCTATATAAAGGGCCCTCGACCCCAGGCTTCAAGCATCACTTCGAATCAATGCTTCTACGCTCTTCTGCTCTCGCGCCTCGCTCCGGAAACTGCCCAACTCGAGCCGACGACGTCCCGCTGCTCCGGATAAAGTCAACCTACAATCGGACGTCGGTAAAAGAAGAGTCTTTTTAATTATTAAAAGTTTACTGTGCAATATTTGTAAATCAATATTTGTAAACTGTTTTTGCGCCTCATATAGAATTGCCCAAAGTAAACGATCAACGATCGTGGGCCTTGGAGTAGGAGTCGACCTAGGCTCCGAACCAAGTAAAACCACCTGTGTCTGTGTGTTTTTAACTTTAATCTTCCGCTACGCATTCTCTCTTGAAATCCGAACGATTTCCGATATTCACCCCCCCTCTATCGGTTTTCTCGATCCAACAAGTGGTATCAGAGCGGGGAAGTTCAAACTTGGTGCAACCACCAGTTTGAAAATTTTTCGGATTTTTATTTTCTTTTTCTCGTTCGAATTTTCTTTAAATATTTCGTTCGAATTTTTTTTCTTTAATCGAGGTTGCTGCAACACCCCTCGTTATTTCATTTTATTCATCCCACACTACTAATCCAAGACCTAGTCTTGGGAAATTTTTTTCTTTGTTAGTTTTCTTATTTTTCAGATTAAATGGCCATGCAAGAAGGATTCAGCACCGCAAGACCTCCACTTTTCAGTGGAGAAGACTTTTCGTACTGGAAAAGTCGAATGGAGGTCCACCTGAAAACTCAGGTGGACATGTGGATTATCATCCAGTCCGGACTGGAAATCCCCAAGAACGCTGAAGGAGTACCGCAGACCTACTCAGAATGGGACAACGCCCTGAAGCACAAAATTGAAGCCGATGCAAAGGCGACCCAGACTCTTCAATGTGGTTTAACAAAAGAAGAGCTAAACCGAGTGGGCCCCTTCAACAGTGCCAAGGAGTTGTGGGTAAAACTAATCGAGCTGCACGAAGGAACATCAGACACTCGAATCAGCAAGAGGGATCTGCTCCTGAACAAACTGTACACCATCAAGATGGCCGACAACGAAACAGCAGCCCAACTTCACGCACGAATCCAAGAATTAATGAACGGTCTTCACACTATAGGTCACAAGGTTGAAAACCGTGACCTAATCAGGTATGCCCTAAACGCTTTCCCTAGAAACACCTTGTGGGCATCTATGGTAGATGCATACAAGGTTTCGAGGGATCTTTCCAAAATAAAATTAGACGAATTATTTTCCGAATTAGAACTACACGAACAGACTAACACCAATATGGTCGAGAAAGGAATTGCCTTCATTGCAGGTAAAACTGGAAGGTCAACAAAGAAAAAGCCTCAACCTGAACCCGAGTCTAACTCTGACTTAGACTCAGAAGATGAAGAAGGAGATCGACCTAAGCTGGTCCGACTAGCCCAAAACTACTACAAGAAGCTGAAGAACCAAACCAACAAATGGAAAGTCAGCCGAAGAAAGGACGAACCAGCTGAACCCGCGAATGACAAAAACAAGCCCAACGTGACCTGCTACGAGTGCAAGAAGAAGGGCCACTACAAGACAAAGTGTCCAAACCTGAAGGAGACCAAAAAGACAAGAAGAAAGAAAGCACTACAAGCAACCTGGGACGAATCTTCCTCAGAAGAAGAAGAAGAAGCACCCCAGTCCAACCTTCTAGCCCTGACCGCCTCAGAAGAAGTCGGAACCGAGTCAGAATCAGAACAGGACGACGGCAGACTAACCTTCTCAGAAGACGGCGAAATCAAGGTAAGTGGTTTCAATAGACGTCAATTAAACGAACTCATTTCCTATCTTTCTCGAGATTTGGCGAAAGCCAAACTCCGAGTCGAGTCCCTCCGACAGGAAGTAAAACTCCTGAATGAGGGAGCTGAATCTAAACCCGTAACCGAGAAGATTCAAGAAGGAACTCCTACTCAAGTTGAAAAACTTGAGAAGGAGAACTCCTCCCTGAAAACTCAGGTTAAGGATCTTAGATCAGTCTTAGAACGATTTACATCTGGTTCCAAGATCTTGACATGATTCTTGGAAAATAGAAATCAGTTCTAAATCGATCCGGACTTGGCTATAGAACCAAATCCCGACAAAGATCTTACTTTGCTGTACTGAATCAGTCCAGAAGTAAAGTTCAGGCATGGGTACCTAAACTGTGCCTGAACAAACCAACTGGATCAAATCAGTATTGGATCCCCAAGGACAAGATTCACATCTTGCTAATTATTATCGTGGCTATAGTCCAGGGGGAGCCAAATTAAAAACTATTTTTATTGTTAAATAGAATTTAATTCTTGCAATTTGCATGTTTGATTGTTTATTTAAATTTCTGCAATTTACCATGCTTAAACTTAGGTTAGTATAAGGACTAAACAAACTTAACTGAAATTTGACAACATAGTATTGGGTGGAGGTGAGATGATAGTACGTTAGGGAAACCAATTCTAATAAGATCAAGTTCACTTGGTCTCTTTAGACTGGTGAAACTAGCCGAAGCTACCAATCCAAAACTCAAACTAGTTAGACCAGAAATTTTTCAAAGATTAATTTTGAAAATGAAATTTCATTAAACGGTTTTGTCAAGGAAAGGGTTGATGATCCAATAAGGCTACGACCAAAGAAGGCCTAGTGCCTCGCCAAGACCTGGAAGCCAATTTTTGAATTTCAAATTCAAATTACTTTTTGTAAAATTCAAATCTAACACAATTTTCAGTTAAGCATAGATTCAAACATCCTTTCAAAATAAACTTAACTGTTCTCAAAAATTAATTTAATGTTTTCAAAATAAATAATAATTTTTCAAAGTTATTTTATTTATCAAAACCTGTCTCACAAAACCTATAAGGCTAACGTGATTGAAAACCCTAGATTGGGTGAGACAGTAAGATTAAGACTCAATTAGAAATACTTTTGCCTATATTATGAGTTAATCCTATAGTTAAGGTCATGGTCAAACCGTGGTCAACACGGTCAAACCATGGTCAAAATAGTCAAACCACAAGTCAAAGCAATTCAAACGTTGGTCAAACCAATTAGACCATGATCAAACCGATTAAACCATGGTCAAACAATGACAAGACATAAAACTTGTTTTTTTCCTATAAAGCCCCGGCGCCCGAACCACTCGGGCGCCCCCACCAAACCTTTTCCCTCTCTTGAAGCAAAAAAGCTGAATCTGACCTTTGACCAGGGCGCCCGGAACCACGCGGGCGCCCCCATCACACTCAATGCAGCAAAAGCTGCAAAAGCAGCCTGACAAGGGCGCCCGGACGACTCCGGGCGCCCCCAACCAGTCGCAGTCACTGCCCTTGGCAGTGACCACTATCCCGGGCGCCCCCGTTGATCTGCCTATATAAGGCACCCGAATCTCCTTCTCCTCCCACACCAAAAATCAACTTCCTTCTTCACTTCTTTCCCTCCAAGGAGATCTTGCAAGCCCTCATCCTCAACCATGCCTCCCCGTGCTGCCCGGTATAATTTTATTGCTATTAAGTTAATTTATTTTTGCAATTCCTTCAAACTTTCTTTAAATGCATAATTTCTTCTCTTAGAAGACGTCGACCAAACCCGGCCAACCCCGGTGCCGAACCAAGTCCTGACCCTAGGTTCCCTACCCTAGAGTTATGTAATAAGTTTGCACAAACCATTTACAAGCCTATTAAAACAAGCTATCTTAATAGGCACTTCTTTACCCAATCATGCCCCGTAGCCATGAATATTATCAACTTCTATCAATTAGATAATCTTGTCTTCTGCACACATACCATTAATGAATCCTTATGTGCAGAGTTCTACAACAACATAATTCGACAAGATAATCTCATGTTTCACACTACTGTCCAAGGGATACCTCTGTCTATCACCCCTACTTTGCTGAACCGATTCCTTGGACTGCGACCCTCCCAGTCCACATTTTGCTGCTATCCACCTAGGAACCCTCCATTTGATCCTCCCTATTCTCACATCACCTTAGACACTATCCACTCCTACTTCTATAGGGAAGCTAGACTCCCCCCAAATAGACGATTCCAAGCCGTTGACCTTCAGGCACAGGACTATGCCCTATACAGAGTCCTGGTCCGTTGTATCTTACCACTTTCGACTAGGGATCTCAGGACTATGCGACCCTTTCATGCCTTCCTCTTATATGCCCTCGTCCATCACCTTGACATTGACATTGGACTACACATGTTTCACACTATTCTGCATGCGTCCAGTGTTACGACCCAGGGACGAGTGCGCACTCCATTCTGCCACATCATCACCTCCCTCCTTCATCACCACGGTCGTAACATTACCGTGGGAGAAATAACCGCGATGACCGACTTTGACGAAATAGGATTTAGGAACTTCTCTTTAGCCGGTCTAGAGGTATCGACCACCGGGGTTTTGAGTTGGAGACGACAGCAGGCCGGGCCTCCGATCGACTCAGATGAGGAGGTAGAGGTGGATGTTGGAGACATAGCAGCAGCGGCCCGAGCACACATAGACGAGCCTCCTCCACCGACACTCTACGATCGAGTGACACAGCTGGAAACACATGTCCAGAGCCTCCAGAGGAAGTGGAGGCCAATCATGCCGAAGACTTGGAGACAAATCGGGGCTACTACACCGAGTATATGAGCGCCCTTAGAGCTGAGAGGGAGGCCAGAGATGCACAGTATCACGAGATGATGACACTATTTCGATCATGGCAGCCCGGCTCATCTGACCACCCTGGCCCTTCTTCCTAGTTAGATCATCTTCGGCATTGTACTAAATAACTAAAAACTTGACTCATGGTTGACTGTACTGTACCCCTGTTTAACTAGTTAACCTACTTCTTTGACTTGAGTATCCGGTATGGATTGTGTTCAGTAGAGTATATTAACTCACTTTTTCTCCTGCTTTACTTTAATTTAAAAATCAGTTTCTAAAAGGAATTTTGAAAAACTGTTGTTTTTTTTAAATCAGTTTTTAAAATCTTTTCCAACTTAGTTTTTTTTCTTAAAACTATCCCCTTTCAAAACTAGGGCTTTTTCGCAAATGGACTTAGCCTAGGCCCTAACCCTAGAACTGCATGCACCTATAGATTTAGAAGCCAGCATCTCACAAGCACCTTAGGGTACTTTTGAGTGATAACCTAGAAAGGGTTGAGATGCTTAGGTCTTTGCCTTAATTCAAGATGCTTTAAGTCAGTGCATCTGCAGTAATTGGGGCACTAAATACAACTTATACAGCAATCAAGTTAAGTGTCAAGTTTAGAAAATCTAACTTGAACAGAAACACTTAACTTGACTAACCCTAGCAAAAACTACTGTTTATAACAGTTAGTAAGTAGCTAATTGGGTTAGACAGGTCCCTACAAGAGGAAATTAACTGATTCGGATCAAGTCTTATCATGAATTGGTTCAGTACAGCAAAATCATATTTTCCTTTATGAAAGTTATTTTCTTTATGGAATTTTATTTCTGCTACATTTATCTTTTTTTTGATATATGGCAAAGGGGGAGAGATAGGAAAGGAGAGAGTTTAAATTATTTTTTTTCAAAATTTTTTTAACTTATCCTTTATTCAAAAAGTACTAAGTTTTTTCAAAACTTCATTTAAGGCTCTGATACCAAGATAGGAAAGAAGAGAGCTTAAGTTTTTTCAACTTAAGCTTTTCAAAAATTTCTAAGTACTTAAGTTTTTTCAAAAAATTTCTAAGTACTTAAGTTTTTTCAAAAATTTCTAAGTACTTAAGCTTTCAAAATTTCTAAGTACTTAAGCTTTTCAAAATTTCCAAGTACTTAAGCTTTTCAAAAAATTTCTAAGTACTTAAGTTTTTTTCTAAGTACGTAACTTAAAGTGTTCAAAACTTTTGAGTACTTTAAACTTAAGGCTTCAATTTTTTGTAAGTACTCTAAACTCACGCTTTCAAAAACTACTCTATGTACTTTTAAAACTTAAGCTATCAAAAGATTTCCAAGGTACCCAAACTTAAGTTTTCAAAGTGCAAAATCATTTAAGTAAAGCTCTTTAAAAAAAAAACTTAGAACCCCACGAAGTTTTGAAAAATCCAGGGGGAGGGAACAAATTTTTTATGCTCTTGATTAAACTTAACTTTTTGAACTAGGATTGCCATAAATCAAAAAGGGGGAGATTGTTGGTGCAGAAAGCACCACAGTCAAACCTGTGTTTTGATAATGGCAACAGGGTTCAAAAGTTAAGTCTTACTTGATATCTAACATGTCACTTGAGTGTGCAGAGTACAAAGTCCTAGTGAAGGAATACTAGGCACTGGCGAAGGAATGCCAGAGCAAAAAGCCCTAGTGAAGGAATACTAGGCACTGGCGAAGGAATGCCAGGGTAAAAGCCCTAGCGAAGGACTGCTAGGCACTGGCAAAGGAATGCCAGGGACTAAAAAGCCCTAGCGAAGGACTACTAGGCAACGGGCGAAGGACAGCTCGGTATCCAAGACCTGGCAAAGGACCGCCAGGCAAAAGTCCAACCAAAGGAGCGGTTGGCATCAGGTACATTCTCCCGAGAGGAGTAGGTGAGGACGCGTTCCCCGTCGAGGGAACAGTAGGCGTCGGTTCGACTAGGGCTCTCAGAACCATGACAGCCAAGGCTGTATAAACTAATATTTTATTGTTTTATTGTGTTTTGGACTAACCCTGGATGCAGGACCGAAGGAACGAGTGTCTGCAGCTCAGAGAGCCTCAAAAGAATGAGGCAACAGCTGACCAGGGCGCCCGGAGTGTCCCGAGCGCCCCCAAGGTGAACACAAAACACAAGAAAAGCAAAGCAGCTTCGACAGTGCAACTCCCGGGCACCCCCGCTGTCCCAGGCGCCCCCAACAGCAAAGCATCGAAGCTCAACCAAGCGAAGCCAAGGGATAAAGTTTTGACCCGGTCAACCCGGGCGCCCCCAGCGCTCCGGGCGCCCCGGTCAAGGTCTGATCCCGAATTTGAAGGGATAGAAGCTGACCGAGACCGAGGCGGATCGTGTGACACGTGGGGGGGCGCCCCCAGGCCCTATATAAAGGGCCCTCGACCCCAGGCTTCAAGCATCACTTCGAATCAACGCTTCTACGCTCTTCTGCTCTCGCGCCTCGCTCCGGAAACTGCCCAACTCGAGCCGACGACGTCCCGCTGCTCCGGATAAAGTCAACCTACAATCGGACGTCGGTAAAAGAAGAGTCTTTTTAATTATTAAAAGTTTACTGTGCAATATTTGTAAATCAATATTTGTAAACTGTTTTTGCGCCTCATATAGAATTGCCCAAAGTAAACGATCAATGATCGTGGGCCTTGGAGTAGGAGTCGACCTAGGCTCTGAACCAAGTAAAACCACCTGTGTCTGTGTGTTTTTAACTTTAATCTTCCGCTACGCATTCTCTCTTCAAATTCGAACGATTTTCGATATTCACCCCCCCCCCTCTATCGGTTTTCTCGATCCAACATGTTCCACACACATGACTAGAGACAAATTAAAATTCACCAAAATCAAGTTCAAGAACCTAGGCTCAGTAGCATTTGGCAACAATGTTACACTCAAAGTAATTGGGTCAGGTAACATTGAACTTAAATCTGATTTTGTAATTAAGAAAGTACTCTTGGTTGAAAATTTTAAGTTCAATTTTAAGGGTACCCTAAATGTAGGGATTTGGTATCCTAGGACTTCCACTTTTGAATTATCAGGATATTCTGACTCTGACTATGCTGGGTGCAAATTAGATAAAAAGAGTATAGGTAGAAGTTGCCAATTATTAGGACATAGCCTAGTCAACTGGTGTAGTAGAAAGCAACACTGCGTAGCCTTGTCCACAACCGAAGCAGAATATGTTACCCTAGGAGAGTGTGTAGCACAACTTTTGTGGATGATACACACTCTTAAGGACTTCCATCTTGACTACACCCAAACCCAAGTCTTTATTGATAATATTAGTTCAATGAACTTGACCAAGAATCCGATTCAACATTCCTGAACAAAACATATAGAAGTCAAGCATTATTTTGTAAAAGATCATGTAGCCAGGGGCGAAATAATACTTAAGCATGTCGACTTAAAATCTAACTTAGCTGATATCTTTACCAAACCCTTACCTGAGTTTGAGTTTAGCTCACTAACAAGGCAGTTAGGGTTGTGCTTAGTAGAATAGGACTGTTCTATATTGTTTTCTTAAAAATTTTCCTATTTTTTCAGAAAATTAGAAATTTAAAAAATCATTTCTTTTATCATGTTTTTGAAAGTTAAAATGATTTTTCGTCTTAGTTTTTTTATAAAAACTACCCCTTCAAAAGTTAAAATGATTTTCTGACTTAGTTTTTTTATAAAAACTACCACTTCAAAACTAGGGGTTTTTGCGCAAATGGACTTAGCTTAGGCCCTAACCCTAGAACTGCATGCACCTATAGATCTAGATGCCAACATCTTACAAGCACCTTAGGATACTTTTGATTGATAACCTAGACTGGGTTGAGATGCTTAGGTCTATGCCTTGATTCAAGATGCTTTAAGTTAGTGCATCTGCAGTAATTGGGGCAATAAATACAAGTTGAACAGCAAACAGGTTAAGTATCAAGCTTAAAAACTCTAACTTGATCAGATCACTTAACTTGACTAACCCTAGTGAAAGTTACTATTTTATAACAGTTAGTATGTAGCTAAGTGGGTTAGACAGGACCCAAACATGATCGGTTTAATTTGGGTTGGTCCATTTTTCTTGCTTGAAATCATTAGAGTTGGTTCAATACGGAATTACAAATTATTTGACTAGCTCTACTTTACTTACAATAAGTGTTATTAATTTTTTTTATATATGCAAAGGGGGAGAGAAACAAAAGAAAGAAGGAAATTTTTTTTCAAATTTTTTTTTTAAAAAAATTTCCATCTCTTGTTCAAAAAGTATGCTCAGTTTTCAAGTACTTCAAATTTTTTTACTAAAGTTTTTTTAAGTACATAAAAATATTTTCAAATATTTCTAAGTATTTTTGAGTGCCTTAAAAATGTTTCTCAGTACTTCAAATTTTCTAAGTATTTCTAGGTGTTTTTAAAATACTTCGAAAAGGTTTCAAAAATTTCTAAGTGTATTTTGAAAAATATTTCTAAGGAAAATTTCTCTTAGTAAACAAAATTTGCCTGACCTAAATTTTTTTCTAAAAGCTTTTTGGCAAATGGTGCTAAGTAAATTTTTCTTAGTAAACAAATTTTGTTTAAAAATAATGGTTAAAGATTTTTTTGGTAAAAATGTTGTTAAGCAAACTCTTTCTAAGTTTGGAAAATTTTTCCCAAGTTCTCAAAATTGAAACTTTTTAAGGGAAATCAGGTTTTAAAATTTGTCTTATCTAAGTAAATTTTTTTTTGAAAGTTAAGCTTACAAAACATTTTCAAAAATTGTCTAGGTGTTGAAAAGTTCATGAGTGCTTTTTTGCTCATCTTTGAAAAACCTTTAGTCAAAAACTTAAAGCTTTTTGCTAAAATTTTAAAAAACACTTAGCACTTAGAAAGTTTTACAAAAACCCGCATGACATTGGAAAATTCAGGGGGAGAACCTAATCAGGGGGAGATAAATGAATTCATTTACTTACTGTTGTTAGATTACTATAATATATTGTTTTAACTTAACTTTTTGAACCGTGTTGCCATAAATCAAAAAGGGGGAGATTGTTGGAGCCGGAAGCACCAAAGTCGAACCTATGCTTTGATAATGGCAAAGGGTTCAGAAGTTAAGATTTGGTTGTGATCTAACAAGCTTATTAAGTGTGCAGGAAAGTCTTAGGTACACTAGGCACTAAGTCCTGGTTCTATGAATTGGGCACTAAGTCCTGGCCGCGGGCTGGGCAACTAAGTCTTGACGTAAGGTTGGGCACGAAGACTGGTCGAGGACTGGGCACTGAAGACCTGGTGAGTGAAGCTGGGCACGAAGACCTGATCGCGGATTGGGCACGAAGACCTGATGAGTGAAGCTGGACAAAAATCCAACTGGACGAGATGGTTGGCCAAAAGTTAAATTCTCCAGAGAGGAGTAGGTGAGGACGCATTCCCCGTAGGAGGGAACATTAGGTGTCGGTTCGACCTAGGGCTCCATTTGGGAGACCCAAAGTCAGAACCAAGACAGCTCAGGCTGTAAATAATGCTCTAAACTTATCATTTGTATGCTTTGTATGTCTTTGGAACTTACCCTGGTTGCAGGAATAAATGGAAGGAGTTTTCTACACTCAGGCGCCTCAATGGAGTGAGGCACCCTAGCTGGGCTAGGCACCTGTATTGAGATAGGCGCCCCAGTGAAGGGTTAAACGAAGCATTCGAAGCAAACTGCCATGCAAGCCTCTGGACCAAGTCAAGCTAGGTGCCTGTGTTAACACAGGTGCCCGAGTCAGCTCAGGTGCCCCAGTTGAAGGGATAAGTGTTGGTCGAATCTACGGATTGGAGTTCACACAGGATAGAATAGAATCATTTGGTTTTGCCTCAAGTTTAAAATATTTTAAATTGATTTTAAAATAGTGTTTATTTTAAAGCTTTTCTAATTTAAAAAGTGTTATGTTGGATCGAGAAAGACCGATAGAGGGGGGTGAATATTGGAAAATGTTCGGATTTAAAAGAAAGAGCAGTTACGCAGTGGAATAAAATCAAACAACGCAAACACCAGTAGTTTACTTGGTTCGGAGCCTGGGTCGACTCCTACTCCAAGGCCCACGGTCGTTGACCGTTTACTTTGGGCAATTCTATAATGCGCAAAACGGTTACAGAGTAAGATTACAAAAATGACTGTAAATAGAAAATTACACTCTGTTTTACCAACTCCCGGTGTAGATCGAGTTTCGGTGCAGCGGGAGGTCGACGACGCTTCGGACTTGAGTTGGGAAGTTCCTGGAGCAGAGCGTAGTCGTCAGAGCGTTTGGAAGTGTTGAATGAAAGCGGTGTTGAAGCTAGGGGTCGAGGGGTGCTATTTATAGCACCTAGGGGCGCCCTGGTCGTCGAGGGCGCCCTGCCACGTGTCACCCGATCCGTGCTTCGCTCGGTCAAGAGTTATCGCACCGGAATAGGGATGAGGTTTGACCTCTGGGGCGCCCTGGTCGCTGAGGGCGCCTTGGTTGACCCGGTCTTCTCGGCTGGATTGAGTTGAAGCTTCGCAGAGAGAGCTAGAGGCGCCTTGGCTGCTGAAGGCGCCTTCACTGACGAAGGCGCCTTCGCTGCTGAGGGCGCCTTGCCCAGTAAGTAGCTGAAGCCTATTTTGCTTCGCTTGGTTCTGGTTCACCTTGAGGGCGCCCTGGACACTTAGGGCGCCTTACTCAGCTGTTGCCTCACTCCTTTGAGGCTCTCTGAGTTGCAGACACACGTCCCTTTGGTCCTGCATCAAGGGTTAGTCCAAAACACAACAAAACAATAATTATTTTATACAGCCTTAGCTGTCTTGGTTCTGACTTTGGTCTCCAAAATGGAGCCCTAGGTCGAACCGATGCCTAATGTTCCCTCAAGGGAAACGCGTCCTCACCTACTCCTCTCGGGAGAATTTACCTGGTGCCAACTGGCTCCTCCAGTTGGACTTTTGCCCGGCAGCCCTTCGCCAGGTCTTGAGTACCAAGCGGCCCTTAGCTTGGTGCCTAGCGGTCCTTCGCTAGGTCTTTACTTCTGGCAGCCCTTCGCCAGGGCCTAGCATTCCTTCGCTAGGGCTTGTCCATTCTGGCAGTCCTTCGCCAGTGCCCAGCATTCCTTTGCTAGGTCTTTTCCTTTCTGGCAGTCCTTCGCCAGAGCCTAGCATTCCTTCGCTAGGGCTTTTCCTGTACACTCAAGAAACTTGTTAGACAACAAGAAAGACTTAACTTTTGACCTATGTTGCCATTATCAAAACACAGGTTTGACTTAGGTGCATTTCTGCACCAACAATCTCCCCTTTTTGATTTATGGAAACCCTAGTTCAAAAGTTAAGTTTAAGCAAAACATGACAGTTTTGATCCCTCCCCCTGGAGGGAATCTCCCCCTAGATTTTTCAAAAGTTCGTGGGGAAAAAATCTTACTTGTATTTTGAAAAACTTAAGTTTTGGTTACTTAGAAAAAATACATAGTAGAGTTTTTAAAGCATAATTTGAGTAAAAGAAAATTTTTAAAGTCTTAAAAATAAAGGAACCTTTTGAAAGGCTAGAGTATTTTGGCAAAATTTTGAAGGCTTTAAAAATTCTAAGCTAGAGTACCTAGCAGAATTTTGAGAACTTGAGTAAAGAGTTTTGAATGTACTTAGCAAAATTTTGAAGGAAAAAAATCTAAGCTAGAGTACTTAGCAGAATTTTGAAATTTGAAGAACTTATGTACTTCTTAAAAAACTCAAAATTTTGAACCTTTTTGAATAAAGAAAAAAAATGTAGAAAAAATGTGAAAAATAATTAATTTTTTCTTTCCTTTCTCTATCTCCCCCTTTGCCATATATCAAAAAAAAAAATAGCATGAGTAGAAAAAATAAATAATTTGCTGTACTGAATCAGTTAGATTTATACTAAATCAATCAATTATATCTGTAGGGGCCTGTCTAACCCAATTAGCTACTTACTAACTGTTATAAACAGTAGTTTTTGCTAGAGTTAGTCAAGTTAAGTGTTTCGGTTCAAGTTAGATTTTCTAAGCTTGTCACTTAACTTGATTGCTGTATAAGTTGTATTTAGTGCCCCAACTACTGCAGATGCACTGACTTAAAGCATCTTGAGTTAAGGCAAAGACCTAAGCATCTCAACCCTTTCTAGGTTATCACTCAAAGTACCCTAAGGTGCTTGTGAGATGCTGGCTTCTAGATCTATAGTGCATGCAATTCTAGGGTTAGAGCCTAGGCTAAGTCCATTTTGAAGAAAACCCTAGCTTTGAAGGGGGTAGTTTTTTGAAATAAAACTAAGTCAAGAAAAAAAAATTTTAAAGCCAAAATTAACACTTTTTAAATTAGAAAAGCTTTAAAATAAACACTATTTTAAAATCAATTTAAAATATTTTAAACTTGAGGCAAAACCAAATGATTCTATTCTACTAAGCATAATCCTAACTGCCTTCTTAGTGAGCTGAACTCAGATTCAGGTAGGGGTTTAGTGAATATGTCAGTAGGTTGGACTTGGAGTCTACATGCTTAAGGACTATTTCACCCCCTAGCTACGTGATCTCTTACAAAGTGATGTTTCACTTCTATGTGTTTGGTTCTAGAATGTTGAATTGGGTTTTTGGTTAAGTTAATTGAGCTAATATTGTCAATATTGACTTGAGTCAGATTGTAGTTTAGCTGAAAGTCCTTAAGGGTGTGCATCATCCATAGGAGTTGAGCTACACACTCTCCTAAGGCTACATATTCAACTTCAGTTGTGGATAGAGCAACACAGTGTTGCTTCCTACTACACCAACTTACTAAGCTGTTTCCTAAAAGTTGACAGCTTCCACTTGTACTTTTTCTATCTAATTTACAACCAGCATAGTCAGAATCAGAGTATCCTGATAACTTAAAGGATGAAGTCCTAGGGTACCATATCCCTACATTTAGGGTGCCCTTAATGTATCTTAAAATTCGTTTTAGGGCTGCTAAGTGAGTTTCCTTAGCACAGGTTTGGTACCTAGCGCACATTCCTACTGAAAAAAGTATATCAGGTCTGCTGGCTGTAAGGTATAGTAGACTTCCTATCATACTTCTATAAAGTTTTAGGTCTACTGGTTTAACCATCAGGGTCATTATCTATTTTCACATTTGTGGCCATTGGGGTACTTATACTTTTAGAGTTATCCATTTTAAATTCTTAATTAGTTCTTTAGCATATTTAGATTGATGTACATAATTTCCATCCTTAGTTTGTTTTTATTTGTAACCCTAGGAAAAAGTTAAGTTCCCCAACTAAACTCATTTCAAACTCATTCTCCATTATTGTTACAAATTCTTTTAGAAATTTAGAGTTAGTTGATCCAAATATTATATCATCTACGTAAATTTGGGCAATAAATATATCCTTTTCTAAAATTTTAACAAACAAGGTTGGGTCAATTTGACCTTGTTTGAACTCTTTAGAAATCAGGTAATTGGATAATCTTTCATACCAAGCCCTGGGTGCTTGTTTTAGTCCATAAAGGGCTTTACTAAGTTTGTAGACATGATCGGATTTTTCTATATCCTCAAATCCTGGGGGTTGTCCTACATNACAATAACTTGGAATTTGGAAACCTTAAACATTGCATTTCAAATAAGCTAAACTGTCTCGTCCCAAGGACCTCTCCCAAATCAGCCACCACACACACGTCACTCAGCACCGCCTCGTCGCCTTCCTTCAGAGTTGCTTGCCTTTACCTTCGCCTGCAGTAAGAGGAAATGCAACTAATAAGCATAAAGCTTAGCAAGTACTATCTAGCTCACAAAAATCTCGAAATGTGCAAACATGCTTTTTAAACAATATGAAATCACATGAGATACTTTTATGCTTAACAGAAAAACACTGAAACATGTATAACTCAAAACATGCATACTCAAGCATTAATAAGTCTTAACTTACTTTTTCTTGGCTTAACTTGAAACTTTAGCAATTCTTTAACTTTAAATCTTTCTTTAACTTTTAGAAAACTTCCTTAAACTTTAGAAAAACTTTGCTAAAGCATATACTTGAAAATAATAACTCACTTGGATCCACTTAAGACGTAAGTACCATCTTATGCGCGTTCCCTAAAAGGTTGGGGTAGCGAGCCACCAATCCTAATAGGGCAGACCTTGGTCTACCAGGGCCAAGACCTTGGAATTGGACACCTGGATTTCTTTAACGACGCCCTTGGACGCCGGGTACTGGCCTTAGAAAATAAAATAGCTTTTCTCTCTTTTTTTTCTTATCTTTAAATGCCTTGGCATTTTATCGAACACCTTGTGTGCCCAATCCCTAAGTCTTGACTTTTGGGGATTTCGTAAGGCCTTGGCCTTCTCTTTTCTTTTTCTTTATCTTTCTTTTCTTTTCTTATAGATTTCTTAGACCCTAAACTCACATAGGGTACTCTATCAAATATATATAAGCATATAATGAACTAAGATCACATGCAAAATCTTAAACTAAAAGTAAATATCTCTTTTAAAACTTTTAAGGGAAAATTCTTGCGGAAAACCGCCTCTTACTGCAGGTGAGCAGTACTTACATTGATATCTTGGACTTACAACCAAGAACGGTGTCGGAGGTTCCGGAGAAACTCAGAGTCTCGGAGATTTCTTCGCGCTCACGCATTCCTCTCGTCGCGGGGATTCCGAATATCGGAAAATCTCTCGGAGGAGAGCCTTGGCCGGCCACCGGAGGAAAGCCCTAGGGCTTGGTGTGGTTTCGCCCAAGTGAGGAGAGGAGAGGGGCGGCGTGAGGAGGAGAGGGAGTTGCTGAATCCAAAAATAAAAGAATCACTTAAGTTCTTCTATTTATACCAAGGGGTATTTTGGCCTAACTTATAACTTAACTTAATATCTCTCTATTTTCTTTCAGCACACCCCTGCTGGGGCTCCTGGTTAACCCGACCAACTTAAGTCGTTGGTCCCATGGGAGGTCTCGGGTTCAAAACTCGTCCAGGTAACTTTTTGCCGAAAACTCTATTTCTTTTAATAAAAATACTAAACGGACTCGGAAACTTCCATAAAAATATTCTAAAAATTCCTAAAAATATCTAGAATATTTCTAAAATATTTTTAAATAGTTCTAAGGACTTTAAGAACTTCAATATGGAAATTTCGGGGTGTTACAATCCCCCATACCTTATATTTGGTCTGGATTGAGTATCTGGTCTGGATTGTGTTCAGTAGAGTAGATTAACTCACTTTTTCTCCTGCTTTACTTTAATTTAAAAATCAGTTTCTAAAAGGAATTTTGAAAAACTGTTGTTTTTTTAAATCAGTTTTTAAAATCTTTTCCAACTTAGTTTTTTTCTTAAAACTATCCCCTTTCAAAACTAGGGCTTTTTCGCAAATGGACTTAGCCTAGGCCCTAACCCTAGAACTGCATGCACCTATGGATTTAGAAGCCAGCATCTCATAAGCACCTTAGGGTACTTTTGAGTGATAACCTAGAAAGGGTTGAAATGCTTAGATCTTTGCCTTAATTCAAGATGCTTTAAGTCAGTGCATCTGCAGTAATTGGGGCTCTAAATACAACTTATACAGCAATCAAGTTAAGTGTCAAGTTTAGAAAATCTAACTTGAACAGAAATACTTAACTTGACTAACCCTAGCAAAAACTACTGTTTATAACAGTTAGTAAGTAGCTAATTGGGTTAGACAGGTCCCTACAAAAGGAAATTAACTGATTCGGATCAAGTCTTATCATGAATTGGTTCAGTACAGCAAAATCATATTTTCCTTTATGAAAGTTATTTTCTTTATGGAATTTTATTTCTGCTACATTTATTTTTTTTTGATATATGGCAAAGGGGTAGAGATAGGAAAGGAGAGAGTTTAAATTATTTTTTTGACTCAAAATTTTTTTAACTCTATCCTTTATTCAAAAAGTACTAAGTTTTTTCAAAACTTCATTTAATGCTCTGATACCAAGATAGGAAAGAAGAGAGCTTACTTTTCAAAAATTTCTAAGTACTTAAGTTTTTTCAAAAAAAAAAAATTTCTAAGTACTTAAGTTTTTTCAAAAATTTCTAAGTACTTAAGCTTTTCAAAATTTCTAAGTACTTAAGCTTTTCAAAATTTCTAAGTACTTAAGCTTTTCAAAATTTCCAAGTACTTAAGCTTTTCAAAAAATTTCTAAGTACTTAAGTTTTTTTCTAAGTACGTAACTTAAAGTGTTTAAAACTTTTGAGTACTTCAAACTTAAGGCTTCAATTTTTTGTAAGTACTCTAAACTCACGTTTTCAAAAACTACTCTATGTACTTTTAAAACTTAAGCTATCAAAAGATTTCCAAGGTACCCAAACATAAGTTTTCAAAGTGCAAAATCATTTAAGTAAAGCTCTTTAAAAACTTAGAACCCTACGAAATTTTGAAAAATCAAGGGGGAGATTCCCTCCAGGGGGAGGGAATAAATTTTTATGCTTTTGATTAAAAGTTAACTTTTTGAACTAGGGTTGCCATAAATCAAAAAGGGGGAGATTATTGGTGCAAAAAGTATCAAAGTCAAACCTGTGTTTTGATAATGGCAACGGGGTTCAAAAGTTAAGTCTTAGTTGTAATCTAACATGTCACTCTAGTGTGCAGGGTAAAAAGTCCTAGCGAAGGACTGCTAGGCACTGGCGAAGGAAAGCCAGGGTAAAAAGCCCTAGCGAAGGACTGCTAGGCACTGGCGAAGGAATGCCAGGGAAAAAGCCTTAGCGAAGGACTGCTAGGCAATGGCGAAGGAATGCCAGGGACTAAAAAGCCCTAGCAAAGGACTGCTAGGCAACGGGCGAAGGATAGCTTGGTATCCAAGACCTGGCAAAGGACCGCCAGGCAAAAGTCCAACCAAAGGAGCGGTTGGCATCAGGTACACTCTCCCGAGAGGAGTAGGTGAGGACGTGTTCCCCGTCGAGGGAACAGTAGGCGTCGGTTCGACCTAGGGTTCCATTTTGGAGACCCAAAGTCAGAACCAAGACAGCTAAGGCTGTATAAACTAACAATTTATTGTTTCATTGTGTTTTGGATTAACCCTGGATGCAGGACCGAAGGAACGTGTGTCTGCAGCTCAGAGAGCCTCAAAGGAAGGAGGCAATAGCTGACCAGGGCGCCCGGAGTGTCCCAGGCGCCCTCAAGGTGAACACAAAACACAAGAAAAGCAAGGCAGCTTCGACAGTGCAACTCCCGGGCGCCCCCGTGCTCCCGGGCGCCCCCGTTGTCCCGGGCGCCCCCAGCGCTCCGGGCGGCCCCAGCGCTCCGGGCGCCCCCAACAGCAAAGCATCGAAGCTCAACCAAGCGTAGCCAAGGGATAAAGTTTTGACCCGGTCAACCCGGGCGCCCCCAGCGCTCCGGGCGCCCCGGTCAAGGTCTGATGATAGAAGCTAACCGAGACCGAGGCGGATCGTGTGACACGTGGGGGGGGGGGGGGCGCCCCCGACGTCCCGGGCGCCCCCAGGCCCTATATAAAGGGCCCTCGACCCCAAGCTTTAAGCATCACTTCGAATCAATGCTTCTACGCTCTTCTGCTCTCGCGCCTCGCTCCGGAAACTGCCCAACTCGAGCTGACGACGTCCCGCTGCTCCGGATAAAGTCAACCTACAATCGGACGTCGGTAAAAGAACAGTCTTTTTAATTATTAAAAGTTTACTGTGCAATATTTGTAAACTGTTTTTGCGCCTCATATAGAATTGCCCAAAGTAAATGATCAACGATCGTGGGCCTTGGAGTAGGAGTCGACCTAGGCTCCGAACCAAGTAAAACCACCTGTGTCTGTGTGTTTTTAACTTTAATCTTCCGGTACGCATTCTCTCTTCAAATCCGAACGATTTCCGATATTCACCCCCCTCTATCGGTTTTCTCGATCCAACAGATATCGCTTGGTGTGTGCATTTGTTCTGTACTGCTCCGCTCAACCGCTTATGCGTAGTGGGTTCAGAGCGTTGTAGCAGGCAGGGATCCCTTCTCTTCCCATAGACCAGAGAAGATGAGAGTGATATCTCCCTCATATATACATGTGGCGCAGCGAAAGCTCCACTAGCATCCTGTTCACTCGGTCACTTAGGAGCAGTGATGGCAGAGTGTTGACAGTGTCACAGCTTTACCCACTCGGCCGACACATTATCATATGTCTCGTTGGCTTGACTGGTATTAGGGGGTGACTATGACATTGCATCATGTGCATATAATGCATTTATGCATTTGATTGTGTTTGTGCATTTATTTGTTGCACTTGTTTAACATGCACATACAGGATATACTTTTGTGTGGTTTAATGACCCTACACTTGCTCGTATGATACGAGTCCTATTATGATCATGATAGACTGATTTCTGGTATGTACAGACTTTATTATTTCATGCATCTGACACTATTGTTCAGACTGTATCCTGTTATATCCGTATAGCTTGTTTAGCTACTTTTCTATCATGCATATCTTTCTATATACCCGCAGAGTCCATTTGGACTCACCACTCGTCATAATGTTTTGTTTTCAGGTTGATAGCTCGCCGGAGGAGCCCAGTTGCCGGTCCTGGTCCCTACGACTCCGCTGTTGGGTGCTTCTGCTGGTTTTGTTTTCGTTTATAGCATTCTTTATGCGTTGTATTCATTTTCATATATCGTGGATTTGTATTCGCGATTCATTCATACGATATTGTATTTTTGAGTCCTTTTTTGGACTTTGCGATGTGATTTTGCTGTGTACCTGCCCCGAGGGTAGCACAGGTGAGTTTTATGTTTCAGTACTGTTGTGTTTCTTTTCTATATGCTATATATATCTGTTTTGTGGCCTGAGGCCAATTATTCAACTGCGTGTGTTTGTATGTATGTGCAAATTATCCGCCGAACAGGGGAGATGATGTCCGATTGTATATTGGATCAGCGGCTCCGTTGGTCTTGGGGTGTGATATACTCCTCATTGGAAATGATAACCCTTCACTACAATCTATGAAGACGTGGGTTGGCAATTATTTTTCAATGAAGGACTTAGGTGAAGCAGTCCACATTTTAGGCATCAAGATCTATAGAGATAGATCTAACAAATTACTTGGCCTAAGTCAGATTATATATATTAACAAAGAGCTTAATCATTTTTCCGTGCAGAATTCCAAGAAGGGATTCTTGCCAATGTCACATGGTGTGAGTCTTTCAAAGACTCAATGTCCCTCTTCTAAGGAAAAGAGAGACTACATGGATTAGATTCCTTATGCATCTGCTATAGAGTATATCATGTACGTCATGCTTTATACTTGCCCTGTTAACAAGCAAATACTAGTTTGATCCAGGTGAAAGTTACAGGATAACTGTCTAGAATATTCTTAAATACAAATGAAGGACGAAAGAATATTTCGTGATATTTGGAGGTGATAATGAGCTTGGTGTAAAGGGTTACAGTGATGCATGCTTCCAAACTGACAAGAATTATTCTTGATCCCAGTCAGGGTATGTATTTTGCTTAAATGGTGGTGTTGTAAGTTGAACAAGTTTAAAGCAAGATACAGTCACTGATTCTAGTATAGAAGTCGAGTATATTATTGCCTCTGATGCAGTAAAGAGGTTGTTTGAATTCGGAAGTTCATTATAGAGTTTGGTGTGGTTCCTAGCATAGCGAACCCAATAGACCTATATTGTCATAACAATGGAGCTATTGCATAAGCTAAGGAATCTCGCTCTCATCAACGTTCCAAACACATACTATGGCGTTTCCATCTCATTCGAGAGATCATCGATAGAGAAAATGTGATGATATGCAGAGTACCGAATGATGCTATCATCGCAGATCCTTTGACCAAGGCTTTAACATAGAGGAAGCATGATGATCACACTAGATCACTGTGTATTAGATATTTCGGTGATTGGTATTAATGCTAGTGGGAGATTGTTCATATTAGCCCTAAAGCTAATTATGAGATGATTAATTAGAGAACATTTTGTATTGTATTTTATTAATAAAGACAAAATTTTGGTTATTATATTTACTTCATATGTGTGTCACATGTATAAGTATAATAATGTCCTTGGGTAGTAGGTTCTAATCTATATTATATCAATTCATTAAATTGATAATGAGATGATTTAGAGAATACTATTCTTAACTATTTCTAATCAAGCATCAATATACAAGAACAATATTAATGCGTTGAGACTAATATATAGGTCAATTAATGACTTGATCTCATAAGTTATGAATATAGGATATCAGGTTGATACATGGAAATATATTAGAGAATATGTACTGAATTAACCTACTATAAGAATGTTTCATAGATTGTTATATGAGTGTCATAAACTTTCTTATAGTAAATATTGGTATGAATAGTTCTTAGACCTAAAGTCACTATGGTTCCCTACATAAGAAGTTGTGTACTTTGGTATCGTCAATCGTCACCCGTAATAGGGTGGACTATAAAGTCGATCACCGGATATGTAACAAATTATGTGGAGGGATATGAGTGATATAGATGAGATTTATCCCTTCCATATGATGGAAGTGATATCTGTGGGCCCCTTAATCGAGTAGGACTACTAAAATGTATGGTCATGTTTAAATGAGTCAATATGAGATATTGAACTCATTTGGTTGAGTGAGTCTACTTGGGGATCAAGAAACATAAATATTGATAAGAGGATGACACGGTCTATGCCTTATTAATCAATCTAAATATTAAGGATAGAAGGACAAAGTCATACAAGATAATAGTCATGGAAAGGTTAGGTCGGATCTCGATATTCTCGTCACTTGGGTAGGAATGATACATTGTTAGATGCCACTCATTGTTTAAGTATCTAACATGGTTTAGACACATTACCAATGTTACGAGAGCCTCTTGGGTCACATACAAAGAACATGTTGTCTCGGAAATATATTAATATTAGTTTGAGTAAAATGTTATCCGATATTGGATTAATTGAGTTAAACTTAAATGAATCCTATTGGATTATAATATTGACTATAATCTAAGTTAGACTTATTTAGATTACACTCACCACTTAAGATGAGTTGATGCTCATTAAAGGAGTTTAATAAAGTATCATTAATAAGTGGAGACCAAAAGATAATGACTTAATATTCATTGGATGAATATCAAAAGTCCCCTCATTCATTTTAGAAATGAATGTGGTTAATATAATGTTCTGTTCGGGTAGTTTCTCTAAGTTGGTCGAGAACCCGGTCGGATCACGTTTCGGTCAGGCCAAGCTAGTTGAGTCAAGTCTTGGTCAAGCCAAGATAGGCGGGTGCACCAGACGTCGATCCAGCTTGAGTGATCAAGGTTCAAGGTTACTCAGGTTAGGGGTCGGTCAGCGTTTGCCGGTCAGATGTTCCCAATCGGGAGACATCGATCGGGAATGTTCGGTCAGGCAAAGTTAGGGGTACCTGTCAAACCCCCTGGAAAAGGAAGCATTCGGTATAGAGTGGTCCTCCCGGTCGGCGGGCCTGGTCGGGAATCACCGGTCGAGGACATTCGGTCAGGCGAAGTTAAAGGCACCTGTCAGGACAAGGAAGCACGTAGTATGGGTTGGTCCTCCCGATCGGGGATTCCCGATCGGGAGTGCTCGGTCGGGCCCTCTGGGTCGGGCACCTGGGCCCCGTTCCCAAAACGTGAGCAGTAGAGAAGCCTGACCTATTCGACCGACCATTTTCATCAGTTTGGTCAGGGTCTGGTGGGCTCATAGCTGCCAGATTGGACGGACCCAAGTGATCGAAGGGCCACATCAGCAAGGGGATCTCCCAAATCTCCCCATTATGAGGAAAAGATGACTATCCTAATCATGACCTGACAAAGTAGTAGGCATTAATTAAGAATAGAAGAGACAGTTTGGGCAGGTTGTCAGGCGGTTGTGGCAGTCTCATAGAGTGACCAAGGCTGCCAAGTGGTCAGTTTGTCAGTAGAGAAGGTTTTAATGAGATAGGACAGCTCTGACAAGACAGAGGGCTTCCCCTCACCTATATAAACCCCTCGTGGAGCTCCAAAAAAGGGGTTCCAGCATTTGAAACTTTTCCTCCATTGTGTGCTCTTGTTTTTAGTCCGACCCTGACTCACCCACTATCGCAACCGAGGTCATCTTGGTCAGACCGATTCATCCTAGTGAGAACCTTCTTCACTTGTCGACAGGATCATATAGCATTGAAGATAAGGAAGACCAAGAGACAATGACTTTTTGTATTCATTGGATGA
Source organism: Boesenbergia rotunda (assembly GCA_024364735.1). Lineage (NCBI taxonomy): Eukaryota > Viridiplantae > Streptophyta > Magnoliopsida > Zingiberales > Zingiberaceae > Boesenbergia > Boesenbergia rotunda. Next base: position 163,718 of record JAGFNQ010006150.1, on the reverse strand, counting down.
ATACAAAAGCCTCTCATTCATTCATTTTTGGATGATTAATACTTCTTGAATCTTGTTCCCCCTTCTCCCCTCTCTTGGCCAAAACCCATCTTGGGTGTGTTTTGATTTTCTTGTATTGAACCTGTTGGTGCAGAAAGCACCAAAGTCAAACCTGTGTTTTGATAATGGCAACAGGGTTCAAGAGTTAAGTCTTACTTGTTATCTAACATGTCACTTGAGTGTGCAGAGTGAAAAGCCCTAGCGAAGGACTGCTAGGCACTGGCGAAGGAATGCCAGGGTAAAAAGCCCTAGCGAAGGACTGCTAGGCACTGGCGAAGGAATGCCAAGGTACTGAAGCCCTAGCGAAGGACTGCTAGGCACCAGGCGAAGGACAGCTTGGGACTGAAGCCCTAGCGAAGGAATGCTAGGCACCGGGCCAAGGACAGCTCGGTATCCAAGACCTGGCAAAAGACCGCAAGACAAAAGTCCAACCAGAGGAGCGGTTGGCATCAGGTACATTCTCCCGAGAGGAGTAGGTGAGGACGCGTTCCCCGTCGAGGGAACAGTAGGCGTCGGTTCGACCTAGGGTTCCATTTTGGAGACCCAAAGTCAGAACCAAGACAGCCAAGGCTGTATAAACTAATATTTTATTGTTTTATTGTGTTTTGAAGTAACCCTGGATGCAGGACCGAAGGAACGAGTGTCTGCAGCTCAGAGAGCCTCAAAGGAATGAGGCAATAGCTAACCAGGGCGCCCGGAGTGTCCCGGGCGCCCCCAAGGTGAACACAAAACACAAGAAAACAAAGGGAGCTTCGACAGTTCAACTCCCGAGCGCCCCCGTGCTCCCGGGCGCCCCCGCTGCTCCCGGGCGCCCCCAACAGCAAAGTACCGAAGCAGCTCCCCTCGAAGCCAAGAAGATAGAAGTTTGACCCGGTCAATCCGGGCGCCCCAAGCGCTCCAGGCGCCCCGAGCGCTCCAGGCGCCCCGTTCAAAACTGATCCCGAAGGTAAAGGGATCAGACGCTGACTGAGCAACTTGCGGATCAAATGCCATGTGGGGGGTGCCCCCGACGTCCCGGGCACCCCCAGGCCCTATATAAAGGGCCCTCGACCCCAAGCTTCGAACATCACTTCGAACCAACGCTTCTACGCTCTTCTGCTCTTGCGCCTCGCTCCGGAAACCTCCCAACTCGAGCCGACGACGTCCCGCTGCTCCGAAAAAGACCATCTCCATCGGACGTCGGTAAATGAAGAGCTTCTTTTAATTGTTAAGTTTACCGTGCCATATTTTGTAAATCAATTTGTAAACTGTTATTGCGCTTCATATAGAATTGCCCAAAGTAAACGGTCAACGACCGTGGGCCTTGGAGTAGGAGTCGACCTAGGCTCCGAACCAAGTAAAAATTACTGTGTTCGCGTGTTTGCCTTTATTTTCCGCTGTGCAATCGCTTTCTACATAAATCCGAACGATTTCCGATATTCACCCCCCCCTCTATCGGTTTTCTCGATCCAACAAGTGGTATCAGAGCGGGGAAGTTCAAACTTGGTGCAACCACCTGTTTGAAAACTTTTTTTTCGGATTTTTATTTTCTTTTTCTCGTTCGAATTTTCTTTAAATATTTCGTTCGAATTTTCTATTTCCCGTTAATCGAGGTTGGTGCAACACCCCTCGCTATTTCATTTTATTCATCCCGCACTACTAATCCAAGACCTAGTCTTGGGAAATTTTTTCTCTCGTTAGTTTTCTTTTTCCAGATTAAATGGCCATGCAAGAAGGATTTAGCACCGCCAGACCTCCACTCTTCAGTGGAGAAGACTTTTCCTACTGGAAAAGTCAAATGGAGGTCCACCTGAAAACTCAGGTGGACATGTGGATCATCATCCAGTCCGGACTGGAGATCCCCAAAATCGCCGAAGGAGTACCGCAGACCTACTCAGAATGGGACAATGCCCTAAAGCGCAAAATTGAAGCCGATGCAAAGGCGACCCAGACTCTCCAATGCGGATTGACGAAAGAGGAGCTGAACCGGGTAGGCCCCTATCAACAGTGCTAAGGAGTTGTGGGCAAAATTGATCGAGCTGCACGAAGGAACATCAGACACCAGGATCAGTAAGAGAGACCTGCTCCTGAACAAACTGTACACCATCAAGATGGCCGACAACGAAACAGCAACCCAACTTCACGCACGAATCCAAGAATTAATGAACGATCTTCACACTATAGGTCACAAGGTTGAAAACCGTGACCTAATCAGGTATGCCCTAAACGCTTTCCCTAGAAACACCTTGTGGGCATCTATGGTAGATGCATACAAGGTTTCGAGGGACCTTTCCAAAATAAAATTAGACGAATTATTTTCCAAATTAGAACTACACGAACAGACTAACACCAATATGGTCGAGAAAGGTATTGCCTTTGTTGCAGGAAAAATTGGAAGATCGACAAAGAAGAAACCTCAACCTGAACCCGAGTCCAACTCAGACTCAGACGCAGAAGACGAAGAAGGAGATCAATCTGAGCTGGTCCGAAGTTACTATAAAAAATTGAAAAACCAAGTCAACACACGGAGGACAAGCCGAAGAAAGGACGAACCAGCTGAACCCGCGAATAACAAAAATAAGCCCAACGTAACCTGCTACGAGTGCAAGAAGAAGGGCCACTACAAGACGGAGTGTCCAAACCTAAAGGAGAACAAAAAGACAAAAAGAAAGAAAGCACTCCAAGCAACCTGGGACGAATCTTCATCAAAAGAAGAAGAAGAAGAACCCCAGTCAAACCTACTAGCGCTGACTGCTTCAGAAGAAGTCGAGACCGAGTCAGAGTCAGAAAAGGACGACGGCAGACTAACCTTTTCAGAAGACGGCGAAATCAAGGTAAGCGGTTTCAATAAAAGTCAATTGAACAAACTTATTTCCTATCTTTCTCGAGATTTGGCGAAAGCCAAACTCCGAGTCGAATCTCTCCGACAGGAAGTAAAACTCCTGAAAGAGGGAGCTGACTCTAAATCCTTAGCCGAGAAAGTTCAAGAAGGAACTCCTACTCAAGTTGAAAAACTTGAGAAAGAGAACTCCTCCCTGAAAACTCAGGTTAAGGATCTTAGAGCGGCCTTAGAACGATTTACATCTGGTTCCAAGAATCTTGACATGATTCTTGGAAAACAGAAATCAGTTCTAAATCGATCCGGACTTGGTTATAGAACCAAATCCCGACAAAGATCTTACTTTGTTGTACTGAATCAGTCCAGAAGTAAAGTTCAGGCATGGGTACCTAAACTGTGCCTGAACAAACCAACTGGATCAAATCAGTATTGGATCCCCAAGGACAAGATTCACATCTTGCCTAATTATTATCGTGGCTATAGTCCAGGGGGAGCCAAATTAAAAACTATTTTTATTGTTAAATAGAATTTAATTCTTTCAATTTGCCTGATTGATTGTTTATTTAAACTTATGCAATTTACCATGCTTAGACTTAGGTTAGTATAAGGACAGAACAAACTTAACTGAAACTTGAAAACATAGTATTGGGTGGAGGTGAGATGATAGTATGTTAGGGAAACCAATTCTAATAAGATCAAGTTCACTTGGTCTCTTTAGACTGGTGAAACTATCCGAAGCTACCGATCCAAAATCCAAACTAGTTAGACCAGAACTTTTTCAAAGATTAATTTTGAAAATGAAACTTCATTAAACGGCTTTGTCAAGGAAATGGTTGATGATCCAATAAGGCTACGGCCAAAGAAGGCCTAGTGCCTCGCCAAGACCTGGAAGCCAATTTTTGAATTTCAAATTCAAATTACTTTTTGTAAAATTCAAATCTAACACAATTTTCAGTTAAGTATAGATTCAAACATCTCCTTTCAAAATAAATTGAAATGTTTTCAAAAATTAATTAAGAGTTTCAAAATAAATCATGGTTTTCAAAAATTCTTTTATCAAAACTTGTCTCACAAAACCTATAAGGCTAACGTGATTGAGAACCCTAGATTTGGGTGAGACAGACTAGTCAGTGAAAATCAATTTAAGCTATTCCTAACTCTAATTGGATCCAAATCAATAAAACTCTTTATTTGTAGGAACATAAAGATTTGGACCAATGGATGTTGGATAGCGGTTGCTCCAGACACATGACTGGAGATAAATTGAAGTTCACCAAACTCAAGCTCAAGAACCTAGGCTTAGTAGCATTTGGCAACAATGCTACACTCAAGGTAATTGGGTCAGGTAATATTGAGCTTAAATCTAACTTTATTATTAAGAAAGTCCTTTTGGTTGAAAACTTCAATTTTAACCTGTTTAGCATAAGTCAGTTATGTGATTCTGGTTATATAGTCACTTTCAACAATTCTAACTGCCTGATTAGAAATGTACAAGACTCAGAAACCATGCTTAAGGGCACTAGGAAAAAATAATGTATACACTATAAACCTTCCTCTAGTACCCAAATGTATGTTAACTCAGTTAGAACAATCGAACCTCTGGCATAGGAGATTAGGTCATACCAATTTGAGAACTATCTCAAAAGTCACCCAGCTTGGCCTAATCAAAGGTATCCCCAAAATTAAAAACAATGAAAACCTAATATGTGAATCATGTAATCAAGGTAAACAAACCAAATCTAATCACAAAACAATTCAATCTGACCTAACTCAAACCACACTTGAGCTCTTGCACCTTGACCTATTTGATTCACATGGAGCCAAGTCACTAAGCGGGAACCGATACTGCTTATTAATAGTTGATGATTATTCTAGGTTTACCTGGGTTAGGTTTCTAAAAACCAAAGATGAAACCTTAAAACTATTTAATGATTTCTGTAAATTGATTGAAAATCAAAACAATACTAAAATTAAAAGACTTAGGAGTGATCACGGGGGAGAATTTGAAAATTAACGGTTCGACGAATTCTGTAAGGTCAATGGGTATTTACATGAATTTTCATGTCCTAGAACCCCCCAACAAAATGGGATAGTCGAAAGAAGGAATAGAACCTTACATGAAGCCGCTAGGGCGATGTTCAACGAATTTAGCTTAGCAGACCAATATTGGGCAGAAGCAATTAGTACGGCTTGTTACATCCAAAATAGGATTTTGATTAACAAGCGATACAACAAAACACCCTATGAACTGTACTACCATAGGCTCCCAAATCTACACTACCTAAGGGTCTTTGGATGCAAAGTTCATATCCTAAACACCAAAGACTACTTAGGGAAATTTCAATCCAAATCAATCCTAGGTATCTTCCTAGGATACTCAACCACAAGTAGAGCCTATAGAGTTTACAACAAACAAACTAAGAAAATTGAAGAAACAACTAACTTAATATTTGATGAAGGTTAAAACAAGCACCTAGGGCCTGGTATGAACGTTTATCAACTTACTTAACCTCTAAAGAATTAAACAAGGGCAAATTGACTCAACATTATTTAATAAAACCCTAGGAAAAGATATATTTATTGCCCAAATTTACGTAGATGATATAATCTTTGGATCCACCAACACAAACTTCCTAAAAGAGTTTGTAAAGATAATAGAAAATGAATTCGAAATGAGCTTGGTTGGTGAGCTTACCTTTTTCCTAGGACTATAAATCAAACAAACTAGAGATGGAAACTACGTCCATCAATCCAAATATGCTAAAGAGTTAATAAAGAAATTTAAAATGGATAACTCTAAAAGCATAAATACCCCCATGGCAACTAATGTAAAAATAGATAGTGACCCTGATGGCAAGCCAGTAGACCTCAAACTGTATAGAAGTATGATAGGTAGTCTACTGTACCTTACAGCCAGCAGACCTGACATTCTTTTTGCTGTAGGGATGTGTGCTAGATACTAAACCTGTGCTAAGGAAACACACTTAGCAGTCCTAAAAAGAATACTAAGATATGTAAAGGGCACCCTAAATGTAGGGATTTGGTATCCTAGAACCTCAACCTTCAATTTGTCAGGATACTCAGATTCTGACTATGCTGGTTGTAAATTAGATAGAAAAAGCATAAGTGGAAGCTGCCAACTGTTAGGAAATAGTCTAGTAAGTTGGTGCAGCAGAAAACAACATTGTGTGGCTCTGTTCACAACTGAAGCTGAGTATGTAGCCTTAGGAGAATGTGTAGCACAACTTTTATGGATGATGCACACTCTTAAGGACTTCCAGCTCAACTACACCCAAACTCAAGTATTTATTGACAATATAAGTTCAATCAATCTAACTAAGAACCCAATCCAACATTCCAGAACAAAACATATAGAAGTTAAACATCACTTCGTAAGAGACCATGTAGCCAGGGGTGAGATAGTACTTAACCATATAGACTCAAAATCCAACTTAGCTGATATATTCACAAAACCATTACCTGAGTCTGAGTTCAGCTCACTAAGAAAGCAGTTAGGATTATGCTCTATAGAATAGATTAACTTTACTGTTGATTATTTTTTTCTTGACTTAAAAATCAGTTTCTAAAAATAGATTTTTGAAAAACTGTTTTTCTTAATTTCAAAATCAGTATGCTTACTATTTTTCTTTACTTTTCGACTTAATTTTCTTTTAAAAACTGCCCCCTTTCAAAACTAGGGCTTTTTTCGCAAATGGACTTAGCTTAGGCCCTAACCCTAGAACTGCATGCACCTATAGATTTAGAAGCCAGCATCTCACAAGCACCTTAGGGTACTTTGATTGATAACCTAGAAAGGGTTGAGATGCTTAGGTCTTTACCTTAATTCAAGATTCTTTAAGTCAGTGCATCTGCAGTAATTGGGGCACTAAATACAACTTTTACAGCAATCCAGTTAAGTGTCAAGTTTAGAAAATCTAACTTGAACAGAAACACTTAACTTGACTAACTCTAGCGAAAACTACTGCTTATAACAGTTAGTAAGTAGCTAAATGAGTTAGACAGGTCCCTACAAGAGAAAATTAACTGATTTGGTCTAAATCTTGGTTCAGTACAGCAAAATCATACGAATTTTTTTAAGTCATTTCTTTTATGCAATTTAATTTCTGCAATATCTATCTATTTTTGATATATGGCAAAGGGGGAGAGATAGATAGGAAAGGAGAGAGTTTAAATTTTTCAAATTTTTTTCAAACTCTCAAAAAAAAATTTCAAAAAGTTAGCTACTTTTCAAAGCTTTTCAAAAACCATTCTAGAAATACTTAAGTTTTTTAAGAAAATCCTACTAAGTACTTAAGTTTATTAAGTACTAAATTTTTATAAGTCTTTAAGCTTAAGTTTTTCAAAACATTCATAAGTACTTTAAGATTAAGTTTTTCAAAACTTTCATAAGTACTTTAAGCTTAAGTTTTTCAAATCCTACTTAACTTAAAAGTTTTCAAAAACTTTTTGAGTACTTTAAACTTAAGGCTTCAAATTTTTGTTAAGTACTCTAAACTCATGCTTTCAAAAATTCTTCTATGAACTTTTAAAACTTAAGTTATCAAATGATTTCCAAAGTTTCTAAACTTAAGTTTTCAAAATCATTCCAAGTAAGGTTTTTTAACTTAGAACCCCACGACGTTTTGAAAAAATCTAGGGGGAGATTCCCTCCAGGGGGAGGGAACAAATTTTTATGCTTTTGATTAAACTTAACTTTTTGAACTAGGGTTGCCATAAATCAAAAAGGGGGAGATTGTTGGTGCAGAAAGCACCAAAGTAAAACCTGTGTTTTGATAATGGCAACAGGGTTCAAGAGTTAAGTCTTACTTGTTATCTAACATGTCACTTGAGTGTGCAGAGTGAAAAGCCCTAGCGAAGGACTGCTAGGCACTGGCGAAGGAATGCCAGGGTAAAAAGCCCTAGCGAAGGACTGCTAGGCATTGGCGAAGGAATGCCAAGGTACTGAAGCCCTAGCAAAGGACTGCTAGGCACCAGGCGAAGGACAGCTTGGGACTGAAGCCCTAGCGAAGGAATGCTAGGCACCGAGCCAAGGACAGCTCGGTATCCAAGACCTGGCAAAGGACCGCCAGGCAAAAGTCCAACCAGAGGAGCGGTTGGCATCAGGTACATTCTCCCGAGAGGAGTAGGTGAGGACGCGTTCCCCGTCGAGGGAACAGTAGGCGTCGGTTCGACCTAGGGTTCCATTTTGGAGACCCAAAGTCAAAACCAAGACAGCCAAGGCTGTATAAACTAATATTTTATTGTTTTATTGTGTTTTGGAGTAACCCTGGATGCAGGACCGAAGGAACGAGTGTCTGCAGCTCAGAGAGCCTCAAAGGAATGAGGCAATAGCTGACCAGGGCGCCCGGAGTGTCCCGGGCGCCCCCAAGGTGAACACAAAACACAAGAAAACAAAGGGAGCTTCGACAGTTCAACTCCCGGGCGCCCCCGTGCTCCCGGGCGCCCCCGCTGCTCCTGGGCGCCCCCAACAGCAAAGTACCGAAGCAGCTCCCCTCGAAGCTAAGAAGATAGAAGTTTGACCCGGTCAATCCGGGCGCCCCGAGCGCTCCAGGCGCCCCGAGCGCTCCAGGCGCCCCGAGCGCTCCAGGCGCCCCGGTCAAAACTGATCCCGAAGGTAAAGGGATCAGACGCTGACCGAGCAACTTGCGGATCAAATGCCACGTGGGGGGGGGGGGGGGGGGGGGGGGGGGCGCCCCCGACGTCCCGGGCGCCCCCAGGCCCTATATAAAGGGCCCTCGACCCCAAGCTTCTAACATCACTTCGAACCAACGCTTCTACGCTCTTCTGCTCTTGCGCCTCGCTCCGGAAACCTCCCAACTCGAGCCGACGACGTCCCGCTGCTCCGAAAAAGACCATCTCCATCGGACGTCGGTAAAAGAAGAGCTTCTTTTAATTGTTATGTTTACCGTGCCATATTTTGTAAATCAATTTGTAAACTGTTATTGCGCTTCATATAGAATTGCCCAAAGTAAACGGTCAACGACCGTGGGCCTTGGAGTAGGAGTCGACCTAGGCTCCGAACCAAGTAAAAATTACTGTGTTCGCGTGTTTGCCTTTATCTTCCGCTGTGCAATCGCTTCTACATAAATACAAACGATTTCCGATATTCACCCCCCCCCCTCTATCGGTTTTCTCGATCCAACAGAACCTACCTAGTGGCTAGCACCATGAAGTTGGTTCCTTTCCGAGACCGAGTTCGTACGACGAACGAGACATGTTTGTGTGGATACTACTAGAGATGTGGTCACTCTGATGGTGTCGAGATCCGATGAACCAAGTTACTGTCAAGATAAACTAAGGGTACGCAATAAAGGTAACAAAAATTCTATCAAACGATTAATATATCTTTCGCATGGATCACTAGGAATGGATCATTTTTCCCCTGCATAATATTTTATTATTTTCGCATAAAGATTCCAACAAGGGACAACACCAACCAAGGCTTCAAGAATATACTATGTGAAATTAAGTGATATACTTTGGATATTAAACATAGTAATATGTATATAATTATCGAAGTATAGGAACGTGAAGTAAAAAAGGGTGGATTTATTGTTGGTGCAAGATGCATCAGTGATGTCCTCCTCTAAATATTTCAATGTTTAACAATATGCTTAAGTTAGTGATACATTGAACAAGGAAGGGTTAGTCAAGAAAGAAGTAACAAAGTGAAGAAAAGTCCTAGTTAACCTAGGCACGAAGACCTGGTTCGAAGAATTGGGCACTAAGTCCTGATCATGGATTGGGCACTAAGTCTTGGCCGCGGGCTGGGCACCTAAGACCTGACCGAGGGTTGGCCACGAAGTCCTGGTTCTTGGAATTGGGCAACAAGTCCTGGCCGAGGGCTGGGCACCGAAGTCTTGGTTCGTGGAATTGGGCAATAAGTCCTGGTCGTGGACTGGACACGAAGTCCTGGTCGTAAGATTGGGCAAAAGTCCTGGTGAGTAAAGCTGGGTAAAAGTCCAACCGGATGGGTCGGGTGGCATCCGTCTCCTGACAGGAGAAGGTGAAAGGCGCGTTCCCTGGGATGGGAACATCGATGTTGGTTCGACCTAGGGGTTCACGGGAAATCCGACGTCAGAACCATTCGTTAAGGCTAAGGTTATATATGTGTCTGCTTTGTGTTTGTATATCTTGCAGGTACCTAGAATTGGAGGCAAAGCAGGCAAAGAGGTTGAAACACTACATCTTGGGTGCCCCCATTGATACAGGCACCCCCATTGACACAGGCGCCCCATTAGGTCAAGCGCCTGAATGAATCAGGCGCCTCCTTCAACACAGGCGCCCTGGACTGGGCCTTATCAACTGCTGCGAGTTCGACGCGAAGGATGAGGTTTGACCATGGTTATGAGGCGCCCCATAGCATCACAGGCGCCCCAAACAAGGCTATAAAAGGGGCTTCGACCCCTCAACTTAGAACAACAATTCTAAGATCATTCTGAGCATTCCGAGTGACGATAAAGCTCTAATGATGAAGCTCTGCGACCAAGGAAGCTCCGACAGGAAGTGTGCGGCACTTCGGAGTTCCAGTTCGACCGAGTCTTCGACTCTTTTGTTTGGTTTGATTTACTTTCCGCATTTAATTTCGTTTATATTTTTTATTGTAAATCTTGCACTGTAAGACGGGTTTCTCCGCCTCTGGAAAGTTCGGAAAGGAGACCATTAGTGGACGGGCGTTTCCCGTGCTTAGGCCTTGGACGTACTGACCCTGGGGGGTTGGGAACCAAGTAAAAAATCCCGTGTGCATTCTGAGTTGTCTTTAATTACGTTCCTTTTTATTTCCGCTGTGCTACTAACTCTTTGATTAGAACAAACTATCAAAAGACGAGTTTTACACAGTTTCCGAAAAGCTTTTACGAGTCGATATTCACCCCCCCCCCTCTATCAACGGCACCGGTCCCCACAAGTAGTATCAGAGCCTGGTAACACTTCACCGGACTAACAGCCGACGGAGCAAAGACGCCAGGAGTTAAGGGGGAGCCTAGGGGTGAATTACTAGGGGTGAATTAGGTACATTTTTTTAATTATGATCAATTTTAAATTTCATATTATATGTTTCCAGTGCAGGGAGAGAGGACACTATAGAAATCAGTGTCCTACTCGTAAGACTCGTTCTTCACTACTGGCGGCAAAGGAAGTACCAGCACCAGGAGTCCGGCGGGACAAGTCACATTAAATGCTTCAAATGTGAAAAGTGCGGACACTACAGGAATCAATGTCCGGCAAAGGTACAAAAAATTTACGTTCGTAAGAATTTTCAAATTCCTGCACAGTCTTATGATAACTTAGATAACTTAAATAATTTTTCTGAAAAATTAGAATTATTGCATAATCAAATCAATATCATGCATGACCAATTATCAAATGTAGATAATATTAAAATATCAAAAATTAATTGTTTAATCTTCAATGTCAATGTAATAATTTCTAAATTTAATTCTGATAATTTTAAGGATAACTCTGAAAATATTGAAAATATTTCTGAGGATAATAATGATATTTTTGGGAATATTGAAAATATATCTGAGGATAATGATGATATTTCTGAAAATAGTGGAGATGAAATCTTTTTAGACAATAATTTAATTATTAATTTCTTGGATAATCCTGAAAACAATTATAAAACATTAACTAGTAGCCGTGAGAATTACTCCACCTACTATGAAAATGTAAAAGGATATGATTTTAATGATGAAGATGAGGAGGAAATTGAATTTTCTAGAATCAAGGTTGTTGGTGCAATCTTGGTTAAGTCAGGGTTGACCTAGTTTGACAAAGCTCGGGTGAGCTTGAGGTCGTATGTTTCGATGTTTGATAATGATGTTTGAGTGGTCATGATGTGTGAGTCAAGTGGGTCAAAGTTGACTGGAGGCTTGACTGGGGACCAAAGTGAGTCCAGGTAGTCGGGGAGCGTACGTGGCATGGCAGCCTAGTAGGACTAGGTGAAGTCCAGGTAGATCGGGGAGATCGTATGCTGGCATGGCAAAAGACCTAGTGGGACTAGGAAGTCAGCGGATGAGTGGGGCAGCCTAGTGGGACTAGGTGAAGTCCAGGTGGATCGGGGAGATCGTACGCTGGCATGGCAAAAGACCACCTAGTGGGACTAGGTGAAGTCCAGGTGGATGAGGAGATCGTACGCTGGCATGGGAAAAGACCTAGTGGGACTAGGCACACCTAGTGGGACTAGGTGAAGTCCAGATGGATCGGGGAGATCGCATGCTGGCAAGGTGGAAGTCTACAGAGAGATAGACCTAACTCGAGGGTTAGGTGAATCTGGTTGGGAACCAGGTTAAGTCCAAGCTGGGAGCTAGGCAGTAGAAATCCAGGTTGGTCAAAGGGGTTGACCGGACACTTGGTAGGGGATCCTAGGCTTGTGAAAACAAGTTAGGTTGGACTCAATCGATTGGGTAATCGATTGGGTGAATCGATCAGGTGATCGATTAGGGCAGGTTGCGCGAGAGGACAGAAGAGCCCTGAATCGATTGGGCAATCGATTCAGGGTATCGGTAATCGATTGGCTAATCGATTACGGCAGTTTGCGCGAGAGAACAGAAGAGTTCTGAATCGATTGAGTAATCGATTCAGGACACTCGTAATCGATTGGCTAATCGATTACGGTTCGAAAACTAGCCGTTGAACGGCTAAATCCTACGTGGTAATCGATTGGGTAATCGATTCAGAAACCCTAGGCGTCGGGTATATAGGTTTTCACGCAGGTTTGGAGCGCAACTCTTCTTCCTCCTTCCACGCCATTTCAAGAGAAGCTTTGGGGCTTAGTGTTGGTGCACTTCCAAAGTTCTAGAGGCGATCACAAGCTTGAAGATAGCAAGGAAAGCAAAGTGTGAGCTTATTCATTGTAAATCTTGTAAGATTTCATTTGTATTTGCTTTGTTTCTTGTTGTATCTTTGTGAAAGCTTGTAAGAGGTTTCTCCACCTCAAGAAGGAGACTTTCATAGTGTATGAGAGTGTGAGGAGAGTGGATCCTTGGATTAGTCACCCGACCGGGGTGGATACCAAGTAAAATCCAAGTGTTAGCGATTGCTTGAAGTCTTCCGCCGCGACAAATCATCTACAAGCGAATCGAAGCTAATCACCCCCCCTCTAGCTCGTCTACCGGTCCCAACAAGTGGTATCAGAGCAAGGTTGCTCTTCTTTGGACTCATCGCCAAGAGGGCAAGAGCTAGAGGAAGAAGAAGAAGTTGGAAGAAACCCTAATTTCAAGAAGTCATCATCAAGAGGGTTCAACTTCAAAAATGGAGTTCGGCTACGACACCCGGGCACCTCCACCATTCGACAAGGCAAATTTCGATCTTTGGAAGTCAAAGATTGAAAATTACTTCATGATGGAGATAGAGCAATGGTTTGCTCTAATGGAGGGTTTTGAAGCTCCAACAAGCACCAAAGGAAAGCTCCTCAAGAAAAGCAAATGGAATGAGGAGCAAATCAAGAGATGCGAGGCCAACGACAAAGTGACCAAGTTATTGGTCAATCTTTTGCCAAGCACCATCTTGGATAAAATTGGGGAATTCAAAGATGCCAAAGAGCTTTGGAGCAAAGTGGCAAAGCTTTATGAAGATCCCTCCACTCTACCAAATCAAGACAAATCACCAAGTGAAGAGGACTCAGAAGTTGAGAGATGCTCAACATCCGAGGAGGAAATTCAAGAAGCTTCTACTTCAAGGATTGAAGAGGAACAAAATTCAACATTGGCTCCGGAAAAAGAAGAAGTCTCCACCTCTAGGATTGAGGGGGAGCGAAGCTCATTGACTCCGGAAGAAGAAGAAGTATCCACTTCCGGATCAAGTGAAGAGTCATGCCACACCCCTACAAGCAAAGGTATAAAAATTTCAATTGGTAAAAATAAAGATCATATTATTTGCTTTGAGTGTAGGGAAAAATGACACTATAAGAGTAAGTGTCCCAAATTGGTCAAGAAGCAGGTGCTAATGGCACCCAAGACCAAGAAGAAGTCAAAGGAGGTCGGCCCCGTGGTAGAGAAGGATAAGAAGCACATTGTGTGCTTCTCATGCAAGCAAAAGGGCCATTACCGAAATCAATGTCCAAAGGGGAAGGATCCGACCAAAGTCAAAAGGAGGAGCTCAAATCAAGGGGGAGCCTCCAAGATTAAGCCTAAGGTACCATTAGGTAATGGTAATTATTTTCATTATGATAATATGCATGCTAGGGAAAATTTTTATCATTTTAATGCAATTTATCATGAACATAGGAGGCATGAAAAACCTAAGGAAAACCATAGAGCTTTCCATTCTAGGACTACCACTTCCAAGGATAGGGAAAATATTAGATCATTTCATGGTAGACATATCCAATCCAAGGCCAAGAAGAATAATCACCAAGGCTATACTAGAAAACCAAGCTTTGAGGAGGTAATGATTGAAAATCAAGTTTTGAGGTCAAAACTTGATAAATTAGAAAAATCCCTCAAAAGAATAGAAAATCTATTTAAGGGATCTAAGGATCAAAACCTAGATTTAGGAAATCAAGGACCCTCTAGGAGCAAGAAAGGTTTGGGGTACAAACCTAAAACTAAGGATGATGGTCCATCCTATCATAGAGTTCCATATAGGTATGGAACTCAATCTAGGTCTAGGAGTCAAGTCAAGGTCGCAAGGGAAGCCATCCCTAGAGTTGACCAAGACAAGACAAAGGTGACTAAGGCTTCGGAGAAGCCTAAGAAAGTCTTTAGGAAGGTATCAAGGGAAGTCATCCCTAGTGAATACCTAGAACACCCAAGGAGCACCAATAGGTTTTGGGTTCCTAAGAGTGTGTTCGTCATACCCTATATAGGTCTAGGGAGTGTCAACTATAATTGGAAGGGTAGTTAACCCAACCTTGATGAAGTTGGCACTTTGGGTCGTTTTCAAGGAATTACGACCCTTGAAAATGAAGGATTCATTTATTTACTCTAGGAGGAGTAAATTTGTGCCAAACTATACTTTTGAAAGATTAAACTTGATAAAGTTGACATAACTAGGTTAGAATCCAAAGATAGGCCAAGTTGGGGAGTTTTGACATTATCTTGGAAATTAGGAAAAATTTAGGATTATCAATGGCTTAGCGATGAGTTATTGATACTTAGATAGGAAATCTAGGTATTTTTTTTTGTGCTATTATGCCATGCTTTGTATACCCTATTACATGCCATGACATCATAATTCATCATTCATATTTTATTATGAAAATATTACATGTCATGTCATACATGCATCATCTAGCTATAAATTTCTTTGAAAATTCTCACATGATGCATGTCATAGTCATTATCATACATTAAGTCAATTTTTATTGAAATTAAGGACATTGACATTAATTGGCATCCTAGGTGGATGATCAAGGTTTATAATGCCTAGGTAGAAATGCATGAACCCTTAGATTAGGGAGAACATGACTTTCACATCTCACCAAAATCATAAGTTGACTTGTGTGTGTTTTTGAGACACATTAGAAACAAGTGAGATGTTAGGATGATGATCAAAACTCAAGGTGGTAGTTGATATACATCTTAGTGAGTTTTAGGTTCATCAAAACAAGAATATAAATGAACACCAATCATTGGGAAAGCTAATGTACAAGCCATGTGCATTTAGCCCAAGGAACATGGTTGGATATTGTCTTTGAAAAACATTTCAAAACTATTTTGGAAAACCTTGGTGAAGACTATCTTTTGATAGCACTCATCATTGATTAATTGGATACAAAATAGAGTGAAACATTGAAGTATTTCAATGGTTTCCAATTTTGTGTCAATCTTTGGAAATAAAGGTTATTTTCATAGAAAACTATTTTTCCATGATAGTATATGTAATAAATAATGTCTACACCAAATTTCAAGATTTTTCGAATTTTGTAGAATTATTTAGGAGTTTCTGAAATTCGAATCTGAAATTGTTTTCAGAAATCAGAAACTCCCAATCGATCGGGTGATCGATTGGGACAAAAGTCAATCGATTGGTCAATCGATTGGTAGACCTTCTTGCGAGCACAGAAGCTCGCGTAATCGATCCTTTGATCGATTACAGTCAGCCGTAATCGATCAGTTGATCGATTAAGGCTAGTGTAATCGATTGGTTCCCAACACCAATCGATTGGTGAGACTGAAACTGTCTAGTTTCAGTCAGATAACCCATTTTTGAGTAACCTAATCATCCTTAGCCCCTTGAAATACTTTTATAAGTATATTTGGGTAAATTTATTGTGAAATCAAAAGGGAAAATGGTTTGGTGAAAAATATAGGGTTAAGGAGAGATTTTGATTCAAGCTTTGAATCTCAAAATCTCATTACCTCAAGTTGAGTTTTCCTAAAGGTTTAGGAACTCAAAAATCATTGTTGGTGCAATGATAGAGGTTTAGTGCATGTTTTGAGGGGGAGGTCTTCCTTAAAGGCATGTATTTAAATTTTCTTTTTTTTGGGATAAGTGAATGAATGGAGATTGGGAATCTTCATGAGTGCTCAAGGTTGAGCATAGGTTCAATGAAAAGTATGGGATTTTCATTGGGTATACCTTTGACCATATAGACTCTCGGGAGAGTTTTTGATGTGTGTCAAAGGGGGAGAAGTTGAAAGGCTAATAGCGATTAGTCTTTCTCAAACATATTGTCAAACATCAAAAAGGGGGAGATTGTTGGTGCAATCTTGATTAGGTCAGGGTTGACCTAGTTTGACAAAGCTCAGGTGAGCTTGAGTCTGGTAAGCTCGGGTGAGCTTGAGGTCGTATGTTTCGATGTTTGACAAAGCTGTTTGAGTGGTCATGATGTGTGAGTTAAGTGGGTCAAGGTTGACTGGAGGCTTGACTGGCAAAAGACCTAGTGGGACTAGGTGAAGTCCAGGTGGATCGGGGAGATCGTACACTGGCATGGCAAAAGACCTAGTGGGACTAGGCACACCTAGTGGGACTAGGTGAAGTCCAGGTGGATCGGAGAGATCGTACGCTGGCATGGGAAAAGACCTAGTGGGACTAGGTGAAGTCCAGATGGATCGGGGAGATCGCATGCTGGCAAGGTGGAAGTCTACAGAGAGACTAGACCTAACTCGAGGGTTAGGTGAATCTGGTTGGGAACCAGGTTAAGTCCGAGCTGGGAGCTAGGCAGTAGAAATCCAGGTTGGTCAAAGGGGTTGACCGGACACTTGGTAGGGGATCCTAGGCTTGTGAAAACAAGTTAGGTTGGACTCAATCGATTGGGTAATCGATTGAGTGAATCGATCAGGTGATCGATTATGGCAGTTTGCGCGAGAGGACAGAAGGGTCCTGAATCGATTGGGCAATCGATTCAGGGTATCGGTAATCGATTGGCTAATCGATTACGGCAGTTTGCGCGAGAGAACAGAAGAGTTCTGAATCGATTGAGTGATCGATTCAGGACACTCGTAATCGATTGGATAATCGATTACGGTTCGAAAACTAGCCGTTGAACGACTAAATCCTACGTGGTAATCGATTGGGTAATCGATTCAGAAACCCTAAGCGTCGGGTATATAGGTTTTCACGCAGGTTTGAAGCGCAACTCTTCTTCCTCCTTCCACGCCATTTCAAGAGAAGCTTTGGGGCTTAGTGTTGGTGCACTTCCAAAGTTCTAGAGGCGATCACAAGCTTGAAGATAGCAAGGAAAACAAAGTGTGAGCTTATTCATTGTAAATCTTTTAAGATTTCATTTGTATTTGCTTTGTTTCTTGTTGTATCTTTGTGAAAGCTTGTAAGAGGTTTCTCCACCTCAAGAAGGAGACTTTCATAGTATATGAGAGTGTGAGGAGAGTGGATCCTTGGATTAGTCACCCGACCGGGGTGGATACCAAGTAAAATCCAAGTGTTAGCGATTGCTTGAAGTCTTCCGCCGCGACAATACATCTACAAGCGAATCGAAGCTAATCACCCCCCCTCTAGCTCGTCTACCGGTCCCAACTATCATGTATAGAACCTTCCTTTAAAAATTAGAGTTTCTTTATGGTTCTATAATTAAATAATATTATTTAATTTCTTGATCATTATGCATTAAAAGAGAATATTTAATGCATTAGTTTATATATATATATATATATATATATATATATATATATATATATATATATATATATATATATATATTATAATTATACGGTTTACGTATATTAATATATATATATACTGTTTACGTATATAATAATATTTTTTTTCATTTACTGTTCACGTGATAATTTTTTTTCTTCCGTGAAACCATTTCTTTTGCAAAAAAAAAACATCCATAAGAAAATTTTAATCAATATCATTTCTAATTCATCTTATCACAAATTTAAGATGATAATTGATTAAATCAAATTTATTCTATTCACAATTTTAGACTTGATAATCAATTGATTGACCAAGTCAATCGATTAAACCATCACATTTTAACCTAAAAATTAGATTAAACATGATAGTTCTTCCGTCGTTTTCATATGTTTCACATAAAATATGAAAACTTAGAAAATAAGTCTATCCTAGAATTTTCTTTTACATGATTTTCGACGATAAAAATTGTATTATACTAGGAAAACTTAATCTAGCATACATACAATAAATCGACGAAAAAAATTTTAAACTTTATTACAAAAAAAATGATGAAACAAAGCCAAGGCTCTGATACCAATTGATGTAATGTGGGTTTTCTCCTAACCACATGAATTCTAGAAACAAAATAAGAATTCGAATGAGAAAACATAAGCTATATAAAAGCATGGATCTATTGTTTCATCGAATCATGGCATAACGAAATAATAGGTGTAAACCGAAAGACAAGGAACCTGATTGAAGAGTCATTGTCCTTGTCGTAGCGTTGTCGGCTTGAAGGAGAATCTTCCAAGAGGCTTAGGTTTGATGGCGCCGTAAAGTTTCTTGTCAATGGGGAACAAGAAACTAGGTCATAAAGATCACCTAAACCCTTGAGGACCTCCTCTTTATATAGCAATCAATCTGTTATCAGCCCATAGATAATAACATATTGGTCTAAAGGGTTCTATACATTGAACCCGCATCTAATAATTCGAAACCCAATAAATATAAGTTAGATCACTTTAAGGGCTCAAATTGTATTTACTTGTGCAACTTACAAATAAGCCCACCTAATATAGATAATAATAATATCCAACACAACGTATCATTTTTTTAAAAGGAAACACTACCTTGTAATTTTCCTAAAAAAATAAACAAACGTTGCTTATAACCTAAAATAGCAATAAAAATCAATACTGCAAAACAAACCCTTCATTAATTCCGAGAAATTTACAGTAGATCATAGTTGATACAAATTAATACTATTTCACCTTGCAAAATCTAATCGGATTAGTTGATACAAACCCTTCATTAATACAAACACTTCTAATCGGATCAGTTGATACAATTGATACAAACCCTTCATTAATGACGAAAAATAATTCGGATCAGTTGATACAAATGATATAACTTCCCGTATCCTGAAGAATTGTGCATAATTGGAATACCGGGGGGAAAATTAATGCTATTTCACCTTGCAAAATCTAATCAGATCAGTTGATACAAACCCTTCATTAATATTTAATACAAACTCTTCTAATCGGATCAGTTGATACAAATTGATACAAACCTTTCATTAATGACGAAAAATTAATACTATTTCACCTTGCAAATTCTAATCGGATCAGTTGATACAAATGGCTGCTCGTGCATATTTGTGGACTACGAATCAAGGGAGGGAGGGCTCGGCAACGAGGAGGGGATCAGTTACAGAAAACCATGAGAAAGATTTGTACCTGTGAAGGCGGCTCGACGCAGGTGACAACGAGGAGGGTGCGGATCGACACAGGGGCAGGTTCCTGAGGCGAGAGAGAGAGAGGGAGGCAGCAACGCAGGGGGAGCTGCGGACGCAAGAGAAGGTTTCGAACGCGGACGCGAGAGCAGGTTTCGGACACGGACGCGAGAGTAGGCGGAAACGCCGGGGATCGGCGCAGGCGGCCGTGAGGAGGGTTAGGGTTCGCTGCGAGAAAGAGGGCTGGCGGGCGGGCGCGAGGAGTGGAGTCGCGAAAATGATCTCGCAGCGATTGTCTTTTGCCCTAGTTCCTCTCTCGCGGCCCAGCGTGCGTTGCCATGCTGTCTTCGGTCCGCAAGTTAGCGATGCCACGCAGGAACGTCCGCAGCAAACGTCTGCACCCGATCAACATTTTGTGTGTGTGTGTGTGTGTGTGTGTGTGTGTGAGGGCTGGCGGGCGGGCGCGAGGAGTGGAGTCGCGAAAATGATCTCGCAGCGATTGTCTTTTGCCCTAGTTCCTCTCTCGCGGCCCAGCGTGCGTTGCCATGCTGTCTTCGGTCCGCAAGTTAGCGATGCCACGCAGGAACGTCCGCAGCAAACGTCTGCACCCGATCAACATTGTGTGTGTGTGTGTGTGTGTGTGTGTGTGTGTGTGTGTGTGCGCGCGTGCGTGCGTGCGTG
Source organism: Boesenbergia rotunda (assembly GCA_024364735.1). Classification (NCBI taxonomy): domain Eukaryota; kingdom Viridiplantae; phylum Streptophyta; class Magnoliopsida; order Zingiberales; family Zingiberaceae; genus Boesenbergia; species Boesenbergia rotunda. The sequence continues at coordinate 143,403 of JAGFNQ010006150.1, read as the reverse complement.
CGTGCGTGCGTGCGTGCGTGCGTGTGTGATAGTTTTATATTTTTGTGTGTGTGTGATAGTTTTATATTTTTTAATAATCACGGTATCCTAGTTGAATCGTGTCTTATATTTTCAAATTTTTGTATCACCGTATCAGTGTCGTGTCCGATACTATACCCGTATCCATGCAACATAACCTTGGATCAATATGAATTGAAGAAATTCACAGAAATATATCAATAAAAAAAACATGTAAAAATTTCACTACCGAATTTCCAGATTTTGGTTCAACATTTATACATAGACCAACCCCTTGCAAATTTCCATCGCTTCCTATTCTGAAACTTCGATATTCCTGCATAATAGGAATTAAGTTAAAAAAATAATCATACATTGCAGAGTTACAGGAACAGAGATAGCTTTCAGTTAACAATGAGAACTAATGCTATGGAATCAAAATTGCTGCACAAAAAGCCAAACTGTAAATTTCACAATCATGCTTGTTAGACTGAATTTTAGTACTGATATAAATCATTCATAAAGCTATATGAAAATATATAAATCAAATAAACATTGAGTTTGCTGTAGGACATTCTCTTCCGAATTACTGATTAAGGGAAAATTTACCTTTGGACTGACAATTCACCAAGAGTTGCAAGCATGCTACTGATTTTACTGTATGCTGCATATGCAGACTTAGGCGGAAACATCGCGACCATAGGAAAGTCAGTTGTATTATGATCATCGTACCAAATTAAAATGGTGAAAATTTCAGAGTTACCCAATTGTAAGAGATTTATGAATTGTTGAAATGAGGACTCTTTAAGAAACGAAAATGGTGATTTGAAGGAGAGTATAAAGTTACCTATTGTAAGGGAAAACAATACCCTGATGGTTAAACGTAGGATCAATGAAAGTTTCATGAATTACTTACAAGCTATTCTTAGAGTAAGGCTTGTAGTGGTTTTCACTTGATGCCTTCACTTGATGCCTTGCAATGAGATGGTCGAAAGCTTTTATAGAGGAAATGTGAGGTAACCGGGTGCTCATGGGGCCCCATCGACGTTAACTCATGTTTCCCACTATCATGCCTTTACAGCGAAGTAAAGGACTTTACAACTAAGTCTATATACACTAGACTTATTCAGCATGTTGACTATCATGCCTTTACAGCGAAGTAAAGGACTTTACAACTAAGTCTATATACACTAGACTTATTCAGCATGTTGACTATCATGCCTTTACAACGAAGTCTAGGACTTTACAACTAAGTCTATATACACTAGACTATCTTAAGGGAATAAAGTTTTTGCTTTGGATTCCCCACCACGCTCCGTTCGCTGCTCATGGTGGCAGGTTTTTGATGGCCACTGTGATGCTTTGTAGTTGAAGGATGGAGTTCCATAGCTGTCTGCGAAAGACTTTGATGGTTTGGAGTTGTTGGCGCCAGTAGGGGTCTTGTCCCGCTGCATGTGTCCTGTGGCAGAATTCGTACTCTTTGAGCTGGAGAACCTGTTCAAGTTCACGGAGACTACTGGTTGCTTTGTCTGCTGCCCTGTCTTCAATAATGGTCATCTTTTATCTGTTTCCTCTATCCTCTGGGAGTTGGGTTCCTGGGCTTGTTTTGTAGAAAATAGTCTCATACTCGTGAAAGAGTGGATAAGGCCCGTTAGGTGTTGTGATGCCTTCGTGTTGGGATTCTTTCCCAGCTGCTCCAGGGTTTCCTCGATTTGGGTCACTATTAGATGGTCCTGATCCGTGGGCTTCCATGGACCTGTAACAAGACCAACCAGTCGAGATAATGCGTCAGCCAAAAGATTGTCCTTACCATCTATGTGTTGAAATTGGACATCAATCCCTAGTCCAGTAATATAGTCCGTAAATGAAATCCAACGGACTCTAGATGGTTTATTTTGGGCCGACATGTTGAAGAAGCTTATGATAGCCTGACAGTCCGTTCTTATAATAAGCTCGCTTTTGTCCATATAATATATTTTGAAGCTGTTTAAACTATTCATCACAGCATGAATTTCGGCGTCTATTGTGGATTTAACTGGATTGTATTTGCCGCTTGCATAGGCACATATTTTCTCTGAAGATCTTGGGTCGTATTTCTGGAGTTTCCACTTGCATATACCTCCCCAGCCTTCCATGCATCATCAGTTTCAAGAATAACGTAGCAATTTTCTGGGGGAATTTCTAAGTCTGGTAATTCTTTAATGATTTGCTTGACCTTTCTGACCAGGGCCTAGTCTTGAGCGTTCATCTTCTTTTCACCATTTGGGCTAGTTTTTTAATATAACGGACCTAAAATTTTACCAAGGTTAGGAATATAACTTTGTGAATAGTTTAGCAGACCTAACCATGACCGTATTCCTTTGGTGGTGTTAAGATCTTCCTCTTTGAAATCTGATATCTTGGAGATTATATGAGCTTGTAATCTTATTGTGGATGGCCCAATTGTAGAAGGGCTCCCAATCTTTATTTTGGTGGGGTTGAGTATTAACTCATTCTTCTTACAAACGCCCAACATAATCTTCAAGTGGTGGGGCTGAGTATTAACTCATTCCATTTGAATTTATCGGAGAGCCGAAGAAGAGGACAAGCAAATTCTTATCGGCTCTGAAGGCAAGGACGATGGATTTCGGGTTTCGGACAGCGGAGTTTTTATTTCTTCGGAATCGATTATGTATTCCCGACGACTCCGATTTACGGACAAGAATCCTTGAGGAAGCTCACGGAACGCCTTATGCGATGCATCCTGGGTCTACCAAGATGTATCAAGATCTGAAGAGCAAGTTGTGGTGGTCCGGATGAAGCGAGATGTAGCCCACCATATCGGTATGTATTTGACCTGCCAGAGGGTCAAAGCAGAACACCAGAGACCTGGAGTAGTTCTGCAACCTCTGTCGATCCCCGAGTGGAAATGGGAAGACATCTCTATGGATTTTATCTCTGGGCTGCCTAGAACGACGAATGGATATGATGGTATATGGGTTATTGTGGACAGACTCACCAAGTCTGCCCATTTTCTGGCTATCATAATGACCTACTCAGTGGAGCAGCTGGCTCAACTGTACGTCAAGGAAATTATCCGACTGCACGGGGTTCCCAAGACCATTATCTCTGATAGGGATGATCGATTTACTTCAGATTTTTGGGGACACGTACAGAAGGCTCTTGGCACGAAGCTGAAATTCAGTATGGCCTTTCACCCCCAGACTGACGGGCAGACTGAAAGAGTAAATCAGATATTAGAGGACATGTTACGAGCTTGTGCCTTGGACTTCAAGGGAAGCTGGTGCCGATACCTGAGCCTGGCAGAGTTTGCTTATAACAACAGTTATCAGGCTACTATCGGGATGGCACCGTACGAAGCACTATACGGAAGGAAATGCAGATCTCCTATATGCTGGCTTGAGAGTGGTGAAAAGAAGGAGATGGGACTCCAGACTGATATTATAGATGAAACCACTCAGGCTATAAAGAATATCCGCCAGAGGATAGAGACTGCTCAGAGTCGGCAGAAAAGCTACGCTGATAAGCGACGCAGACCACTAGAGTTTGATGTTGGGGATTCAGTATTCCTTAAAGTGGCCCCTATGAAAGGGGTGATGAGATTCGGGAAGAGAGGGAAGCTGAGTCCGCGATATGTGGGACCGTACCAGATCCTGAGACGAGTAGGCAAAGTGGCCTACGAACTGGAGCTACCGCCAGAAATGTCGGCTATCCACAATGTCTTCCATGTATTAATGCTCAGGAAATGTACCTCTGATGTGAATCAAATGATAGAGCCCCAACCAGTACAAGACCAAGAGAACCTAAGTTCCGAACGCCGACCTATTCAGATCCTAGATCGGGAAGTCAAGAGGCTAAGGAACAAGGAAGTGCCCTTAGTAAAGGTTTTGTGGCGGAACGAGCAATTCGAAGAAGCCACCTGGGAACGAGAGGAGGCAATGCGATTAAAGCATCCAGAACTGTTTTAAAGTTCGGGACGAACTTTTTATAAGGTGCGTGGGATTGTAACACCCCAAATTTTTCCCATATGTAAGGTTATGAATTCATGAAACATTATTATGAAATGTCATGATGGGCTTGGCTTAATGGGCTTTGATGTGGATTAGTGCAAAATGTGATAAAAAGAAAGTGTAGAAAGGAGGAAGCAAGGATCGAACCTTGAACCTCCTAGTTGCACTAACCATGTCTTAACCAATGCACCAAGGGTGTTTCATGTTGAGAGAATAAGGAACGCCCTAGTTAAAGCTAGGAAGGTGAAGAGACATGTCCCTTCATGAGAATAGTATAAATAAGAGAGGAAGAGGGGGAAAGAACTTTGATTCTTCTTCTTCCCCACTCTCCCCACCGAACCCTAGAGCCCTCTTCTCCCTTTTCAATTTTCAAAAATACACCCTAGGGTTCTAACCCTAGGGAATTGAAAGGAAGAAGACCCCATCCAAGGATCTTGCCCTCTACTAGGGCCAAGAGTTCTAGAGAAGTTCTAACAAGGGGAACTCTCACCCCTCCTTCAACCAGGGTACCCTAAAAGATTTAGAGAAGGTGAATTTCAAGCGAAAGGATGTAAGTATCCCTTCGCCTGCAATGTAATTGTTGTTGTATGATTTCTTCTTCTTCCTTGGTTTTCGAAAAAGGGAGTTAGCCCTTGTGCAAGTTTCGGCCACCCCTTAGGGGAAGGCCTTGACTACTCCTTGATGCATGAGGAGACCCCTTGGGACTTAGGGTATATTTATATGTTGTTTCCCTTCATGTTGTGATGACAAAGACTAGGGTGAACACCCTACAAGGTTTCGGTCAAGGATGGAAATTAGGGTTTAGGGTTGTATGATTATCCTATGATGTATCCATGCTTAGTAGTGTAGACAAGGTGTTTGTATAAATGTTTGTGTGAATGTTTGATTTCAAAAACCCTAATTCCCCCTACCCTACACTTTCGGTCAACCCTAGAAGAATTAGGGTTTAGGGTGCATGATTATCCTATGATGTAATCTATGCTTAATATGTTGCACGATATGTATGTGAGGTGTTTGTGTAAATGTTTGTGTGAATGTGAAAGTTTGATTTCAAAAATCCTAATTCCCCTACCTTACACCATTCGGCCAACATGAATAGGTTAGGGTTTGTGAAGGTTAAACTACCCTATAAGATATGTTTATGTTTAGTAAGATGATATGTATATGCATGTGATGTTTCAATGGAATGCTTGATTGGAAAACTCAACTTGCCCTAGCATGTAACTTTCGGCCAAGGCATGAAACATTAGGGTTGTGAAGGTTGATTACCCCATGATGTATGCTATGCTTAGTATGATACATGATGTATATATATGTGAAGCTTGTATGGGATGTTTGATGTCAAAAACCTAATCTATCCCTACCTTACACCATTCGGCCAAACCCTAGTTTTAGGGTTGGGAAGAATTAAATTAATCCATGAAGCATGCTACCACTTCCTATGATATGAATATGATTTATGTGACCAATCTTGTCATATATAAAGTATGTTTAAGTGGTTGAAATATGATGTATGTATGAGCATGTCTTATAGCCCATGGGGCACCCTTATGAATTGCATGTGATGTGTATGTTAATATGCCTGAAAGGATACTCCACTAAGTATGGGATCAAGAGCACCCCTTATGTTGTGTGGTGTGTCCCTATGGGATCATGAGCACCCTTGAAGAGTGGTGTGTCCCTTGAGAGTGGATTTGGAGTACTCCTTAGCATATATGTAAAAGCATGATAAGTATTTTACTTTGAAAGTTGTGTACCCGACTCGGAAGGGGATCGTTAAACAAATCCGGGGTACATATTAACTGAAGGTCATGGCTCCGGTAGGACGGAAGGGTCCTGCTCTAATGGGTTGGTGGCTCGCTACCCCAATTCATTAGGGAACGCGCTTGATGTGGTACACAATTGGGCCCCTATATGATGTTGAAGTATTTTTAAGTAATACCTTTATGGAATTGTTTTGAAAACATTTATTATATGTGAAGGGTATGCTTGAGATACTTTATACTGCTTGCTTAGAAACTTTGATGTTTAGTATGCTATGATAAACTCATGCTTATGATTCATTATGCGTACATGTTATATTCTTTTGTATGGATTTTGCGAGTAGGACAGGATCCTTACTAAGCATTTGTGCTTACTAGTTTATGTGTTGTCTTATGCTGCAGATAATGGTAAGAGACACTTAAACTAAAGGAAGAGGCAGGAGGGCTGAAGATGTGTGGGGTGGTGGCTCGGGAAAGAAAGATTCTTATATCTACTTTACTATGCTTATGTTGATGTTTCCTTGATTATGAATGTTAGTGATTACACTTAGATTTCTCTTATACTTGATTATGTTGTGAGTTGAACTACTTGTGAACCTATCATGTTATAGGATAACTCTTGATTAAGATATTTCACATGATGTTCTAGACTTCCTTTAGACTCAATCTTATAAATTGTTATTATGCATGGAAACCTATAACTATGCTTCTAAATGATGTTCTAGGATGTGAATTCATGTGTTACTCTTTGCAATAGAATGTAAAACCTCACTATCATGATTTGTGTGTTACTGAACTTGCTATGCACCTACCATGTTCTAATCATTAAAGCATGATATCTGATTGGCATGCACTGACTAGTATGCTTAGCACTTGTAAATATCACTTGATAGTTTAAACAAGCATGCTCAGTACTTAGTTCTTACACTTTTGTTTTTTTATTTTATGTTAAAATTATATGATTGATGGTACGTAACCCCGCCCCGAGAGTAGATATAAGGGCGGGCGTTACAAGTTGGTATCAGAGCAGGTTTCCCCTCCACTACACACACATCAAGCTTCATCCTGCCGCTTCCAAGTAAGAGATCCTAACCTCGCTTTACTTTATTTCATGTACAGTAATGATTATATGGAGATGATTAATACTTGCATAACAAGTGAAAGTAGTGATAATTCTTATGTAGTCATTTATCACCTGTATGATAGATATGGCTAGAGGACGTAGCAATCGGGGTAATGAGACAGCACCCCCACCTAATATGATGCAAGTGATCACAGATCTGCAGCGTCAGGTCACTGAACAACAGCAGATAATAAACACTCTGATGACCCAGCAGGGGAACACTGCAACCCCGCAGGGAAGTCAGAATGTGATACCCACTGAGCCTCCAACTGCGCAGGCACCCCCGGACACTCAGGCCAGAGGAGTCCGACTGGAGGCCTAACTGATTCAGTGGCAGAGACTGAAGCCGGAAAAGTTCTCTGGCACCTGCGAGCCCTGGGACGCCCAGGCCTGGCTCAAGACAGTTGAGAGCACAGTGGAATTATTAGACTGGCCCGAGCATGAGAAAATTAAATGTGTCTCGTTCTGCCTCACTGGCGATGCCAGGATGTGGTGGGAACGAGTAAAAGCTAGAAGGTCAGTGGACCAGATGAAGTGGAAGGACTTCGAGTCCGAATTTCTGGAGGAATTCTTTAATATGCGAGTCACAAACAGGCATTTTGATGAGTTCACCGAATTCCGGCAGGGAAATCTCTCAGTCAACGATGCCGTTAAGCAATTCAACCGACTGGCACGATTATGTCCGGAGCTGGTCAGTACAGAGAAAGAAAGGGTCAGATTAATGCTCAAAATGCTCAGGCCTGAGATAGCTCTGAATGTAGCCGGCGGCGTTAATAGGCCCCAGACTGCAGAGGAGCTGTTCAGCAGCGCCCTTATTACCGAGCATTATCTGAAGAATATTAACCAGTAGAGCCAAGCACTGACCGCCAGCAAGAGTCAGAGTCAGTCGGGAGGTCAGAAACCTCAGAATAGCAACCCCCACTGGCAAAAGAACTACAACGGAAAGAGGAAGCCATGGGATAAATCTGCCAGTGGTACAGCAGGCAAGAAGCCTAAATATCCCCCATGCGCCACTTGTGGGAAGATGCACCTCGGGACATGCCTCTTGGGCGCCAGGAGATGCTTCACCTGCGGGAAGGAAGGACACATGGCCAGGGAGTGTCCTACTGCAGCCAAAGCACCTCAACAGCAGCATGTTCAGTACAAAGGTGCTCCTCCCCAGCTACACCTGATGCAGGCAGCTATAGATGGTACTCAAATATGCCAGGGGAGATTAGAGGTCCCGCCTGCCACGACAAACGCCAGGGTTTTCTCTCTTACGAAGGAAGACATGGCGACTGCCTCCACCGTTGTCACAGGTCGGATATTTATTTACAGTCAGTATGCTACTGCTTTATTTGACACTGGGGCAACACATTCGTTTATCTCTATACAATATGCCAAAAGAAATGATATGTCACTACAAGATTTAGGCTGCAAATTTCTGACAACACTGCCCTCGGGTGAGGTGATGCCCTCTACCCAAATGCTACGCGCAGCACCGATCAGAATCGCAGATAGGGAATTCTACTGCGACCTGATAGTGCTTGATATGCCCGATTATGATGTGATATTGGGCATGGAGTTCTTGAAAAAATATGGCGCCTCTATTGAGTGCCGTAAACGAAAGGTTATTTTCCGACCTGAGGCGGGAATTCCATTTGAATTTATCGGAGAGTCGAAGAAGAGGACAAGCAAATTCTTATCGGCTCTGAAGGCAAGGACGATGGATTTCGGGTTTCGGACAGCGGAGTTTTTATTTCTTCGGAATCGATTATGTATTCCCGACGACTCCGATTTACGGACAAGAATCCTTGAGGAAGCTCACGGAACGCCTTATGCGATGCATCCTGGGTCTACCAAGGTGTATCAAGATCTGAAGAGCAAGTTGTGGTGGTCCGGATGAAGCGAGATGTAGCCCACCATATCGGTATGTATTTGACCTGCCAGAGGGTCAAAGCAGAACACCAGAGGCCTGGAGTAGTTCTGCAACCTCTGTCGATCCCCGAAGGTAAAGGGATCAGAAGCTGACCGAGCAATTTCCGGATCAACCGACACGTGGGGGGGCGCCCCCGACGTTCCGGGCGCCCCCAGGCCCTATATAAAGGGCCCTCGACCCCAGGCTTCAAACAACCTTCAATCAACGCTTCTACGCTCTTCTGCTCTCGCGCCTCGCTCCGGAAACCTCCCAACTCGAGCCGACGACGTCCCGCTGCTCCGAAAACGACAACCTACATCGGATGTCGGTAAAAGAAGAGCCTCTTTTTAATTGTTAAGTTTACTGTACTGTATTTGTAAATCAATCTTTGTAAACTATTATTGCGCCTATATAGAATTGCCCAAAGTAAACGGTCAACGACCGTGGGCCTTGGAGTAGGAGTCGACCTAGGCTCCGAACCATGTAAAAATTTACTGTGTTCGCGTATTTATTTTTATCTTCCGCTGTGCAATTTCTCTTTCCATAAATCCGAACGATTTCCGATATTCACCCCCCCTCTATCGGTTTTCTCGATCTAACAAGTGGTATCAGAGCGGGGAAGCTCAAATTTGGTGCAACCACCAATTTGGGAGTTTTTCGGATTTACGAAATTTTTTTTATTTTATTTCTTTTCTTTTTTGTTAATCAACACCACTCGTTTTTTTTCGCCTTTTATTTTCAAATAAATAATATCTGTAAGCGAATTTAAAATATTCTTACGCCTTTTTCAATTTTGAATTCTCATTTTTTTTGCTATAACTCAAAATTGATAAAACGAACAATTTTTGAAAATTTGTCATAAATTTTTTTTATATTTTCCTCGAAATTCGTGCTACTTTAATTTGAGCAAAAATTTTTTCTCAAACATTAAATTCTTACTTTTTCATTATTAATCAGAAATTGAGAAAATCAACATTTTTAAAAATTTGTCATAAATTATTTTCATTATTTTATTATTATTCTGCCTCGAAATTCGTATAATTTTTTTTGGCTATTTTTTCCCTTCTCCCGCACTACTAATCCAAGACCAAGTCTTGGTACATTTCTATTTTTTATTTTTGTGTGCAAGATTTATCATTAATGGCCAATCAAGAATGGAATAGTGTTCGTCCGCCTTTATTCTCTGGCGAAAACTTCACAACCTGGAAGGGTCTAATGGAATCCCACCTAAAGGCCCATCTAGATCTATGGATGATGATCCAAACAGGGTTTACAGTACCTACAGAAGATGGAGTGTCGATCGCCTGGGATAAATTGGACGAACCAACTCTGAGGAAGATCGAGGCTGATGCAAGGGCAACATCAATCATACAGTGTGGCCTAACCAAGGAACAACTCGAACTAGTAGGTCCATGCAGATGTGCTAGAGAAATCTGGGAAAAACTGATTGACCTTCACCAAGAGATCTCAGATGTAGAAGAAGATCAGGTAAGTTATCTTGCCCTTTCCTGGTCCAAGCACAAACAGTCGAGTCAAAGTCTGAACCCGAAATCGAACCAGAATCAGATGACAAATTGACTGAGACGGTAACCGATTTTGAATTCTTTTCAAAATTTGAATTAAATAATCAAACAGATACTGTAATGGTCGAGGAAGATGTAAATTCTTTTGCAGGGAAAAATCTCAAAGAACCACCAAAGAAGGAGCTTCAACTAGTACCCGAGTCCGACTCAGACACAGAATCAGAAGATGAGCCTAGATCCGAGGCGGCAAGAATCAAGGGGGAGATTCCCAATAAGGAACCAAAAGGTAAAAGTGTAAAATCAGATTTTAAAAATCATGTAATTTGTTACACATGCAGGGAGAGAGGGCACTACCAAAGTGAGTGTCCTACTCGTAAGATTCAAACGACACCACCGATGGCGACAAAGGAACCAGTTCCAAAAGCACGAAGGGACAAAAGTCGCATCCAATGCTTCAAGTGCCAGGAGTTCGGGCATTACCAACGTGAATGCACAGATAAAAGAGCTACCAAGAATGCCGGACAAACGATCGACAAAGGTAAATTTACAGTATTTGAAAATTCGTTATTTACCTTGAATAATGTGATTGATTCATGTAACTTAATTAAAGCAAACTTCAGAAAATTGAAACAAGAAAATGAAACCCTAAAAAATAAGGTCAATAAGTTAGAAAATTTAATTCATAATCTTGATGATTTCGAAAATCCGGAGTATTACTCCAATTGTGACCTTACTTAGACAATTGCTTGTTTTAATTTTATGTTGCTTTTATTTTAGTTATTTTTTAATTAGGATTGGTTTGTTTAAGGACTAAAATGATTTAATTGAAGTTTGAATAACATAGTATTGGGTGGAGGTGAGATGATAGTACGTTAGGGAAGCCATTTTGGCGGAACTAGCCGAAGCTACCGATCCAAAAGCCAAACTAGTTAGACCATAATTTATCAAAAAGTGATTTTGAAGATGAAATTTCACTAAAAGGCTTTGTCTAGGAAAGGGTTGATGATCCAATAAGGCTACGGCCAAAGAAGGCCTAGTGCCTCGCCAAGACCTGGAAGCCAATTTTTGAAATTCAAATTCAAGTTACATCTTATCAAATTCAAATCTAACTCAAATTTCAATTAATCCTAGACTCAACTACTTTTTCAAAATAAAGTTAATATTCATTAAAATAGTTTTCAAAGTTAATTCAATTTTTCAAAATTAATCATAACCTTTTCAAAATAAATCTTTCTATTAAAATATTTATCTCACAAAACCCATAAGGTTAACATGTTTGATCACGTAGAACTGGGTGAGATATCTAGGACGTAAAAGAATATGTCACTATCCTTCTAAATAAAACTCAAAGTGCTTTCAAAAGTTATTGAAAATTATCTCTAGTTTTCAAATTAACTCTGTTTACTGTACCCTACTTTTTCAACTCTAACAGTTTTTTTCAAAATATTGAATTTCATGTTAAATATCACAATAGACTTGCTTTAAAGAGAATCTAGGGCTTGTTTGATTCAGTCATTCATTGGTCAAACCCTAGTCAACAAAGTCAAACCTGGTCCACACTGAAGTCCCTTAAGGTACTTAGATAAAGTCAGACAGTGTCAGATACAGGGGGAGTTTTTTTTGTTTCTTTTTTCGAAAAACTCAGATTTTTTTCAAAAACCTTATGCTCTAAAATTCACTATCATCTCAAAATAAGGTTTTCAAAAATTTGATTCAAAAACCCTCGTATATTACTATCTCTTTGAAAAATTATCAGCATTTCAAAATGATTTTCGAAAACTATGCTATCATTCCAAGTTGTGTTTTCAAAAATTATCATACTTCAAAGTTATTCTTTTGATTTTGGTAAACCCTAAAGACACAGAGGAAGGTCCACTATATAATCTACTAGGACTCCTAGGATGTGTCAAATTTAGGGGGAGACCGAATCAAAAGAAGAATTTCTGAAAAGTTTTTATTAATAATTATCTGTTTTGAAATTATTTAATAACATATTTTCATGAACTATATCTTCAAAATCCTTGCTGAAAATATAAGTCTTTCAAAATCCTATTATTGTTGTGGCTTATGAAATTATTTTTGAAATAATATTTACTTGGGTTGGAGAATTTTCATGACACTTAGGAAAATGTCCTTGTAATCAACAAGGCTTACTAGGATTGTGTCAGACTGGAAAAGAAACCTAGTCAAGTAAAATATTATATTTTTCAAAGTCGAATACGTTTCAAAAATTACTCATATTTTTCAAGGTCTAACACTTTTCTAAAAGTACTTATGTGTTTCAAATCATAATTTATCTCAAAAGTACTTGAAAAATCTTTTCTAAATTTTTTAAAAGAAATTTTTTTTCTTACAAAATATCTTTCAGAACCTCACAACACTCTTTAAAATGGATTTAATCTAGAAATTTAAGCTTTTTGCTATGCTTTCGAGAATTATACTAAGTATGTTTTCAAAACTCATAGCCTCTGATACACAAACTTTCTCCTTAAACTTTTTCCTTTTTAAAGAAACTTTATTGAAAACTTCGAGTTGCTCTTAACTAAGAATTTCCTTTGTGATACTCAGAAGTTTTTCAAAATATCTTTTTCAAAACTGAACTTAGAAATGGTCTAAAACAGAAGGAGAAGAATTTCACATTAAAGGGGAGAGAAAGGAAATTTTGCTTAATTTTTTATAAAAGTGCTTCAAAAATTTCTAAGTATTTCAAAATTTCTTAAGTACATGTTTTTTCATAAGTAAAATTCTTCTTCATAGTAAACAAAATTTGTCTGAGCAAAAACTAGTTGAAAATTTTAGCAAATGTTTCTAAGTAGAGTTTTTTTGGTAAAAAACTTGTCTAGAAATTTCTTAAAAATTTTTGTTTTTCAAAATGCACATAGTATTTCCAAGCAAATTTTTCTAAGTGTGTAATTTTTTTAAAAACAAATTTTTCCTAATTCTTAAAGTTGAATTTTTTTAAATTTGGCTTCAAAATTTTGCAAAAAAATTCTTGTTGCAAAGCCTTGTAAGTAAAAGTTGTTTAACAAAATTTAGGCTTGCAAAACTTTTCAAAATGGAAAATTTTCCAAGTATAATAATTTTTTTTCAAAGACTTTTACTCTATTTTTTGAAAAACATTTTGTCAAAAACTTAGAAGTCTTTCAAAATACTTTTCAAACCATCTATTACTTTGAACATCATTTTTTATGAAATCCATTACTTAAAATTTTTTAAAACTATGTTTTTAAACTCCTTTACTCAAATTTATTTTGGTAAAACTCTAAACTCCTTTACTCAAAAGCTGGATTGATGAATTCATGCGCAGGAATGCAGTAATGGATTTCAGATTTCAGAAATTGAATGCTACAACACATTGGATGAAAAGTTCAGCAAAACAACTGAAATCAAATGCTGAAGAATGCGAATTCAGAGCTTCACTGAGACAACTTCAGAAATTTAAACTGATGATATGCAGAAATGAATTACTAGCAGAGATGGCACAGCTAAGTTGCAGAATTGGATGAACAGGTTTCGGATGCAGAAATTCTCAATGCAGAAACATAAATCCCGTAACAATTCATTGATACAAGGAACTGATGCAGCAGGAAGTTTACTAATCAGCTCAAAAACAATTCATATCCTGCAGAAACTGTCATTGAATTGCAGCAACATTTCGGAGCAGAACCTGAGGCTGAATTTCAGAACAATAGATGTGCAGAAATGAAATGAAGAACCCAGTGATGAAAACTGATTAACTCAAAAACAAACTAAATGCAGCAACACACAAAACAAGCTAAATGCAAAGTTCACCAAAACACATGCTCACTTGATACGCATTCAGGAATTACCAACTGATACAAAGTTGGCACGCAGCAGCTAAACAAAGTTGCAGGAGTAAATCTGAGTTCAGAAACGTGCAAAGCAAACTAAGATCTAGTTCACAAACCAAATTTCGAAGAAGATTAAAAAGGACTGCTATTTACTTGATACGATCTCAAGAGATGATAAATCAAACTTGCAGGAATTAAAAACTGAATTTCAGAAACAAAATCTGGTACGCAACCATACAGTTGTGTCCAAACTGCAGACATGGATACCGAGGGTTGGAAATGAAATAAACTAAAAGGTAAACTCAAAAGAACAAACTTAAGCTAATTGGATACAAATAAAAGACTGATACGCAGTAGCTCAAAGACTGAATACGCAGCAGATTAGACAGAAAATGCAGAAGTAAAACAGAACAACATTGATACGCAGCAGGAATAACTGAAATACAACTTCAAAACTGATATGAAAGCAATAAACAAGTTCACTAGCTAACTACTTGCAGGAATTGAACCTAATTAAGGCAAAAACAAGTCGGAATGGTTAAACTACAGCAGATACGAAAATTCAGAAATGAAAATAGATTGCAGAATTTCAATTACAGCTAAGAAAACTGAAAATTCCTAATTAAAACTAATCCTCAATCCTTCCCTAGCTCAATGTACTCCTTGTTCGTCACGCAAGGGTGAGCCTCGAACCCGCAAGCTCAGCAAATCAGTGGAAAATCTGTCTCTGCGATCAAATCCATTCAGACCCTACTCAAACTGAAAACAGCAATCGATTTCTTCAACCTCGCTGTGGTGGATTGCGACGATGATTTGGGAACGCTCCGAGCCTTCCAGGGAACCCCTCCAGCTAGCTCGGATGCAGTGAAGATGGTGCACAACTGAGATTGATGAAATCAAATGACAGAGCTACTGAAACCTCACGAAACTTTGTCTTGGGCAAAATCCAAGCTGGAAACGTCTCAGCGAGCTCTCCCCACTGACCTAGCACTTGTTCTAGTGAAGGATCGAGTGGCCGCGCCCCTTGGATGAAGAACTACTGAAGAACTCGATGAACAAATGAAGAAGACGAAGAAACAGCAGAGACGCGACGAGGAGAAGTCTGGGCAGATTTTTCCTTAAGTAATCAGCAATGGACGGCTCAGATTTAATTGAGAAAATCCAACGGCTGATCTTGCTCTGATTTGAGCCAAACATTGATGATGATGATCTGGGGTCAGGATCTGCCTCGTGGTAGCTCGGATCCTCCAGATTTGCAACGGATGGTCCAGATCAACTTAGTCTTTGAATGGACGATCTAGAGCTCTCCGAGCTTGATCCAACGGTTGATTTAACTCTGATTGGGATGAAACTTTCAGATCATGATCAGAGTGCTTGATCAACCCTAACCCTAGCTCGGATTGCTTCAGATGGTCCCAGATGGCTCAGATCTAGCCGCTCTTGAATCGGACGGTCCAGATTTAATCCTAATCTTGATAACTCGATCCGGGTCACTTCCGACTCGAGTTTGACCCAGTATGCCCTAGGTCCTTGAACCTTTGATGCCTACAAAAAATAGATCAAGAATTTAGTGGCCAAATAATCCAAATATGTGTAAATTTACAATTAAGTCCAAAATAAGAGTAAGTTCTAAAACCTAGGGCAATTTCACAATTAAGCAATAAAAATATAGGTCAAACATGGATTTTAGCAATTAAAATAATCAACAAAATGGTACTTATCAGCAACCCTTCGCCAGGTGCCTAGCAGTCCTTCGCTAGGACTTTGTTTCCTGGCAGCCCTTCGCCAGGTGCCTAGCAGCCCTTCGCTAGGACTTTTCCTGCACACTTGAGTAACATTGTTAGATCACAAATAATACTTAACTTTGAATCCTTTGCCAATATCAAAACAAGGTTCGATATGGTGCTTCCTGCACCAACACTTTGCATATTATTGTTTCCACTGCGCTAACATCCTTGTAGAGATGTCAACGAAAAAGTGCTATTCACCCCCCTCTAGCACGCCAGTCGATCTATCAAGAGGGACACCGTGTAGTCTGATAATCTCACGGCAGTACAACTCTGTCAGCTTGCCTAGTAAATCTATCCTCTGAATCCCCAAGAAATGAGCAGATTTGGTTAATCGATCAACGATCACCCAAATCGCGTCGTGTCTTCTACGAGACCTCGGTAATCCCACAACGAAATCCATAGTAATGTGCTCCCACTTCTACTCAGGGATAGGGATCTTCTAATGTAATCCAGCAGATCTCTGATGCTCGGCCTTATCGAAGACTGAGCTACTATAGTCACCAACAACCCTTTCTCTATCTTGTTAGTGATATGAGAGAAGTGTCCTAAGGCAATCGCCTTATGATTGTAAATATTTATTTTAATAAATGATAATTCACTATTTGAGTATACATGTTTGTGTATTAGATTGGGATCTTAAACTCATCTACTGAATGTCCGCAATACAATTCACAGCATAAGAGAATTTGTGATGGGATCACAACTAGTGATTATCTCTACATGTGCAATTGTGAAATATTGAAAATATCCCTAGTCGATGAATTGATAAAAACGGACATTATCGATTCTGTCGAGACTAGCATGGGTTATTCTCTAATCAGCTGATTCTCACTGGCTGGTGACATTGGGATGTCCGGAGATAAACATGGATGCTAGTTAAGGGAACTAGTTCATTGGAGTGACTAGTTGTAAAACTTCATATGGTAATCTATATAGATATGTCACTGAAGTTTTTACTGCAGCTTAAGTGCGATGTTCCTTTGACTTGCGGTGTTCAAGTCATCTTGGTCATGGAGACTTATACTTTAACATCTTAAGCAAGCATCTCCAAGGAGGTGTGGACCCAGGATGATTGGGTATAAGCCGAAGTGCCTGAAGATGTTTGAACAGCCTACAAAGGATTCACCACTCCTTGCGAGGAGATGTATACCCAGGCCTATCGTCGGATTGTTACTCAAAGCCTCTGGTCAGAGCATATCATGTTTAGAGTGCGAGTCTCTTAAATACATGAGAGTAATTAGAAATCCAAAGGATGAGAAAGACATTACTTGGGCTAGGTGTGACGTAGTCAGCCTAGTGGGGACTGACACACATAGACCGTGTCCTGAACCAAGTGGGTATAAGATGGTGAAGGGAATGGGGCACGATTCATTAGAGCTACTGAAGGGTTTCGGAATTACTTCTGAGGTCAAACCGTTGATCTTTCGATTAATTAGGGGTCATGATGTACTACTAGGTGCCACTCATGACCATTCTATAATTGGTTAATTATAGACGGCCAACATAAATCGAAAGCCTATTTAGTCACACGCACTACGAGTAATCCGAGGGATTTAAAACGAGTTGAAAATTGGATTTTCCAATCAAGAGAATTAAGTCGAATCTGAATTTATCAGAGGCGTAATGAAAGCTAAAATGGCTAAGTCTTTTGGAGGCTTATTGGGCGAATTAAATGAGTTTAATTCGCGATGGGATCGGCTCGGTTTGGCCGGCCAAAGAGGGTGTCCACCCTCTTGGTTTGGCCGGCCATTAAAAAGGGAATAAACCAATTTAATTGGTTTAATTAATAAAATAAATCTAGCGCGATTTGTTTTATAAATTATGGATAAATAAATTGATATATAAAGAAATTTATATAAAGAGATTTATAAAGAAATTTGTAGTAAATTTATTCTTTTTATGGAAATTAAAATAAACCATGAATTGGTTTGATTTTAATTTATAAAATCAATTATGAATTGATTTATCCATGATAAGAAAATTTTATACGAATTTTATTCCATAATTAAAAGGGAGAAGCATTTGTTTTATTATAAAGTTAGTTATAATAAAACTTGGCTTAAACAGAATAATTCATAAGAGAATTTATAGGATAAATTTGTTATGAAAATTCTGTTAAGAGGGAGACTTGGCAAGGGAGAGGTTACTATATAAAGGAACCAAAGGCAAGCCTTGAATTCCAATCAATTGAGTAATCAAGAGATTAATTCTCTCCCTCTCTCTCTTATTCTCATTCTCTCCTTCTCCTTCCCAAGCTAGGGCCGGCGCCCCTTTGTCCAAGCTAGGGCCGGCGCCCCTTGTCCAAGCTAGGGCCGGCGCACCCTCATCTTCCCTTGAGGTTGCCGTGAGTCACCATCACCAAGGAGAAGCCAACCAAGAAGAAGAAGAAGCGGATGACATCTCCTTCCTTCTCGGAATTTAGATTTCATCTCTTGGTGGTTAGTTTCCTTTCTTCTTTCTTGATCTTCTAGTTGTGCCTTTAGAGAATCTAGTAGTTCTCGTCGGCACAAAACTCTTGACTTTGCGAAGTCATCCCGAAGAGAACTCGGCGTGGACGCGAATAGAGGCGGAGCTTCCAAGGGACGCTACGGTTGGATCTCGTCCCTTACTTCGAGTTACGAGAGGTACTTGGTAAATTTGTTTACTTTTCCGCAAAGTTTTATTTTATGATTATGTCAACACAATGTAAGGTTGCATGCTAGATACGAAGTTAAAATAATTTAGGAAATTATTTTATGCAAACTCTTCCGCTGCACGTAAAAATTTTGAATTTTACGAACTCGTATCCTTGTCGACATGCACCCGGTCCCAACATATCTGACACTGCTCCTCTAGTCCAAACTCTGAGAAGCTCTGAACTAAGTCTGTGACCAGCAAGCCAGAACACTCCGGGATTTTCTGCTCAGTGCATCTGTAACTACCTTAGCTTTCCCTGGATGATAGCTAATGGTACAGTCATAATCGTTCAAGAATTTCATTCATCTTCTCTGACGAAGATTCAGCTCCTTCTGAGTGAATAAATACTGGAGGTTCTTATGACCTGTGAAAATCTCAAACGTGACGCCGTAGAGATGATGTCTCCATATCCTCAGGGCAAAAATAATGGTTGCAAGCTCTAAGTCATGAACTGGATAATTCTTCTTATGCTCCTTCAGCTGACGAGAAGCATAAGAGACTACCCGTCCATACTGTATCAAAACTGCATCCAAACCCTGATGTGATGCGTCAGTGTAGAGTACAAAACCGTCCTCGCCTGAAGGTAACACCAATACATGCGCAGACACCAATCGCCATTTGAGCTCCTGAAAATTGGTCTCGCAAGCCTTTGTCCAAACAAAT
The DNA here is from genome assembly GCA_024364735.1 of Boesenbergia rotunda. NCBI lineage: Eukaryota > Viridiplantae > Streptophyta > Magnoliopsida > Zingiberales > Zingiberaceae > Boesenbergia > Boesenbergia rotunda. Next base: position 124,149 of record JAGFNQ010006150.1, on the reverse strand, counting down.
TTCACGCCTTTTCTAGTCAGACGTGTCAACGGTATGCTGGAAAACCCCTCAACAAATCACCGATAATAACAAGCCAATCCGAGAAAACTGCGCACCTCCTGAACTGACTTTGGCTGCTCCCAACTGGTGACAACCTCGATCTTCTGGGGATCTACGGAGATACCTCTACTGGAAACAACATGTCCGAGAAAACCCACAGAAGACAACCAGAAAGCATACTTGCTGAACTTTGCATACAACTACTCCCGCCGGAGCATCTCCAGGACAATGCGAAGGTGGCGCGCATGTTCCTCCTCGGAACGGGAATAAATCAAGATGTCATCGATGAAAACAATAATGAACTGATCCAAATACTCCATGAAAACTAGATCCATCAGATCCATGAATACTGTAGGAGCATTGGTAAGCCCAAATGACATTACCAAAAACTCGTAATGTCTGTACCGGGTGCGGAAAACTATCTTCTGGATATTTGAATCTCTGATCCTCAACTGATGTTATTAGGACTGCAAATCAATTTTTAGAATACACTGAGGTTGTTGATGCAGTCTGACTCTGATTGTTGTTTTGGTGTTGACACCGATTTAAGTTTAGGTTAATAAGATGAGTCTGGTTTAAGTCCTGGTCGGGGACTGAGCACGACTCCCGGTGAGTGAAGCCGAGTTACGGAAATCCCAGTGAGTGAAGTCGGGTCATGGTGAGTGAAACCAGGTGATTGAAACCCCGGTGAGTAAAGTCGGGTCCTGGTGAGTGAAGCCAGGTGATTGAAACCCTGGTGAGTGAAGCCGGGTCCTGGTGAGTGAAGCCGGGTCCTGGTGAGTGAAGCCAGGTGATGGAAACCCTAGTGAGTGAAGCCAGGTGAAGGAAATCCCAGTGAGTGAAGCTGGGTCCTGGTGAGTGAAGCCAGGTGACTGAAATCCCGGTGAGTGAAGTCAGGTCCTAGCGAGTGAAGCTAGGTGACCGAAATCCCGGTTAGTGAAGCCAGGTCCTAGCGAGTGAAGCTAGGTTGAATGAAGTCCCGGTGAGTGAAGCTGGGCACGGAGTCTTGGTCCGGGAGACCAGGATGGGTCAGAGAAGGCTAGGGAGCCCGTTCTCTTGACTTAGGGTTGAATTGGTCGAAACTGGATCAATCTGGAGACCGATCAAGGAGTTGGCACGAACTCCCTGTAGTGGATCGGTCTGGTGACTGATCCAGAGAAGTCTGATCGGTCTGGTGACCGATCAGGGAGAGATTAGAAAGGTTTCTATTTGGCTTCTGATCGTTCTGGTGAACGATCAGAGAAGGGATAGTAGGTTTATGGGACAAACCCTGATCGGTCCCTCTGACCAATCAAATATCGGACCATTCCTCATCCTGACCGATCAGGATGGCTCCTGATCGGTCAGGGAGTGATCTGATCGGTCACCAGACCGATCAGGGCACAACCTGATCGGTCTGGTGACCGATCAGGCTTGTGTTTCCTGCGGGTTGTGGCAAGTAAACTGCTGGATCGGTCTGGTGATCGATCCCTGATCTGTGATCAGTCAGTGTGATCGATCAGGTTCAATCCGCGATCTCTCTATTCCCACATTGGACTGATCAGGCAGGAGCCTAATCATTCAAGGATTTCCCTGATCGGTTTGGTTACCGATCAGGGCCCTCTCTGATCGGTATGTGGACCGATCAGTAGCTTTAACTTTAATTCAAATCCGCTGTCAGACTTCTAATCACTTCTATTTGCTCTGTATTTTCTCTGCTACTTACTAATTCCCATTTAATATCATTTGCTAAGTGTCTGCTAAGTGTGCAGGTGATATAGGGAGGATTTAAACAATGGAGGAGAGTCAACTGGGGACTTTCCGTTGAGCAGGTTTGGCTGTTTTCTCTTCTCAGGTTTCAACGTGCGTCTGGCACTGCTGGCAACGGATGGGAAGCTGACGAACTGATCTGGGGCTCGGCTGAAGAGAGTTCAGGGAGTCCAGAAGAGGTCAGTGTAGCTGGGGGTGTTGTAGATGAGCATCTGGGAGTTGCAGAGGCACGACTATGACCTGGGTTTTAGGCAGAGGCTTAAGAGCTGGTAGCGAAGAAGCCTTAGCAACAATTGATCATTCTGAAACTTCAACCAATCTCTAGCAAAGCTGAAACCTTGAGTCTGTGGAGGAAGTTGCGAGTGGATCAGCAAGCAAACGAAGCGCTGAGGGTTCTTGCGTTGGTGGTGCTGTGCTGTGCTCGGTGATCTGTTCTCCTGTTCTCTTCCTTGTGCTTTGCTAGCGATCTGTAAGATCTCTTTTAAGTCTCTGTACGCTTAACTCATATCTCTTGAGACTATCTGTGTGGAGAGGTTTCTCCACCGAGAAGGAGGCATTTGATATCCGGATTTTCCGGGGCTTGATCTGCCGACGATCAAGGGATCGCCCACCTCACGGCCACGCCAAGGAGTAGGGGCAAGTTATCCCCGAACCTTGTAAATCCTCCGTGTTAGTGTCTTGATTTGTGTTTAGTTTTGGTTTTGTTTCTGCTTTCTGTTTTTGTATTCTTCCGCTGCTAACTCTTAAGTGCAGAAAGTTCAAAAGAAAATTTCTGTGTCTGGCTACATTCACCCCCCCCTCTCTAGCCATCCAAGCACCAACAAGTGGTATCAGAGCTGGGGCTCTGTTCAACGGATTAACACCCGAGAGTTTACAACAACAATGGCAATGAGAGAAGGATACAGCACCACCCGACCTCCCTTCTTCGACGGAGCAGATTTCCAGTATTGGAGATCTCGCATGGAGTATTATCTCAAGACCGACATAGGTATGTGGTTCTCGGTAAAGGAGGGGTTCACCCCTCCGAAAGACGCTGAGGGAAAGGAGCTTGACTCCTCAAGATGGTCGGCTGAGCAAACTCGCAAGGGAGAAGCCGATGCGAAAGCGGTGGTCACCTTGCAGTGCGGGATGACCAAGGACCAATTGATAAAAGTTGGTCCCTTCACAAGCGCCAAGGACCTTTGGAATAAGCTTATCGAACTCCATGAAGGCACCCGGGACTCAAGGATAGCCAAGAGGGACTTGTTCCTCAACCAACTACAAAATCTCACCATGAAGGAGTCCGAGACGGTAAGTGAACTCCATGGTCGTTTCAAAGAGATACTCAACGGTCTCCACTCCATTGATGAAAAGGTCGAGAACCGCGACCTTGTGAGGTATGTTCTAAAAGCCTTTCCAAGGAATGCCTTGTGGTCATCCATGGTGGATGCCTACAAGGTATCCAAGGATTTGTCAATTGTTAAAATAGATGATTTGTTTTGTGAAATGGAGCTACACGAAATTGCTAACAAAGGCCCCAAGGAGAAGGGGATTGCACTTGTGGCAGGGGACAAGACCAAGAAGAAGAAGGAGAAGGAGAAGGAGGTCTCTTCTTCCTCATCCGAGTCCGAGGAGGATGGTAGCGAGTCTTCTTCATCCGAGATGACTAACTTCGTAAGAAGAATGATGAGGAAGAGACGACGCTACAAAGGAAAAGGTAATACAAGTGAAGTTAAAGTTGATAAGACTAATGTCACATGCTTTGAATGTAGCAAGAAAGGGCATTACAAGAGTGAATGCCCAAAGCTAAAGAAGAAGGAGGAGAAATCGAAGAAGAAGAAGAAAGCCTTGAAGGCCACATGGGATGAGTTTTCTTCTAGCTCATCCGAAGAAGAAAAGGAGGAGAAGAGTACTCGCCATGTAGCTCTCATGGCCATTGAAGATGTAGAGAGCAGTGATGAATCCATGGACTCCTCAAACGCGACTTCATCATCTTTGGATGATGAAGAGGTAATTTCTCCCGAATTAGACAAATGTTATAGGACTATTGCATGTTTAACTAGTTTGTTAAAGAAGTCTAAAGAAAAGGTTAAATCATTAAAGGTAGAAGTAGAACAATTAAAATCCTCTAAGGATGAGGATCTTGATGATTTGCATGTTGAAGTTTTAGAAGATGAAAACAAAGCCTTGAAGAGTGAGGTTGAGAGACTCAAGAGTCTTCTTGAGAAATTCTCAACTAGCTCTAAGACTTTGGATATGATTCTAAACGCTCAAAGAGCGGTTTACAACAAGGCCGGTATAGGTTACCGACCTAAAGAACCGACTTTTGTTTCATTGATGTCTAGGACTCATGTTAGATCATCTAAGACTTCTAGGGTCTAAAAGAAAGTGGTCAAGGCATGGGTACCTAAGTCATACATTGTAGGTGTTTTAGGTCCCAAGATTTGGGTACCTAAATCTTCTATTTTTCGTATTGTGTAGGCTTTGATTGAGGGGGAGCATCTATCAACTTGGTTCGTTGATAGTGGGTGCTCCAAACATATGACCGGTGATAGATCTTTGTTCACTACCCTACAAAGAAAAAGTAGAGGTAATGTATCTTTTGGTAACAATGGTAGCCTTAAGGTTGTAGGGATAGGAGACATTCAAATATCTGAATGTCTTAGAATTAAAAATATCCTTCTAGTCAAGGGGATGACTTTTAATCTCCTAAGTGTTAGTCAATTATGTGATGCGGGTTACACAATTGAATTTCATCCAAGTTAATGTCTAGTTAGACAAAATGACACACTTGACACGGTACTAGTAGGCACAAGGATAGAAAACATTTATCAAGTTTTTTTTAAAAGTGCTATTAATGTTTCTGTTAAGTGTTTCATGTCAAGAGAAGATGAGTCCACCCTTTGGCACCGGAGATTGGCATATGTGAACATGAAGAACATCAGAAAATTGGCCAACAAAGGACTTGTTCGTGGCTTACCAAGCATCAAGTACGAAAAGGAAAAGCTTTGTGATGCATGTCAAATGGGTAAGCAAACGAAATCTTCACACAAAGGTAAAAGCGTTGTAAGTACCTCTACTGCTTTAGATTTACTACACATGGATTTATTTGATTATAGTACTATAATATCTTTGAATTATAGTAGGTATTGTTTTGTGATCATTCATGATTATACTAGATATACTTGGACTTATTTTCTAAAATATAAGGATCAAACTCTAGATGTTTTTATTTCTTTTTGTAGAAGAATTGAAAATGAAAAATCAACAACAATTAAAACAATTAGGAGTGATCATGGAGGAGAATTTCAAAACTAAAGATTTTTAGAATTTTGCCAAGAGAGAGGTTATAGACACGAGTTCTCCACTCCTAAAACACCACAGCAAAATGGTGTTGTAGAGAGGAAGAACCGAGTCTTACAAGAGGCTGCACGAAGCATGCTCAATGAGTACTCTTTACCGGGTTACTTATGGGCTGAAGTTGTGAACACAGCTTGCTATGTGCAAAATCGAGTCCTCATTCATAGATTTTTAGGGAAGACTCCTCACGAACTTTGGTTTGGAAAACCACCTACAGTTAAACATCTAAGGGTGTTTGGGTGTAAGGTGTTTATTCTAAACACCAAGGACCATCTTGGAAAGTTCACAGCGAAAGCTGATGAAGGGATACTGGTCGGGTACTCCCTTGTGAGCAAAGCTTACCGAGTCTACAACAAAAAATCTAGATTGGTCGAAGAATCTTCTGATGTTGTTTTTGAGGAGATCCCAAAAGCAATTGATCAATTAGAAGATGTGGAAGAAGTTCAATTTGAACTTAGGAAACTAGGTTTGGATGGGAGTCCGAGTGTTGGAGATGGTGCTGATGAATCTGATGACGGTGAGCCTAGACAACATGTAGCTCATCCGGACCTTGAGGCTGAGCCTATGTCTAGTGACACCATCCAAGAAGCACCTCCAACACCAAGGCAAACTAGGTTAGCCTCTAGTCATCCCCAAGACCAAATTGTTGGAGATATCTATCATGGGGTTAGAACTAGATCATTCTTTAGGAATGAGGCTAATGAGGTTGCCCTAATTTTAGAAATTGAACCTAGGAAAATTGACGAGGCATTGCATGATCCCGATTGGATTATTGCTATGCAAGACGAATTAGGTCAATTTGAGAGAAGTCAAGTTTGAGACTTAGTCCCTAGACCTAAGAAGACCACCATTATTGGAACCAAATAGGTCTTCAAAAATAAATTGAACCATAAGGGAGAAATCGTAAGAAACAAGGCACGCTTGGTAGCCAAGGGCTATAGTCAAGTTGAAGGCCTTGATTACGATGAAACCTATGCTCCCGTTACACGATTAGAATCCATTCGATTGATGCTTGCATTTGCAGCACATAGAGGTTTCAAACTCTATCAAATGGATGTTAAATCAACCTTCCTAAATGGTTTCATAAGAGAAGAGGTCTATGTTGAACAACCTCCGGGGTTTGAGAATTCTGAATTTCCAAACCACGTGTTCAAGCTCAAGAAGGCGCTTTACGGTCTTAAACAAGCACCTCGTGCTTGGTATGAGCGGTTGTTGACATTTCTCATTGAAAAAGGCTTCGTGAGAGGACAAATAGACCCTACACTATTTCTACGAAGAGATGGAGATAACATATTTGTAGCCCAAGTATATGTCGATAACATAATTTGTGGCTCCAACAACAAGGGTTATTTGAATGAATTTATTGGACACATGGAGAGTGAATTTGAGATGAGTCTAGTGGGAGAATTGACTTTCTTCCTTGGACTCGAAATCAAACAAACTCGAGATGGAATCCATGTGCACCAATCCAAATACACCCAAGAGATGCTCAAGAAGTTTAATATGAGTGACTCTAAAGAGGTAACCACTCCCATGGCGACAAACACAAGATTAGATAATGATGAGAGTGGGAAGCCTGTTGACCTAACCCAATATCGAAGCATGATAGGTAGTCTACTATACCTCATAGTTAGTCACCCTGATATTCTTTTTGCTGTAGGTATGTGCGCTAGGTGCCAAGTCTGTGCCAAGGAATCTCACTCGATTGCCGTTAAAAGAATTTTGAGATACCTTAAGGGCACGATTGGAGTTGGTCTTTGGTACCCCGTACCGAGTCATTTGACTTGATTGGCTATACCGATTCTGACTATGCTGGGTGCAAGTTGGATCGGAAGAGCACAAGTGGGGGTTACCAATTTTTAGGGCCACCTTAGTGAGTTGGTCAAGTCGGAAGCAACATTGTGTTGCTCTCTCCATGACTGAGGCAGAATATATCGCCATAGGAGAGAGCGTATCGCAATTGTTGTGGATGATACACACACTAGAAGACTATGGATTAACTTACAAGGGTGTGTAAGTGTTGTGTGACAACATAAGCACGATAAACCTAACAAAGAATCCAATCCATCATTCAAGGACCAAGCACATTGAAGTGTGTCACCACTTCATTAGGGATCATGTTGCTAGAGGAGATATTGTACTCTCACATGTAGAGTCAAAATCGAACCTAGCAGATATTTTCACTAAACCACTCCCCGAAAATGAATTTAGTTTCTTAAAGAGGGAGTTGGGAATGTGTCATGCTTCATAGGATTGAAAAGAAAACAAACCCCTTCATGATCATTTCAAATTGTTGGGCATCAATTATTGGGCAATTTGGGGACATCTCACACAAACTATAAGGTTTAACAAAATGTTTTTGTTTGCTAGAAATGGGGTGAGATGCTAGGATCAACCTAATTACTCAAAATGTTCATGCATCCCTTGAGAAATTAGGTTGACGAGACAAAAATCATTAGGTTGACTAAGTATGGGGAAAACCAATGCATAATACATGTGTATTTGGCTCCATGATCATACTTGGATATTCCAATCAAGGAAACTTGATTGGAGTTTTGTTGGTGATACAAAATTGATTTCAATTGTTTGAAAATGCAAATTCATTTCGAAATTTTTCTTTTAAATCATAAGGACACAACCCTTGATTGCAAATATGGATGAGGGAACCCTTTTAGGGTTCAGAGGAATCAAGTCTTGTTGTCTTAGGGGTTGTCTGAAACGGGAATTCTTGATACATATCGGGAATTTCAGACTCTTCTGATATCTGATCGGTCCGTAGACCGATCAGGAGTTGGTTGATCGGTCCACAGACCGATCAGTGAGCTCATAGAATTCATTTTGTTCGGTCCCTGATCGATCCACAGACCGATCAAGGACCTCCCTGATCGGTCACTGGATCGATCAGGAGTTGGCCTGATCGGTCATAAAGACCGATCAAGAAATTCTGCGAAAATCAACAGAAATCTTCTGTCTAGGATGTGTTCTGTCCACTGACCGATCTGGCCACCCTTCTGATCGATCCACTGACCGATCAGAAGGTTCACAAAACTCTCTCAAAACTTTTTGTTCGATCCCTGATTGATCCATAGACCTATCAGGGACATCCCTGATCGGTCACCGGACCGATCAGATCCCATCCAGACCGATTAGGAGTTTCCCTGATCGGTCTGGGTACCCCTGGATCGAACGGTGGATCCGATCTACCGCAGTAACTTCGGTTGGTGGATCGGTCCACCAACCTATTAACATCATCTACCCCATTGATAACTACGCGCGTCGTACCACGAGTATCAAATACAATTAAAGTGTCGAACTCCTCTAAACTAATGTAGTATAGAGTAACTCGAGTCGTCTCTCTCAAGGAATATAATGATAGGTTAATAAATCTTAGGATCGTATGTTATTGCTTCTGGATTTTGGGATATTAACCTGGGGGTTTGGATTTGAACGCTAAGACTACGAAATGAAATATCAAAACAAGTATGAAATCTAATCCTAATTAATGAAAGACAATGCGAGTAAAGGAGATCTAATCTAATCTAATCTAAACTATACTTGCAGAAAAGAAAAGGACAACTTGAAATAAAACATTGACGGAACTAAACATGGAGCAAAACCTACAGCAGTAAAGAAATCTAATCTAACCTATCTTAATTGCATTTAAATGAAGACATGTAACTTAAAGCAATGGGAAGAGCAATACAAAACAAAAGTTAAGCAACTAAGAAACATCACAATTGAAAGTAACAGTTTGAAGAGGCATTTGACCAAACACAAGATAGGCATGCTCAAAATTGCTTTAAGTACGTGCAATTTGAAATGGGAAAGATCCATCAAATACAAGCATTCAACAACCAATCACAAACATTCATCAATTAACACCAACATTCAATTATCAACACAACCAACACCCAAATCTGATGAAGAAGCTGTTGGCTGTGATGGAAAGAGCTGCGGAATGCGGCTGGGAAGCAGAGCTGCTGCCAACGCGGCTGTGAAGAAGAAAAAGAAAGGTGGAAGAGGTAGATCGGGCGCTAGGGTTCTCGGATAGGGATTCTTGCCAATCAAGCTTGCGTCCGGCTCCTTCTGCCCTAGCGTGCGCGACCCTTTAGAAGAAGAGAAGGGGAAGAAGAGAGAAAGGTCGGTCGACGGTGGTGAAGGAGACGAGGAGAACCGCCGGCCGGAGGAGGAGAGGAGAAGAAGGTGGCTGCGGTCTCGGGTTAGAGATGCGATCCAGTGGACTCTCGCATCCCCTTTGTCCAGCCGAAGATTCCTCCCCTTGTGCGCGTGAGTTGAGGCCGTGGAGAACAGATCAAATCCAGCCCATGGGTCGGCCCAGCCCTAGCTTGTCCGCCCCCTTGTGTGCAGCCCAGCAGACCAAGCAGTTCGGTTCAGCCCATTCCCTTTCCTCCTTTAGCCCAGCCCTGCTCTTTCTCTTCTTGATCAAAATTAGGTTGGATGAATTGAAACATCTTCATTTGAATTGAACCAAGCCTTCAAGTTAGACCATGCATAAATTGAATCAACTCCTCAACACTAGCATTGGGTCTAATTCTTTGATCCAAGTCTTGGTCCAAGGTTCATCTTTAATTCCCTACAAAAATCATGAAATAATGCCAAAATTTAGAGGAAATTATAATGAGCTCCAAAAATAGATCCTAATCATAAAATATGATATAAACATGATTTAAACGTACGAGAGGATAAAAAAATGCTAATTAAATGAGCAAATATAATGACATAAAATGCTAGTTATCACACCCCCACACTTAATTCTTGTACGTCTCGAGCAAGTAAACAAAACTAAAAGAAAACAAAATATCTCCCCAAACATTACATCCCCTATCGATACTTTAAAAATAATAAAAGAAGGTTACTTAGGATCATCAAGTCTCAAGAATCCATGTATTTATGGTTTCATATCTCACATAAGTCAAAAGGCATGGTAATTTCAATCAACTTGAATAAACTAAGAATGACAAAAACCTCACAAGATAGATATATACACTGATGCTCACAAAAATAACAAATATGAAAGTGGAGTTCTCTCAAAGCATTCATGACATTACACTACCATATGTTTGCTTATTTTCTACTTCTCCACTACTATAACATAAGTACACAAATCAAGAGGACTTTTCAATGATTAATGATGAAACCACATGCTAACAAGAGAATAAGAAGGCAAATAACAAAGGAGATCACAGAGAATATGAGAGCATTGGGATAATCAACATGACGTATACAATCAAACAATATGCCAAAATAAAAACTCACCCAAACATCCAACACTCAAAATTCTTCTTGCACATTCTCCAGGCAATATACAACAATCACTTACAATATCTCTAAAAATGCATTTATGCATTGACAACTTAACTCTTATGTTTCTCTCAATAATACCATCAAATAAGTATACATCAAATTTTTTTATGAAAATATTCCTTCTTGTTCCTCACTAACAAAATCCCAAATGCTTGAGAATTTTTTTTTCTCTCTCTCTTTCATTTTTCATTCTTTTCTCTTTTTTTTCACTTCTTTTTTTTCTCTTTTTTTTTTCATTTCTCATCTTTATTTTTTTTTTTCTTTTTTTAAGTACATAGAGAGATTTTTTTTTCACAAGCATTCGTCCATACACACTTATTTTCCCCCCACACTTAAAACCTGCCTCAGACAATGTGACAAAGCATGATAACATCTAAAACTCACAATAATAGAGGCTAATAATAGACAAATAAAATGTAACTCATCATGCAATCACCCCATGCTCTCATCGCATGCTCAAGGAAAGAATAAGCTAATAAAGATATGACAGTGAGAATATAATTACAATGAGAGGATCTGACAAAGGAAAGACAATGAAACATGAAAGCAATAGGTGAAATGCTCACTAGTAACAATAGCAAAGTAGAGGGAAAACTAAGAGTTCAACAAGAAAGTTTGCCTCCATCATATTCATGTAAGCTTATGCTATTATAATTTCAAAAAGAATCAAAGTAAGTTCTAGAGTGTCAAGTATCACAAATGCTATCACACATAAGAGGATTAAGGATAAGCATGGGAATATCCTCACTAGGTGAACAATAAAATGTCATGCTTAATCTAACAAGATAGAGTCCATCACCACAACAAATGACTAAATGCAATTAATGTCCCCAAGCATACCAAGGAAACCAAAACTCAATAGTCAGACTTAACCATCTTTTATGATTCTCAAAGCATAATAAAGGAACATGTAGGGAGATACAATTGGAAATCAAGCAAGGTTTATTCAAAACCAAACAAAATGTAGACTGAGAAAACAAAGTATGAATGCAAAGTATAAAAGTAAACAAACATGCAAGTATAAACATAAAGGAAAATATAGAAAGGAAAGAAAAGGAACAAACTCCCCTTTATTCCTGGCGGCTGGAGTCGGTTCAGGAGTAGCATCCATCCAGGGAGAACTATCCTCCTGTGATCAACCTCGTAGTGGACAGATTTCTCCCATATTAATTTTGCATCTTCCGGTGGCCGGAGACGATTAAGGTTCAGAATCCATTCTTGGGGTAAATGATTAAAAGTCAAAGTGAACTCGACCCCTCCCACTGCATGCTCCTTAGAAGTCCTTCCGGGAGGTTGTAGGCTATTAAGTTTCAGTACCCATTCTAGAAGCCTATGAGATCCTGCAAAGCCATATAAAGAAAATACCTCTCGCACGCTTGCAGGGTAAGAAAGGAATGAAATATGAACAACCTCTACATAAAATGAATCAAGATATGTCTCACATCCAATGAAATCAACAATAGGTACCTCTATGGAATTTTCAAAAGAAATAGGAGGAATACTTACCTGATCGTGCTGAAGAATACCTGGAGGTTCTACAAGAGTAGATGTAACTGTGGTCTCCTCCTGGTCGAGTACATGCTCCACTTCAAGTTCAGGTTCTGGTGGAAATACAACTTAAAGAGGTGATTCTTGGGTCCTTGCTTCCACCATGCAAGTCCCTACACTTCCATACTTATCCTCTGAATCTCTTAATATATCACTCAATGCAGGTGATTCCTGGGGCTCAGTGCAATCCCCTACACCTATAGAGTCATCTACAACTAGAAATGGATCATATTCAACTTCTAACTCAGCTGTCTCTGTAGCTAATACCTCCTCTGCCTCATCCGAACTAGAATATCCTCTCTGAACATCGATCCTGGTCCTTGCAGTCTGCATCTGACTAATGGTGGAGGATATCTGTTCAATTTGTCGCGCTATGTTCTGAAGGGAAGCATCAGTCCTACTCTGATACTGTTGAAGTTGAGTGTTGAATTGCTGAAAATTCCTGTCATTTTGCTGCTGAAACTGAGCGCTAATCTGAGTGCTCAACTGCTGAAAACTCCTCTCTTGTTGTTGCTGTAAATGAGTGAGAAGTGGCTCCAGAGTGAGTGGAAACTTCGGTTCTTGTTGATGAACCAGATGTGACCATGAAGGTATAGGATCATCCTGGAATGTCTGTAGGTTCTGATATGTTGGATATGGCTAAGTAAATTGACTTTGTGTATCATCATACCTGAAATATGACTGATCCTCCTAATTAGAATTGTAGGAATTAGGAAATGAGTTATACCTATCTGACAGTTGCGGTTGGAAGTATCCATGCTGCTCTGGAATCTGTTGGGGTTGAAAGTACTGAGTTGGGTAATTGCCCCAGTCATCATTATAGGCGCCAGGAGCTGGATCATAGGTATCTTGATATTGATGTTGGGAATGCAGGGGTTCTTGAGGAAATCCAGTCGTCTTTTGGATGAGGTGGCATATAGCAGCTGAATGAGATAAACTGCCACAATTAATGCATATATGTTCCACTCCCCCAATTTCTGAATTGTGATATTCATTAAAGCCTCCAAATTGTTGAGAGTAGAAATCCATGTTGAACTGAAAGAATTATCCTGGTCTTACACTGAAACACTAATAAATAAGATTAGAAGACTCAGGAGCATATGATATCAAACACATGAATGAATGAACATTAAAGCACATGACAATTGTTTTTTTTTTAAATTTTGTGGAAAAATAGGGAAACAATCCTTAAATTATCAAACACCACTACACTCCTCGGCAACGGCTCCAAATTTGATAACCACGCGTGTCGTACCATGAGTATCAAATACAATTAAAGTGTCGAACTCCTCTAAACTAATGTAGTATAGAGTAACTCGAGTCGTCTCTCTCAAGGAATGTAATGATAGGTTAATAAATCTTAGGATCGTATGTTATTGCTTCTGGATTTTGGGATATTAACCTGGGGGTTTGGATTTGAACGCTAAGACTACGAAATGAAATAGCAAAACAAGTATGAAATCTAATACTAATTAATGAAAGACAATGCGAGTAAAGGAGATCTAATCTAATCTAATCTAAACTATACTATACTTGCAGAAAAGAAAAGGGCAACTTGAAATAAAGCATTGACGGAACTAAACATGGAGCAAAACTTACAACAATAAGGAAATCTAATCTAACCTAACTTAATTGCATTTAAATGAAGACATGTAACTTAAAGCAATGGGAAGAGCAATACAAAACAAAAGTTAAGCAACTAAGAAACATCACAATTGAAAGTAACAGTTTGAAGAGGCATTTGACCAAACACAAGATAGGCATGCTTAAAATTGCTTCAAGTACGTGCAATTTGAAATGGGAAAGATCCATCAAATACAAGCATTCAACAACCAATCACAAACATTCATCAATTAACACCAACATTCAATTATCAACACAACCAACACCCAAATCTGATGAAGAAGCTGCTGGCTGTGATGAAAAGAGCTGCGGAATGCAGCTAGGAAGCAGAGCTGCTGCCAACGCGGCTGTGAAGAAGAAAAAGAAAGGTGGAAGTGGTAGATCGAGCGCTAGGGTTCTCGGATAGGGATTCTTGCCAATCAAGCTTGTGTCCGGCTCCTTCTTCCCTAGCGTGCGCGACCCTTGAGAAGAAGAGAAGGGGAAGAAGAGAGAAAGGTCGGCCGGCGGTGGTGAAGGAGACGAGGAGAACCGCCGGCCGGAGGAGGAGAGGAGAAGAAGGTGGCTGCAGTCTCTGGTTGGAGATGCGATCCAGTGGACTCTCGCGTCCCCTTTGTCCAGTCGAAGATTCCTCCCCTTGTGCGCGTGAGTTGAGGCCATGGAGAACAGATCAAATCCAGCCCATGGGTCGGCCCAGCCCTAGCCTGTTCGCCCCCTTGTGTGCAGCCCAGCAGACCAAGCAGTTCGGTTCAGCCCATTCCCTTTCCTCCTTCAGCCCAGCCCAGCTCTTTCTCTTCTTGATCAAAATTGGGTTGGATGAATTGAAACATCTTCATTTGAATTGAACCAAGCCTTCAAGTTAGACCATGCTTAAATTGAATCAACTCCTCAACACTAGCATTAGGTCCAATTCTTTGATCCAAGTCTTGGTCCAAGGTTCATCTTTAATTCCCTACAAAAATCATGAAATAATGCCAAAATTTAGAGGAAATTATAATGAGCTCCAAAAATAGATCCTAATCGTAAAATATGATATAAACATGATTTAAACGTACGAGAGGATAAAAAAATACTAATTAAATGAGCAAATATAATGACATAAAATGCTAGTTATCACCCATATCTCAAACCCTAGCCGTCCGACACTCTTTTCCTCTTCCTGCGTGAGAGTTTTTTTCTTTCATTCTCTTCTCTGTGAGTTCGTGTAAGCTGTCGAGTTCAGCTTTTGCTCCTGCGATTGAGTCTTTTGCGTGAGTCCCTGTGAAGTTTTTCCGAGTCCCTGGAGCTTCCTACTGGTCGAGCCCTTGTGAGCTCTCTGTGAGGCACGCCTGACTTGCGCAAGCTCTTTGGGAAGATCTGTGTGTTCTTCTCCTCTTCAAGCAAGCTCCAGTTTGGTCTGCATCTCTCCTTCTTGCGCAAGATCTCTGCGAGTTCTCTGAGAACCCTCTTGTGCAACATCTGAGCTTTCTCTCCCAATCAGCCAACTGAAATGGCACCTAAGTAAGAATTTTTTTTTGTTTTTACCTTGCTGATTACTTCATAAGTCATGTTTTTTTGCTAATCATAATTTTTATCTTGTGGTGTGACCTTGCCGTGACTGTTACCGTGGCCTTACCCTTATGATCAAATTTTTTTGTGTCATGATGATCAACTTGTGTCTGTGTCGTGACCTTACTCTTAACCTCACTGATCATTTTACTTGTCGTGCCATGATGGTCAATTGTTCATTTTACTTGCCTTACTCTTAACATCACTGATCATTTTCCTTGCCGTGCCATGATGATCAATTGTTCATTTTTACTTGCCTTACTCTTAACCTCACTGATCAAACCGAATCTCATTTGATCATTATGTTTGTTGTGAACTTCATTTGATCCAATCTGTTGCTGTGACCTTTTATCCCACTTTTAGAAAATCTACCAAGGGGAGGCTCCTGCGGAGGGTGTAACGCCCCAAAATTTCCCATATGAAATATTATGAAATATTATGAATTCATGAAATATTATTATGGAATATTATGAAATATTATGAATTCATGAATATGAAATATTATGGAATTCATGAAATATTATCATGAAATATTATGAAACATTATGAATTCATGAATATGAAATATTATGGAATTTATGAAATATTATCATGAAATATTATGAATTCATGGAATATTATTATTATTATGAAATTTCATGATGAGCTTGGCTTAATGGGCTTTGATATGGATTAGTACAAAATGTGATAAAAAGAAAAGGTAGAAAGGAGGAAGCAAGGATTGAACCTTGAACCTCCTAGTTGCACTAATCATGTCATAACCAACACACCAAGCCATATTTCATGTAGAGGGAATAAGAAACATGCTTGTTAAAAGCTAGGGAAGTGAAGAGACATGTCTCTTCATGAGAAAAGTATAAATAAGGGAAAGAGAAGTTGGAATAACTTCCTCTTCTTCTTCCTCACTCTCATCACCGAAAACCTCAAGCCCCTTCTCCCTTTTCATTTTCGAAAAAAAACACAACCCTAGGGTTCTAACCCTAGGGAATTGGAAGGAGGAAGAACTCTACAAGGATCTTGCCCTCTACTAGGGCCAAGGGTTCTATAGAAGTGCTAGGAAGGAGAACACTCACCTTCCTTCAACCAAGGGCACCTTAAGATTTTAGAGAAGGAGAAATTCAAGTGAAAGGATGTAAGTATCCCCTCGCCTGCAGTGTAATAGTTGTGGTGTGATTATTCTCCTTGATTGTTTCAAAAATGGGGACTTTTTCCCCTTTGCAAGTTTCGGCCACCCCCTTAGGGGAAGGCCTTGGTTCTTTCCTTGATACATGAGAAGTCCTTTGAGACTTAGAGTATATATGTATAT
This sequence comes from Boesenbergia rotunda, assembly GCA_024364735.1. Classification (NCBI taxonomy): domain Eukaryota; kingdom Viridiplantae; phylum Streptophyta; class Magnoliopsida; order Zingiberales; family Zingiberaceae; genus Boesenbergia; species Boesenbergia rotunda. The sequence continues at coordinate 107,675 of JAGFNQ010006150.1, read as the reverse complement.
TGATTTTCTTCATGATGGTATGAACAAAAGGAAGAAAAACTAGGGTTACACCCCTTGTAAGTTTCGGCCACCCCCTTAGGGGAAGGCCTTGGTTCCTTTTGTTACATGTGAAGACCCCTTGGAACTTAGGGTATACCTATATGTTGTGTCCCTTCATTTTGGTGATAACAAAAACTAGGGTTTAGAGCTTGGATGGGTTTCGGCCAAGGCCTAGAAAAAGGGTTAGTGAGGGTTGAATTATCCTAAAATATATCCATGTTTAATGTATTGTAAGATAGTGTATACAAGGTGTTTGTATGAATGTCTGTGTGAATATTTAGTTCAAACCCTAATTTTCCCCTACCCTTGAGTTTCGGCCAACCCTAGAAGGACTAGGGTCTAGGGTTGCATAATTATCTCATGATGTGCTTTATGTTTAATAAGTTGCATGAATAGTATGTGAAGGTTAAACTACCCTACGGGACATGATTATGTTTAGTAAGATAATATGTATATGCATGTATGAAATATGATGTATGTATGAACATGTATGAAATATGATATATGTATGAACATGTATGAAATATGATGTATATATGAACATGTATGAAATATAATGTATGTATGAACATGTGTGGAATGTGATGTATGTATGAACATGCATGAAATATGATGTATGTATGAGCATGCCTTATAGCCCATGGGGCACACTTATGAAATTGCATGTGATATGTTAAAATGCTTAAACGGATACTCTACTAAGTATGGGATCAAGAGCACCCCTTATGTTGTGTGGTGTGTCCCTCCGGGATCATGAGCACCCTTGAAGAGTGGTGTGTCCTGTAAGAGTGATTTGGAGTACTCCTTAGCATATATGTAAAAGCATGATAAGTATTTTACTTTTGAAGTTGTGTACCCGACTCGTAAGGGGGTCGTTAAACAAATCCGGGGTACATGTTAACGTAAGGTCATGGCTCCGGTAGGATGGAAGGGTCCTGCTCTAATTAATTGGTGGCTCGCTACCCCAATTCATTAGGGAACGCGCAATAGTTCCGCGCGATATGTGGTACACAACAGGGCCCAATATGATATGGATGTATTTTTAAGTAATACCATTATGGAATTGTTTTGAAAACATTCATTGAAAGCATTTATTATATGTGAAGAGTATGCTTAAGGTACTTGATACTGCATGCTTAGAAACTTGGATGTTTAGTATGCTTTGATGAACTCATGCTTATGATTTATTATGTGTACATGTTATGTTCTTTCGTATGGATTTTGCGAGTAGGACAGGATCCTTACTAAGCATTTGTGCTTACTAGTTTATGTGTTGTCTTATGCTGCAGATAAGGATAAGGAACACTTAAACTAAAAGAAGAGGCAGGAGGCTGAAGATGTGTGGGGTGGTGGCTCGGGAAGAAAGACTTCTATATCTACATATTTATGCTTATGTTATGCTCCTTGACAATGAATGATAGTGATTAGGATCTATATTGCATGACGATTATAATACTTGGAGTTTTCATATACTTGATTTTATTGGATTATATTATGGTTTGAAATAAAATGTGAACCTCTCATGTTATGGAATAACTTTTGATTAAAATATTTCAAATGATGTTCTAGCAATTCAAGCATGACATTTGTTTGACATGTATAGGCAAGCATGCTTAGCACTTAGTCCTTGCATTGTTTGTTTTAAATTTTATGCTAGAAGATAGAGGAAAAAAATATATATATGATTAATTGTTACGTAACCCCGCCCCGAGGGTAGATATAAGGGCGGGCGTTACAGAGGGGACCTCAAGGTCAAAAGCCCCCTCATTCTCTTCCAGACCTTAACCATCCTCAAGCTCTCAATTCCCTAACGCCGCATTCGAACAAGCCTTTCAAACTAGATCTTTTAAACTCCTCCCTTGTAGATCAATTGATAGGCCTTTCTTATATGAGCATTGTCCCTCTGTTAAAGCAGTTCGGATCCTCTGTCCCGAACTCTCGTCTGTCCCTCTGTCCCGAACACAAAACGACAAAAACTCACGTGCTTCTCGCGTGACTTCGCCTCCCACTCGCAATCAAATTTCGCCTCCCACTCGACCCGTCCCCTAAATCCCTTCTCGCCCAACTCCCGAGCTCTACGCCGCTACCCCTGCCCTAAATCTCGAGCGCCCAGTACACGTTCCTAGCGACGCCGACGCCGACGTCACATGACGAACTCCCTAAACGCGTGTGGTTCGCCCTTCTTGCCGACCTCCCCTTCTCGCTGTTAGATCTCCTCTCGCCTCCTGCCTCCTCGTGTTCCCCTCTGAGTTCCTTCTCGAATCCCTACTTCTCGCTGTCTACCTTCTCGCTGCCCTAAATCCCGTGTGCTTCGTCGGAGATCGCCTGCTCGTGAGCGTGCCAAGATCAGCCCCAGCGAGATTCGGCCTTCTCCTTCTTGATCGTGTGCTCCAAAGGGTTTAACTGCCGTTCGGATCAGCCCCAGTGTGCTCGCTGCTTCCCAGTCATCGCTGCCTACCTTCTCGCTGCCCTAAATCCCATGTGCTTCGCCGGCGATCGCCTGCTCGATCGCGTGCCAAGATCAGCCCCGGCGAGCTTCGGTACTGCTTGTCGCATGGAAGAAGCTCCACTTGAAGGAATGAGGATGTTATCACGTGATTAGTTTAGTCATCAATTATTTTAGATAGCTTATGCTTTGTGGCTTGCTGTTCTGTAAGTTTCTGTAAGTTTAGGCGTGTTACTTGCTGTTCTGTGGCTTGCTGAATGTTCCTGTTTCTGTAAGTTTAGAGGTGTTGCTTGTTTCTGTGGCTTGCTGTAAGTTTAGTCATCAATTGTTCCTGATCAGTTTACTTGCTGTAAGTTTCTGTGATTAAGTTTTTGTAAGTTTCTGTGAGTTAATTGCTGAATGAATCTTTTGTTAGCAAGCTTATGCTTTCTGGCTTGCTGTTCTAAATGGACAAACGAAGGCGTGTTACTACATTGCCAATGCTCAAGTCTAAGTTTGATGGACTATGCTTGCTTAAGTTTCTGTGAGTTTGTTTTGACTGTGCGAGTTCAGATTTCTATGAGTTTGTTTTGATTGTGCGAGTTCAGATTTCTGTGAGTTTGTTTTGACTGTGCTGTTCAGAAGCTTATGCTTACTTAAGTTTCTTGGCAAACGAAGGCGTGTTACTTGCTGAATGAATGTAACTTTCTGTGAGTCAATTGCTGTTTTGTAAGTTTCTGTGAAGCAATTGCTGTTCTGTTGAACCTTAGTTGAATAGCGATGCAGGAGAAGCGAGAAGGAGGTCCCTCAGTTTGTAAGTTTCTGTGCTACCATAGATCAGCACTGAACCTTAGTTCAACAGCAATTGCCTCACTGAACCTGCGTAGCTATTCAACTAAGGTTCCACTGAATCGCGACTCAGTTTGTAAGTTTCTGTGCTTCTGGAATGTACATAGATGGCATTGAATCACCATGGATCAAGAAAATATATGAGGTTAATTAGGAAACAATTGAAGATGAATCCGGAAGGAATCAGATTGGAAAGGGTAATAGTGTTGGAGTTAATTTGGTAAAAGATTAATCTTCTTCCTTGGACAGGATTCACCTCCACCAAAGCATTGAACTAGAAAAGGAATTTATGTTGCTTTAGCAACAGTTAAAATTTTATACAAATGACTATCAGCAGAAGCCAAACCTGAATCCAATGTCAAAAATAAACATTCAAATTCACTTAACACAATTCCAAAAGAACTTGCAAAAACTAACATAATGTATAACGAAAAGGTTCAACCAAGGCCGAAGCAGGAGAAGCGAGAAGGTTCAACAGAACTGATATTTTGTATAGTTCTCCTGCTTCTGGAATGGTAAAATATCAATTGCTGTCCTCCTCAGTTTGTAAAATATCAATTGCTGTTCTGTAAGGCCGAAGCAGGAGAAGCGAGAAGAAGGTCCCTCTGCTAGCTACTGGGAGCGAAGATGAGAGGGGAAGCAGCGATGATTGGGAAGCAGCGACGACTGGGAAGCAGCGATCCAGAGGGGAACGCGAGGAGGCAGGAGGCGAGAGAAGATCTGGCAGCGAGAAGGGGAGGTCGGCGAGAAGGGCGAACCACACGCGTTTAGGGAGTTCGTCGTGTGACGTCGCCGTCGCCATCGCCGTCGCCGTCGCCGTCGCCAGGGACGTGTACTGGGCGCTCGAGATTTAGAGCAGGGGTAGAGGCGTAGAGCTCGGGAGTTGGGCGAGAAGGGATTTAGGGGACGGGTCGAGCGGGAGGCGAAATTTGATCGCGAGTGGGAGGCGAAGTCACGCGAGAAGCACGTGAGTTTTTGTCATTTTGTGTTCGGGACAGAGGGACAGACGAGAGTTCGGGACAGAAAATCCGAACTGGGGGCACACCAGCCCCCGCAACTCTTTTTGGTCCTTCAACGTGGCGTACTAAAGCCGTGACCTCTCTGCTCTCCCGGAACTATCCGTCACGGTTGCGGTTGCCTTGAAGAGGAAGGCCATGAGAGGGGCGGTGAAGAAGGCGACAAGGGACGGGGCGTCAGAGGAGCTAGAACGACGCAGCCAGTACCTCAGCTCTCTAATCCAGCGCACTAGGATCATGACAGACGCCGATCAGGTTGAGAAGGAAGTTGTTGAGGCCGCAGCTAAGCCGGTCAAGCAGGAGCAGCAGAGAGAGAAGGAAGATGAGGGGGACGAGCGGCGTGAGGAGAAGGAGAAGGCTGTCCTGGAAGGAGATCGATGCGACGGGAATCCACCACCTGGAGAGAGGCAGCAACAGCAGCAGCACCCTAACGTTAATGTTAGGGCCGCCGACATGCCCCTCGCGTTGCAGAATCGAGCGTTCCGGTGCGCCCACGAGACGATCGCCTCCATGGCCAAGCTCGAAAGCAAGCGGCTTGCCTTCGTGCTGAAGAAGGCATGCTTTTTACCTTCTGCTTACTTTTTGTTCGCATTAAAGTTATAATGTTTAAGGTGCTTTTCATTTTGCTTTCTCCTGACCTCTTTGTGACAACTACACATGGATTGCTAGAATATACGTCAATATATTTATAGGTACAACTTTGGTATGACAATGACTGAACTACGCCTAATTAAGACCCGTTTAATTTTGCAGCTGAAGATTTTGGACTTTAGCTTTCCTTTATGAAAAAAAAATCCTGAAGGAAATTATTAATAGAGGATGTATATGTTGTTTTTTGGACAAACCAGTAGATATACAAAAATTTTGAAGAATAAAACAAACCTCATTTATAGGGTTATCAAGGCTAAATTCATATCCACTTTCAAAGTACAAATTTGTTGGTCATGAGTTTGAGTCTCAGAAACAACCTTTTGCAAAGCAATGTAAGATTGCGTACAACAGACCCTTCCCCGGTACCCCGTATTGGCAGGAGCTCCGTGCACCGGGTCCCTTTTTAAGTTTACTCGACAACAATTCCCTCCCCTCCTCCCAAACTTAATCATTGTTCATTCTTCATTCAAAGAGTTATCTTGAGTTTGACTAAGAGATCAAATTTAAGTGGCTTGGCAAATATATTATCTACTTGATCTTCTGTCTTAATGTAGACCAGCGTAGCATCCGTTTTCTTCACATGTTCTCAAATGAAATGATAGTGTAAGTTTATGTGCCAACTTCTTTTAAGAAGCACTAGGTGCCTTGCAAGTACAATAGCAAATTTATTGCGAACACATATCTTTCTTTCTGGTGTTAATTTATATTGTCAAACATCCTTTTTAATCAAATAGCATTAAATACACATGTTGATGTTGAAATATATTATGCCTTGTATGTTGAGAGTGTCACAATTATTATTATTTTTTTTTGGAGAGTCAAGTAAAAGCCATGACACCCTTATAAAATACAAAGACAGTGGTACTCTTTCTTTATGTAGGTATTATTCTCAATTAATGACTTTAGACAATTTATTGCTACCTTATATAGAGATTATTGATAAGAGTATGGGAATTAATACATCTTCATATCTTATGTATTTACATATGGGGGCACTCTCCTCAAGTTGATTTGATTATATTGTTAAACCCAACTTGCAATGTATGACCTCTTAATGATTTAGTTACAAATGTGTCAATTGTTGACAAAGAAAGCGTGGATCACACTATATTGCATTCTCGTTGATGAGTGAATCAATCTTTATACGATTTATAATGTGCATGACAACTTTATTATCACAATATTTATAGGAGTAAATCCTTGTAAGTTCACATATTAATAAGCTTATGACTATACTCTGTCTTTGTGCTCGATCTTGCTACAACTATTTGCTTCTTACTCTTTCAAGATATAAAATTACTTCCCAAGAGAATACAATAACTAGATGTATAATGTGTAACTATGGGAGAGCTTGCTCATGGAGATAATCTTGCTCACAAAACAAAAGAGCTTTTCATGGAGCTCTTTGATACAAGTGTTTGCTTTCCTATGGTCATGACATAGATTCTCTAAAAGCTAACTAACTGAACACTCTAATAGCTAATGAGATGTGAGGTCTAATGACTATAATTTTATTATGAATTTTTACCATTCTTATAATATTATGTATTTCTCTAGATCAAATTTTCTACTTTGTAGGTATACAACTAATAATGTCATCATGAAGATGCTCCTAGGCCTCTACTAGACTCTATTGTACGTCAATCATTTGCTACTTTATAGATCTCCTTTTGATTTGGATCTTCCCATTGCCTTTAAAAAATGTTTTATTTTGTTCATCTCTCTTGTTTTTTCCTATGCTTCGTCATCACCCAAATACATTGTCTTCTAGTTGATCTTAAGCTCACAATTTGTTTCTAATAATGTCTTAGAGGCTCTCTTTGATATCGGTTAGAAGGCAATAATTGATGAAATAAATGCACTTTCTAATAACATTTGGGAATTAATACCTCTTCTCAATTGAATTTTTTTTTTGGGACACTGTAGAGTCTTCCCAAGTGTTCTCTTGATGATTCTAGAGATTGCCTCAAAGTTTGATCTATTAGGAAAAAGAGAAATTTATATCTAAATTGACACATTTGTCTATGTGTGACCAATGGGTGTGGAGCCTCACTCCTTCAGTCCATCGTGACTCAGAAATATTAGTTTTTTTTCTTTAATTTGATACGGATAGGAACCAAACCAAATCTCTTATTTTGATACCATGTGGTGAATATTCTCAATCAATAACTATTGGTGGTCTTCCACGATTTAATCTTTGTAAAAGGGTAATAATTGCCATCTAGGGTGGATCCTTTCTTATATTGCATTGAAGATGATTGCAATACTCATTAAAGCTCCAAGTGCCATGTTTTTCACCACCTTGAACTTCTCTAACTCCAACTTTGCCAACTTGCTAAATTTTAATTCATAGCAATCCATTTAGCCTTAGAAACTACTTTAATTAACTCCCCACGACTTCCCAATTAAACTCCATATTAACGTTGCTAGTCAATGACAATTCCATATATACCACAAGTGAGATGCTTATCCTTCAACCTAAATTCACCCCATCCAAATTCAAGTTGATTGGTTAATCTTCACTGACCTCGACCAAACAGTAAGTGGTTGAGTTAAACCAATAACCTCGATCCTTGGTCAAAATCCTCTCAACTTGGTCTACTATAGATAATTTCCCAAACTGAATTTTAAGCTAATTATTTCAACTAGAAAACTTATATCTCATATAATTTCAACCATAAAAAACTGACGTCATTTATAGGAGGGTGTTTGGCATGAAGTCAACAAGTACACAGGAGAAGAGGTTATTCACTATGAAAAGAAGTTTAAGGTTTTAGATTGGCAAGGGGAGTTGAGCTTAGGGTTTCTTCTATGTTGATGAGTAAGTATTTCCTTTGGGTTTATGTGATTGAAATTTTTTAGATTTAGTGGTGGCTGATAAGGAGGCTTGAGTTCATAACTGAAATTTATGGCAAGAACAATATTGAAGATGTTTTCGGAGTTAGAAAAGGAGAAGGAAGAAATATTGAAGGAAGATGTTGAAGTAATAAAAGAGTAGAGAGGAAAGTATGATACTAAGAAAGTGAAGAGGGAGGGGGGAAATAAGAAAGGAGTTCTAAGGAAGTAGATGGGTTAAGAGGGAATATAAGTAGAAAAAGAAAGAGATGAGGCCGCCAAGTGGTAAGAATGCCTGGAGCTTTGAATAGATTGTGCCTAGCCTTGAGACAACTTGACTCAATTTGAGTTGGGTTGAGTTGTGTTGGGTAGGAAATAGTTGTGTTGGGTAGGTAATGGCTCAATTACATTTTAACTTGAGCCATTTATAAATATTGAAGGTATACTAGGACTAGCAAAATATAAAATACAAGCTATAAAATGTAAAAGTATTATTTTTTAAAATACAAGTTTTTAAAAATTTTTGCGATAAAATAGGATCTTTAAAAAAATATAAAAGGTACTAAATAGATTGAAGGCATAGTAATAGATAGATACTAACTAATTATAAATATATAAAAAATAACTATAAAATTTAAAAATAAATATATTTTAAACAATGTTAATGTTTTTAAAATTTTGGGGATAAAATAGGATCATTAAATTTTTTTATAAAAAGTACTAATATATTATTGTTAGCTTGTGGGTTGCCTGTTTCAATTTGTTTATTGCCTGTTTCAAACAACTAAGTAGTTACTTTACCATAAGAAAGAACTAAGAAGCTCCAAGCTTCTCACTGTATTGTTGGTTTACTTTATTATAATGAATAAAGAAGCTGTTCCATGACTCTTATGTCATCATGAGTAACTCTTCTTTACAATTATATTACATGGATATTACTAATTTTTCACTATTCTTTTGTCTTTCTTAGAGAATAGAGAATAGTTATCAAATCCCGTTTGGACTAGCGAATCTGATCGGTTACTCAAGACCCAATCCAAGTTCCTTAAGCAGATTGGCAATGCTGTCGAACCAATTTAAAACTGGTCTGGCTCCCTAGTTTTCATCAAACTGGAAAACCCACCAATTTGCCAAAATTCACATGAATTTATTGCTGTTTAATATCACTTTAATAATAGAGGGGTAAAAATATAGCCCTAAACCTAATCCTCTATAGTTTGTTGAACTTTATCCTCTCTCATTGTCGCATCATGACCTCCCTCTACTCCACCCTCCTATGTTCCTCTCGGCGAACTCTTTGTCGGTTATCATCGCGCTACACCGACCACTCTTATCTCTCCATCCCAGTCTCGTTCTTGCATCTTGTTGCACAAATGAGAAGGCTTGTCAACAACTCATCAATTGTGCCTCACCGATTAGGAGAAAATTGGAGCTTGACCCAAGTTCCCATTTTGTTAGTTGTGTCTAACTTTGTTCATTCATTGAAGTCCAGCAATCATTGTCATTCTTGCACAAAAAAATGTGTTACTGCCATATTAACAACTCCCTCACGACTGCCACATGTCATTATAAGGGAGTACAATAGGAATCCAAATTGGCAAGTGTATGAGCAGGGGTCTATAGAGGTGATGAAATCCCCTGTTGAGTTTCCACCCCCGACCACTATAGTCATGATCCCATGCACTTACCAACTGAGTCAGACCTGGGGCCACTGTCATTCTTGCACAAGCATTGAAGTTTGTCGGTCATTGTACGTTCTTGCATAGGGGCTGAGGCCTATAGAGTTTTATTCTTTGATGTACTTCCCCTCACCCACATGCATGACAAATGCATTATTGAGTATCTTTGGTTCGTAGTGGGAAGAAGAGAGCAAATTTAGCTCCTTTTCTTGTCAAATCTTATATTGCATCTATGCAGCCTATGTTACCTTCTAGATCTTTGCCCTCCACCAATACTCAATGAGACTCCCCCATCAACAAAGCCCATTCTTCTCAAATTGCCTTGAGATACTCTTACAATACCCTTGTTTCCCCCGTTTTGTTGTCTATCTCTTCTATATCATCTATCGGTCTAGAGGCAGAGTAGCATAATTCATTAGTTCTGCACTTGCAAAAGCTTTCTGTGATGCCACTTTCCAAATTTAGGTATCATCTTGGGATGTTATTGTTAGATTCAGGAAATTGTGACTGGTGTAATCATTCCTAATTTTTATAAATATTAATTTTTAGGTGCTAAAAATTAGTTATTAGGTAATTTTTTATTCTTAGTTAGGTTGACCGAGTTGGCCTCTATACACTATCTGACCAATTGACCCACTAGTTTGATTTCTGATTTGGTCTCATAACAGTGAAATTAACCACTACGCTAAGTTATTAGAGCAACACTTAGACGCCCCCGGGGCTATGGCGCAGCGATAGGGCGACTAGTCGCTATCCCAGGCATCCGCGGTTCAATCCCCAGCTATGACGTATTTGTAGGAATTTTTCCTCCAAAATGAGGCGCGAACCCTGGGACGCTGGGCTTCTAGACCGCCCACCGCGAGCGTTTCCCGATTTACCCTGACGGTCAGTGGAAAACTTCCGTGGGGCTGGGCCGGTCGCCCGAGGTTGGAAAAACCTCGTTAATCATTTTTTTAGAGCAGCACTTAGACAATTTTTCCCTTCTCTCCCTCATGCCCCACTACTGAATATGTGAATGATGGCAGAAATCGATTGATACCATCTCTAGTTCAGCATTAGAGATACATAATTTTTCTGCTCTTGTTAGACCAACCTTCACTTTATCCAATTGAAGCAGCTCTGCTTCGTAAAGTAAACAGGATAGGGATGAGACAAGAAATTTACTTGGATATCCAATCCAAACCGTTCCGAATGTATAGTTCTGTTTACAATTTTATTGCCCTGAATTCACCCCATCTGAGAAGTATGGTGGGTGGGGATGGGGAATTTTTCTTCCCTTACCGCTCCCTGCTTCCTACAAAGGAGAGAGAATTGAAAAATCTACCTGCACCATTACCATCCCCCCTACTTAATATAGAGCTAGTAGTTTAGGGTGAATGACAAGTCAAGTAGGTTAAGGCTGACCGAACACTTGACTGGTGAAATCTTACCTCGAGGGTCAGGCAAAGGAAGTCATAGGAGGGCTAGGTAAACCTAGTTGGGAACTAGGTTAAGACTAAGGTGGGTTAGTTGGGAATTAAACACTTAACACGAGTAAAGTCCTAGTGGGATTAGGCAAACCTAGTTGAGGACTAGATTAAGTCCATGGTGTGTTAGCTTGAAGCTAACACTTGACACAAGGAAAGCCCTAGTGTGACTAGGAAAACCTAGATGGAAATTAGGTTAAGTCAAAGGTGGGTTAGCTGGGAGCTAAACACTTGACACGAGAGAAGTCTTAGTCGGGAATGAGAGAAATCTTAGTCGGGAACTAGGCAAGGTAAAGTCCAAGTTGTTAAGGGTTGACCAGACACCTGACAAAAGAACCCTAGACTTGTGTTAGACAAGTTAGGTTGTGGACAATCGATTGACACTTCATCAATCTATCTGGTGATTAATTGGGAGTTGTTTCTCGCAAACAGAAAGGCTGAGAATCGATTAAGTCTTTCCTAATCGATTGGGTTGTTGTTTCTTGCGTACAAAAAACTTCTGAATCGATTGGGTAATCGATTAGGAGCTCTCAAATCGATTGGCATGACTCACCAATTGATTAGGTTTTGAAAAACAGCCGTTTCTACAGGTGTAACTTTCGGATGCTAACTTGATAATCAATTGGGAAAAGTTGAATCGATTGAGGGCATCGGGCAAACCCTAGAAAAGAGGTTTCCGATGCAGATTGAAGTAGAGCTCGATTTCTATCTTCACACCAGTTTTTGGGATTTCTTGGAGAAGAGTGCTTTTGCATTTCCAAGCATGAAGAGGGTGATTAAAGCAACAAGAGAGCAAGATAAGCAAGATCTCATTATTGTAATCGTGTTTTTACAATTCAATTGTATTTGCTTTGTATTCTTGTTGATCACTAACACTGATTTCTGAGTATATGCTATGACATGCAGCAGCATCTTAGGAATGAACTACAGTATTTGCTTAAAGTTTTGATCTTTAAATAAGAACTGGACTAGTGGAAGTTAATACGGTTCTAGACTGACCAAAGTTTCCAAGGTCTAAGACGGTGTAGTGATGGAAACCCTTTTTGTCAATTATTGACGAAGAAAACATGTTCATTTTCTTAATTAATGTTTCAAATGTTTTATCCTATTTTTGTTCTTCAAAACGAAGGGTAACCAAGAGGAAAAGATGAGGGTTGGGATAAATTTTAGACTACATTTACATTTACATATACAAATGTTTGATTTAACAAGAAGTCTGTTTGTTCATACTTGATTTCTTTTGCTATCGAAATTAAAGACAGCAACTAATGAAAAGGGTTGAATTTCTCGTTTGCTTGATTAGCTGATGGCTTTATTGAAGACATGGTATTTTCTTCTTTTGTTGTCAGGATTAGATATTTTCTACTACTGTATTTCATAGGTTCCTTTGGATTGATCACTCACTATTGAGTGCTGAAGCACGCCCCCTAACCATGTATGGCTTTCTATTGGCAGGAATTTGATACAACATATGGTCCAGCATGGCATTGCATTGTTGGCACAAGCTTTGGTTCATATGTCACTCATTCTTTGGGAGGTTTCCTGTATTTCTCTATCGATAAGGTCTACATTCTTCTTTTTCGGACTGCAGTGGAACCAATAGACCGTTGATGGCCACATTGCCATTGACTAGTGTTGCAAATGGATGTAGATGCATGAAATTCTGTTGTCATCACTGTATGCAGAAACAATCATGTAAAATGGTAACGACATTAAAGTATGAGTTAGGTGTTTTCTTTTTCCTTTACCATTTGTTTTTTTCCTAGCATGCCATGCGACTTTGTTTTCTTCTTTAGATTATATCTTCACTAAAGGCATTCATCGAGGTAACGGTTCAGTGTTCATCTAGATCGACTGTTTCCTGTAATAGCAGGGCCATCCTTCCCTTGTACATTTTTTTTTTGATTTAGTATTACGCTCTAGAAAATTGAGTTATTAATGCCGTTCTTAGGAAAATCAGTGGTTTTCCTCTTTTTACTGAGATTAATAGGACGAACTATTTTCAAGTAGTTAAAGAGTTAAACCACATTTGTTTTTTCTGCTTTTCTGATTATGTGGATGATATAGAATCAAATCTTTAACGAGCTTCGTCCCTGTTGCTTTTAGTTTTGGTGAAGAAATATATGGTAATTATATAGATTTAGAGGCAGAAACCACAAAGCAGTTTCTTTCCTAACTCTTCTTCAAGCTCCTCAATTTATTCATTTTGGCGATCAATCTGAATTTTCTTTGCTGCTAAATTCCAACACACTCGAAATAAAGCAATAAACTATTCTCCTCTTCTGAAATCCACAACCAACTCACCTACCACCCAAATCTCCACTGGGGATAATCTCTGCATTTCTACCTCCACCTCTTGCGTACGGAATGCTACATGCTCAAACCTCTTCACCAAGGCAATGGATGAGCGAGCCGAGGAAGAAAACCTAATCTTATAGACATGGCCAAGACTTCCCCAATGCATTCATTCCACCATCCACCACCTCAGTATAAATCTGCAACACCGTTACAAGCTTCAGTACCATCGCATTAGCTTCAGAAAACATGGCAGCTCTTTTGTTTTCACTCGCCATTTCTCTTCTTCTCTTGGCTCAAATCCCAACCATCGCTCCTGCCGCCACCGCTAAACCTGTCATCTTTGTGTTTGGCGATTCACTCTCGGATGCTGGCAACAACAACCATTTTCCATACTCCCTTGCTAGGTCGGACTTTCCCTGGTACGGGATTGACTATTACAATGGTCTTCCAACAGGAAGATTCACCAATGGAAGAACAATAGGAGACATCATAGGTGAGTTTGCAAATTGACTTGCATCTGTTACAGCAGTAATCAGTAAGCTAATTGGTCGTGTTGTGTGGGCGAGTGCAGCTGCTAAGCTGGGGGTTCCATCTCCTCCACCATTCATGTCAGTGTCCATGAATGATGATGCAATCCTTGGTGGAGTCAACTATGCTTCTGGAGGAGCAGGAATACTGAATGAAACTGGAACTTACTTTGTAATTTTCCTATCTCATAGTTTAATTCTGCTTCCTCTACGCTGTCTTATTGGCTAATTCATGCCTATTGCCATAAACTTGCAGGTTCAGAAACTATCTTTTGACGACCAGATTAGCTATTTTCAGAAGACCAAGGATGTGATAACTCTTAAAATCGGGAAGAAGGCTTCTGAAAAACTATGCAACGAGGCACTCTTTCTCGTTGGCCTAGGTATACAAATGGCTTCACTTTATTCTTCCAGCTTTATGAACTGTACAGTAGATAATTTGTCCACAATATTATTTCTGAAGACGAGATGGTTGATATGTGAAATATCTCAGGAAGCAATGATTACATTAACAACTTCTTGCAATCTGGCTTAGACGATGCGAAAAAGTATACCATCACTGAGTTCGAAGATCTGTTGATTAATACATTAGAAAGCCAACTAACGGTATGTATTTTGATTTAAAGCAGTATTAACAAAGTGAAATGGAAATAACTTCTTAAGAGTGTAGATTGCAATTGCACTAACGACTCTAGAGTCTATTCGATCTCTAATTACTGATTAAAGAGGCTGCACAAGCTTGGAGCAAGGAAGGTGGTCTTCCATGGGCTTTCACCAATGGGTTGCATTCCATCTCAGCGGGTGAAGGCGATGGATGGTGGATGCTTGGGTTACGTGAATGACTATGTGAGGCGATTCAATTCGAGGGTGAAGAATCTAATTGCAGGGCTCAACTCCAATCTTCCTGCTGCTCAAATGGCTTTTGCAGACTGCTACAACATAGTTTTGGATCTCATTAACAACCCACGAGTTTATGGTAGAACAAGTTTTAAATCTACCTTACTTTATGTGCAGTAGTATGATACAGCTGATTCACTCATCGCCTGGTTTTCTGATGTGTAGGGTTTAAGATTTCTCACACCTCATGTTGCAATGTGGACTCAACTATTGGCGGGCTTTGCTTACCCAATTCCCAACTCTGCAGCAATCGAAAAGATTATGTGTTTTGGGATGCTTATCACCCAACAGATGCTGCAAATGCTGTGATTGCTAATCAAATCTTTGATGATCCAGATGTCGGACAAGTTCATCCTGCACTTCGGAACATCGCTGCGGCCCCCTCCCCCCGTTGATGGTTATGGAACATTAAAAGTTCTCATGGGCAGAATCACTTTAATATGCAAAGTTGTACACTCTCTACTGTAATCCATTTAGTCAATGATACTGTCTCATCTTGCAACTTTTCAGGAAGCCTAACCAATCGAACAAAGCCCTATTTTTGAATGCTACTGGTCCATAATATTCATTGGAGCTAAAACGTAATAATGCTCATCTCAAACGGTCACAGACAATTAAATTATGAAAGATATTTTTTTTTTAATATAACCGTCTGAAAAAAATCAAACACTCAACGGAACAATTTTTGTTTTTTTACAATAATATAAAGATTATTTTTATAGGGCTTGTGACATATATTATTGTTCTCTTCAATGTGGCCAGAATCGAAATCCACGCCCAAGTCACACCGACGACAGCATAAAAATGAAGCCAATAATAAGAAAGTCGTGGAATGTTTGTCTCACATCATTTCTAAGCTTAGCGTCACGCTCTCGAACACAGCGGCTCAACTATTGAGACGAATAGGGTTTCATATTCCCCAAATTTCACAAGATTGGCACTTTGCCGTTACAGATTCAACTCGGTTGACGGAGGCGCTGGGACGAACGAATCGTCTTTTGCCAGTATTACATATTTAACTGAACCGTACTTCGTTGCAATTCCGGAATGAATCATTTGCAAGTTCACGATTAACGAAATGACCTAAGTTGTGTGACTAATTGGGAAGTAAAAATTATAGGATAAAACTCAATGTTAGAGGAGTGAATAACGTTATAAATTTTAATAAATAGATAAAAAAAATAATTTGGTGTATGAAATTTTCGTCATGCGAGATCTCAGGGAAGAATTTATTATACGCAGTCTTATTCTACTTTGTAAGAGATTATTTTCAAGACTCAAACTCTTAACCTTTTAGGTTATAAGGCGATAACTTTAATAAGTAGATAGTAAATAAAAATAATTAATCAATTAGAATAGCACAATAAAAATAAAAAAATATTTAGATTAATTCAATCAAGTATGATTAATGTAAACATGCAAAAATTTAACTAACAATTAAATATGCAAACAGTTGATTAACTAAATATATACACACAACAGTTAAAAAAGATGATTTTTATTTCTAATTTATCATTTCCAAAAAAACCTTTGGGGATGAAAAAATCTCAAAAAATATAAAAAGTTAAGCACAAATACTATCAATATGTTAACCCAAAAATAAATAAAAATGTTATTCAAGTGTTATCGATAAAAAATGAAGCACAAAGACGCAATGTGTTAGTGTCATAGCACTGAAGGCACAAGAGCAGTATAACACGAGTAGAGATTAAGTGTTTGATAGTGAATTGAATGATCTTCGAGGTCTACCTCGATACTCTTTTTATAGTACTAGTTCAATAACTTTTATTTGTGAGATAAAATTAATGAAACTCTCTATGTAGGATCGAAATCGACACTAGAGGAGGCCGAAGAGGGGGTGTGAATAGCTTTTAGAATTTTAGAACAAATAAGCAGATAGTAACTTAATCAATCAGAATTAGCACAACGAAAATAATAAATTAACTAGATCGATTTAATCAAGTAAGACAAAATAATAATAATATTTAACAATATAAGCATACAAATTGATCAACTAAACCAGAAGTATGGACACACAACAGTTTAAAAAATGATTCTTATTTCTAATTTCTCCTAGGTGGAGAAACCATACGGAAAAATAATTTAAAAAGTTTAAGCGTAATAAAACAAATAAGGCAATATTAAAACAAATAAAAATGTTACTCTAAGTGTTGCCGATAAAAAATGAAGCATAGGTCGTAACATGTCGTAGGCGAAGAAGCACATGGAGCATGAGTATAAAAGACTAAGAGATGAATAAATGTGTTATCTTGAAGCTCTACCTCCAAACTCTTTATATAGGACTCCCCGGATGCCTTGAGTCTTCCCGATCACTTACAGAGGGGCTGATGTGATTACAACTTCTATTTGTAAGATAACGTTAGCAAAGCCCTCTAGTTGCTCGTACACTCTCTAGTCGCTTGGGTAGGGGTCAAACTTTATCTTGACAACCTTCTTCAGATTGTTGATAACGTCATCTCCCGATCGCATAGAAGTTGCTCCAGTTGCCTATACGCTCCAGTCGCCTAGACCTTATAAGGTCATTTAGAGCCTTCGAAAACCCTTCTTGAGAGTTATCATCAACCAATTACCACCGAACTCCATTCAATTGTTTGATATCATCGAACATGCTTTCCTGCAATTGTTACACATCATGAGTATGATATAGAATGTGAGGTTACTAATGTGAATCCACAAGTGCACGACCACGTCATCAAGTACGATCATAGGGTTGTTTGTGAAAGCTTATGAGAAAGAGAGAGAAGGAGAGAGAGAGAGTAAGAGAGATGATTGATTTTCGGGAAAAGGTTGGATGGAATCTAAGACTTCAGTTTCACTACAATGCTAGTTAATGACCTATAGATTGTTCATATCCTAATCTTGATGTTATGTACTTGTAGAGTTCCTAACTAGGTACCAGTGTTTAACTCTGTAGAAGTGCACCGGAGTGCTTCCCTCTTAAGCATCTAATGTCATTTAGTAGAGAAGGTAATCTAGAGAGTTCGATTAAAGGTAACTCATTATCACTAAGGGTCCCTGGTTATATGCCTCTAGATTACACAAAATACTTCCTAACACAAGATAGAAAAAATCCATTAAGTATTGGTAGCTGATCTCTTGTAAAAGATTGACTTCTATTTCAACGCAATGTCTGAGATGCCCGGTTAAAGGTAGGCCTTTGTCACTAAGGGCTCCCTGATTATATAATCTTGGACATTCCCTCTACATGGTAACCAAACCTTCACAACTACATGTATTCACCACTCACACATTTCATCAAACACATACAAGACACAACACATATAGAATAAGATAATAAATATTTCATTAAATAAGAAAATGGACAAATCCATAGTTTATATACCAATATCACATAATAGTTACTTCCTACATCTTAGATTGGAGAAATTACTCCATAAAAAAGGAAGAACAAACCAAAGTCTCAAAAGATAACATTCTTACAACCTAAAATTGTGAAGGAGGAAGAAATACTTATCGAGTGGATTCTCGATGTCTTCGGCGTGTCTCCTTGCTTCGGAGGTGGACGAATTATCATAGATGATGAAGATGATCTCCCTAGGATTTCTCCTAGGAGGAGAACCCTTCGCCAAGCCAAGGGGCGGAGCCCCAATGCCAAGAGAGGTCAAAAGGGGAGAAAAGTCCCCTTTTATAGGGGGCCACACCCCCTACTTCCCCGCGGCACGGGCTGTGTGGTCCACAAAGCTATGCTATGCAGATGCTGGATGGAGGCGGTATAGCCGTGTGGAAACACATGACTGTGCCATACGAGTTGCAATAGGATCGGCATGGGTCATGAGGCACGACCTTCCGTGTTGGTTCCAAGATGGGGTCCGCACGTCATGCCAAACAGCATCGTCATGCGGCAAGTGTGGCACGGGCCATTCCAAAAGGCACAACTGAGTGGTGAGTGTGCTACGGGCCATGCCAGAAGGCATGGCCAGGCCGTGTGATACATTTTGGTGCAAAGAGCATCAGTCATGAACAATCAACCTCTAGTGTTTCGATATTTGACAATATACTATGGTCTGGTCAAAGTGATTAAGGGTTGAGCCAAATAGGACCTGATGTTTGGTAGGGAAACTCAGGTTTGATCAGTTTGACAAAGGGTTAGCCAAATATGACATGATATTTGGCAGAGATAATATAGTAAGGTTTGGTCAAAGTGATTAAGGGTTAAGCCAAACAGAACCTGATATTTGGTAGAGTAAACCCAGGTTTGATCAGTTTGACAAAGGGTTAGCCAAACAAGAATTGATGTCTGGTAGAGTAAATAAAACCCAAGGTTGGTCAGTTTGACCAACGGATTAAGCCAAACTGGACTTGAGGCTTGATAGAGAGAGAGTATACTTGTTATATTCGGCTAAATTAAATACAGACTAGAAAAATTTTTGGATGATTTGCCGGAGATGTTTAGGGTTTCCGAAACTTGATAGGGGTTTGAATGAAAGAAAACCCCATAGTATATTAGGATCTAAATGAAGGAGAAACTTAAAATTGAGGGATGGAATTGGTTTAGGGAATTTTGGAGGAGCTAAATGCTTAAGTTTACTAAGTTAAGGGTTGAATCAGGATAGGCTAAATTTGAGGGGGCTAATGTGCAAATGATCAAACATAAAAACATTATTTCCTCTCCTCAGTTACACGCAGCCACCTCCGAAACCTCCCCTCTTCCGTTTCCCTTCGCGTGCCTGATAACCGATTTTTGTCGTGTTACGGTTTCAAATACAATTTAAGTACCAAATTCCTCTAAACTAATGTAGCATAGAGTAACTCGAGTCGTCTCCCAACGAATGTAGTTGGTGCATGATAAATCTCAGATATCGTATTTTATTGCTTTTGGGTTTTTGATATCAAACTGGGTTTTGATTTGAATGTTAATACTACGAACAGAAATAGAAAAGCAAGTATGAAATCTAGTTCTACCGAAGTGAAAGACAATGCAGGTAATAAATCTAACCTCACTAAACTATACTTGCAAGAGAATTAAAAGAAACATAAGGAAAAAAATTTAGGGAACTGAACATGAATGAAACCTAACCTAATTGTATCAAACTGAATCCATTAATGAAGATCTACGATAAGAAAGCAATTAAACTAATGAAGCAATTACTGAAAATCCATCAACTGAACAATAAGCAATTAAACTAAGGAAACATTGCAAGAATCTATGATAAGGGAAATTCAAACTGAAATCCAACTTATGAAAGGGGCATTTCATCGAACACATAGTAGACATGCTTTAAAAGGTTTCTAGTACGTGCAAATTTGAATTAGGGAAAGATCCATCAAATACAATATTTAACGATCAAACACATAACAATTCCAACATTAAGAACAATCAATAACAGATTCAATTTGAAACACGCAATTGGCCCAAAGATGATGTGCTGTGAAGAGGAAAAATTGCTGGGATGCAAAACTGTAAGAAAGAACTGCTGTAGAGGGAAACTGAGAATCAAAAGCTATGAAGAACTGCTGCATCTGATGAAATTGTCGCGAAGAAATTGTTGGTCGAAATGCTGAAGAGCTACTAGAAATGCTATGAACAAGCTACTGCCGTGAAGAAGAAAACTGAATTGTTGCTAAAAACTGAATTGCTGTGAAATTCTGTGAAAGAAATTGTTGCCGAAGAACTTCTGTGAAAGAAATTGCTGAACGAAATTGATGAAAAGCTGCTGAAATGAAACTGCTGATGAAGAATTTCTACCAAATTGGATCTAATCTGATGAAGACAAGCTGCTAGGAAATGGATCTAAAGAAACTGGACAAAGAAGAAACCCTTTCGAGCCGTGAAGAGGAAGCTAGAGGTGAAGTCGATTAGGGCTCGGAACCCCTGGGCCCTAACTCTACGGTGGTGATGTGGATTGAAGCCTTGATCGAGTCGGGAACCCGTCAACTCGAGAGAAAGCTGCGGTGGAGTCGGTCGGCGGCGATGAAGTCGAAAGCGGATGGAGTTGATCGGATGAACGAGTCGGGAACCCCTCAAACTCGGTTGATCGAAGCTCCGGCGGTGAAGGTGGTTGAACGAGTCGGGAACCCCTCAAACTCGGTTGATCAAAGCTCCGGCCGACTAGGGTTGGAACCCCTAACCCAAGTTGCGGCGACGATGAAGATGGAGGAGAAGAAGATCGCCGCGAGCCCTGCGTGTGGAGTCGATGAAAAACCTAGGTCGCGCGTGATGATCCCTTTTTGTTTCGCCTGCTTCAGCAACTGGGTTTGGTTCGTCTCGGCTGCGCGTGGGTTCAGATCACTTCGGCCCTGGTTCAGCCAAGCCAGCTTAGAAGAGAATCAGCCCATCAGTTGGGTTCAGTCAATTAGTTGAGTTCCAGCCAGCAGTCCGGTTCAGTCAAGGTTCAGTCTGGGTTTAATCTC
This sequence comes from Boesenbergia rotunda, assembly GCA_024364735.1. Taxonomy (NCBI): domain Eukaryota; kingdom Viridiplantae; phylum Streptophyta; class Magnoliopsida; order Zingiberales; family Zingiberaceae; genus Boesenbergia; species Boesenbergia rotunda. Next base: position 86,600 of record JAGFNQ010006150.1, on the reverse strand, counting down.
AGCCCAGTTCATCAGTTGGTTCAACCCAGCCAAGCATTTGAGTTCAGCCAACCTTTGGTTCAGTCCAACAGTTGGTTTGGTCCAGCACTTGGTTCAATCAGCCTTGGGTTCAGTCCAGACTTGGTTCAGTCAGCCAAGTCAGCTTAGAAGGAGATTAACAACGAACGGCTGAGATCGATTTGGCTTCATCCAACGGTTAGATCTCTTCTGATCTGAACCAAACTCCACAGATCTCAATCAATGGTCCTGATCTACCTATCCCCATCTCGGATTGACCAGATCAGTGGCGGATGGTCCAGATCTTCCCTTTTTCTTGAATGGATGGTCTAGAACATCTTGAGCTCGATCCAACGGTCAGATCACTTCTGATTTGGCTGAAATTTTCAGATCTTGATCTCTGGTCATGATTGATTCTATCTTGGGTTCGGATCGACCAGAAGTTGACTGATGACACAGATCTAGCCATTCTCTGGAATGGATGGCTCCTATTAATCCATGCTTGATCCTTTTGATCTGGATCCAATCCTGACTCAAGTCTGACTCAATTTGATCTAGGTCCATGATGAATTGAAGCCTACAAAATGATATTCAAATTTAGTGCCAAAAATATCCCAAATACACAAAGATTAGAATTAAATGCCAAAATGAAGGGAATACATGAAACCTAATAAAATTGCAAACTTAAGCATATAAAATATGGATCAAACATGGATTTTAGAACCGAAAATAATCAACAAAATGATGGTTATCAACTCCCCCACACTTATTCTTGCACGTCTCGGGCAAGTAAACAAAACTAAAAGAAAACAACATATCTCCCAAACATTACATCCCCTATCAATACTTTAAGAAATAATAAAAGAAGGTTACTTAGGATCATCAAGTCTCAAGAATCCATGTATTTATGGTTCCAAATCTCACATAAGTCAAAAGCATGGTAATTTCATCAACTTGAATAAACTAAGCATGACAAAAACTTCACAAGATGGATATATGCACTGATGCTTACAAAAATAACAGATATGGAAGTGGAGTTCTCTCAAAACATTCATGACATTGCACTACCATATGCTTGCTTATCTTCTACTTCTCCACTACTATAACATAAGTACACAAATCAAAAGGTCTTTTCAATAAATAATGATGAAATCACTTTCTTAACAAGAGAACAAGAATGATAGATAGCAAAGAAGATCATAAAGAGCATGAAAGAAGATCAAAGAGAAGATGAGAGCATTGGGGTAATTAACATGATGTATACAATCAAACAATAGTCCAAAGTAAATAACTCAATCAAACCTCTAACACTCAAAATTCTCCTTTCACATTCTCAATGTACTACACATCAACAATTTATAACACCTCTCAAAGTGCATGTAGGGATTACAACATAACTCTTGAATTTATCTAAACAATAATATCAAAAGAGTACACATCAAGAAAATATTCTTTTTTGTTCATCACTAACAAAATCTTGAATGCTTGAGGAATTTTTTTTTTCACATAGAGAGATTTTTTTTTCTTTTCTCTTTTTTTTCACTTTTTTTTCATCTTTATTATTTTTTTCTATCTCTCTTTTTTTTTAACATAGAGAGATTTTCTTTTTCTTTTTCTTTTTCTTTTTTTCAAAGAGAGATTCTTTTTTCACACAAGCATTCGTCCATATACACTTGTCTCCCACGCCCCCACACTTAAAACTTGAGCGTCTCGCGAAACTACTAAGTATGTAACAAAGCATGATACATCTCAAACTTACAGTAACAGAGGCTAATAAAAATGTACTCATCATGCAATCACCCCATGCTTTCATTGCATGCTCAAGGAAAGATCAAGCTAACAAGGATATGACAATGAGAATATAGTGACAATGAAAAAGACGATGAAACAGGAAAGTAATAGGTGAAACACTCTCTAGTAACAATAGCAAGGTAGAGGGAAAACTAAGAGTTCAACAAGAAAGGTTGCCTCTATCATATTCATGTAAGCTTATGTTAATGTAATTTCAAAAAGAATCAAAGCAAGTTCTAGAGTGTCAAGTATCACAAATGCTATCACACATAAGAGGATTAAGGATAGGCATGGCAATATTCTCACTAAGTGATCAATAAAATGTCATACTTAATCCAACAAGATAGAGTCTATCACCACAACAAATGACTAAATGCAATTAATATCCCCAAGCATATCAAGGAAACCAAAACTCAATAGTCAGACTTAACCATCTTTTATGATTCTCAAAGCATAATAAAGGAACATGTAAGGTGATACAACTCGAAATCAAACAAAATTTATTCAAAACCAAACAAAATGCAGAATGAGGAAACAAAGTATGAATGCAAAGTATAAAAGCAAACAAACATGCGGGCATGAACATAAAGAAAAATACGAAAAGGAAAGAAAAGGAACGAACTCCCCTTCAAGTAGGGTAGAGAGCACGTAGCATCCATTTTGGGAGAACTATCCTCATGTGATCAACCTCGTAGTGCACATATTTCCCCCTTATTAATTTCGCACAAGCATCTTCCGATGGTCCGAGACGATTAGGGTTCAGAACCCACTTAAGAGGTGAGGTGCTACTAGTCGAAATAAGAACAACTCCTCCCTCTTGATGCTTTTCGGAAGTCCTTCCAGGAGGTTGGAGTCTGTTCAGATAGAGCACCCACTCCAAAAGTCTTCGGGACCCTGCAAAACCATGTAATACCTCTCTCAAGCTTGCAGGGTAAGAAAGAAGTGTAATATCGTCAATCTCTACATAAAAAGAATCCAAAAATGCAGCACATCCAAGAAAATCAATTATTGGCACCTCAATGAAGTTTTCACAATTAATATCTGCATAAGATGTGTCTAGTAATTCATCAGAACAAATAACATCAACACTAGGTATCACAATGAAATTTTCACAATCAATTTCTAAATGAGATGTAGCAAGACATGCATCGCAACCAATAAAATCAACATTAAGTATCTCTATGCAATTTTCACAATTATTTTCCATAAAAGATGTATCAAGAATATCATCATAACAAGCAATCTCAATACTAGGTGTGTCCAAATATTCACCACAATGAACAAAATCAATTTTAAGTGCCTCTATAGGTTTTTCACAAACAATTTCTACAAAAGATGTGTCAATAAACTCATCACAAACAATAAAATCCAAGTGAGGTGCCTCTATTGATTTTTCCAAGGGCATAAGAGGAATACTTACCTGATCATGCTGAAGAATACCTGGAGGTTCTACAAGAGTAGGTGTAACTGTGGTCTCCTCCTGGTCAAGTATATGCTCCACTTCAGGTTTAGGTTCTAGTGGATACTCAACTGAAATAGGTGATTCTTGAGTTCTTGCTTCCACCATGCAAGTCCCTACACTTTCTGGTAATGTACCGGTAAATTATGGTGGTCCCTGGGGCTCTGTGCAATCCCCTACACCTATAGAATCATCTCCTATGCATGCTCCTTCCGTATTATCTGCAACAACCATGTTAGAAAAATTAGGACCATCAATAAAACTATCATCACAAAATGAAAGATGAGAAGGGTCCTGTAGTGCTTTAGAATCAAAATCAAGGTTGTTACAAGCTCCGCTATCCATCTTCTCCAATGCCGCTAAATCAGTAGGAATGGGTGATTCTTGGGGCTCAGTGCAATCCCCTACACTCTCAATCCTATCCTCTGGATCTTCTGATACATCAACCAATGATGGTGATCCCCGGGGCTTTGTGCAATCCCCTACACCTATAGATAGATTCATTTGACTCACAATTTGTCCACTGCTTCTTTCAATGTCTTGAAGCCTTTGTTGCTTTTGGTGATATTGTAGAACTTGTTGAAACATCTCCTCCATTCTTTGTTATTGAGCCTCATTTTCATTAGGATTCTCAAAGCCTCCTTGATTGGTGTGGAACTCCTGTTGGTCTTGAAATGTAACATAAGGCTGCTGAAGACCAAGAGTAGGCTGTGATGTCTGAAATTGAGACTGTGGGGGTTGATAAAACGGTTGAATAGGCTGATTAAATTGCTGAAAAGTCGGTTCACAACTTGGTGGAAATTGCTGAAAATTATGATTCTGAAAACTCTGATCATAGGGCTGAAATTGTTGGTTGAAAGATTGGATTGACTGCTAAAAATTCTGATTGTTTGGTGAAAAATATTGCTGTGAAGGTTGAAATCGACTTTGATTTTGATTCTGGAAAGTCTGAAATGGTTGGAACCCCTGCTGAAAATTCTGACTTGATTGAAAGGATAGCTGATCTTGCTGAAATTGTGGCCGACAAAACTGATTTGTTTGCTGAAAATTCGAATAGGGCTGTTGGAATTCTTGATTTGACTGCTGAAATTGTTGGAAAGGCTGACTTGGTTGAAAATTTGGATTGTACCTTTGCTAAAAATTCTGAAATTGTGGTTGAAACTGCTACGGTGGCTGATTGAAAGTTTGGTACTGCTGCAAATCTGAATAGGGATGCTGATTTTGTGGAAAAGGCTGACATTGTGGTTGCAAATTTGAGTAGGACTGCTGAAAACTCTGAAATGGAGGTTGTTGTTCATTTGAAAACATTTTGAATCTGCAGTCCTGTCACAAAACAAGTAAAATGGCAGCAACCGTGTACAAAAGATAAAGCAATCAAGAATAGAATCAAAGGATATAATTATCAAGCACCACTACAATCCCCGGCAACGGCGCCAAATTTGATAACCGATTTTTGTCATGTTATGGTTTCAAATACAATTTAAGTACCGAATTGTATCAAACTGGGTTTCGTCTCCCAACGAATGTAGTTGGTGCATGATAAATCTCAGATATCGTATTTTATTGCTTTTGGGTTTTTGATATCAAACTGGGTTTTGATTTGAATGTTAATACTACGAACAGAAATAGAAAAGCAAGTATGAAATCTAGTTCTACCGAAGTGAAAGATAATGCAGGTAATAAATTTAACCTCACTAAACTATACTTGCAAGAGAATTAAAAGAAACATAAGGTAAAAAAATTTAGGGAACTGAACATGAATGAAACCTAACCTAATTGCATCAAACTGAATCCATTAATGAAGATCTACGATAAGAAAGCAATTAAACTAATGAAGCAATTACTGAAAATCCATCAACTGAACAATAAGCAATTAAACTAAGGAAACATTGCAAGAATCTTTGATAAGGGAAATTCAAACTGAAATCCATCTTATGAAAGGGGCATTTCATCGAACACATAGTAGACATGCTTTAAAAGGTTTCTAGTACGTGCAAATTTGAATTAGGGAAAGATCCATCAAATACAACATTTAACGATCAAACACATAACAATTCCAACATTAAGAACAATCAATAACAGATTCAATTTGAAACACGCAATTGGCCCAAAGATGATGTGCTGTGAAGAGGAAAAATTGCTGGGATGCAAAACTGTAAGAAAGAACTGCTGTAGAGGGGAACTGAGAATCAAAAGCTGTGAAGAACTGCTGCATCTGATGAAATTGCCGTGAAGAAATTGTTGCTCGAAATGCTGAAGAGCTACTAGAAATGCTATGAACAAGCTACTGCCGTGAAGAAGAAAACTGAATTGCTGCTAAAAACTGAATTGCTGTGAAATTCTGTGAAAGAAATTGCTGCCGAAGAACTTCTGTGAAAGAAATTGCTGAACGAAATTGATGAAAAGCTGCTGAAATGAAACTGCTGATGAAGAATTTCTGCCAAATCGCATCTAATCTGATGAAGACAAGCTGCTAGGAAATGGATCTAAAGAAACTCGACAAAGAAGAAACCCTTTCGAGCTGTGAAGAGGAAGCTAGAGGTGAAGTCGATTAGGGCTCGGAACCCCTGGGCCCTAACTCTGCGGTGGTGATGTGGATTGAAGCCTTGATCGAGTCGGGAACCCCTCAACTCGAGAGAAAGTTGCGGTGGAGTCGGTCGGCGGCGATGAAGTCGAAAGTCGATGGAGTTGATCGGATGAACGAGTCGGGAACCCCTCAAACTCGGTTGATCGAAGCTCCGACGGTGAAGGTGGATGAACGAGTCAGGAACCCCTCAAACTCGGTTGATCGAAGCTCCGGTCGACTAGGGTTGGAACCCCTAACCCTAGTTGCGGCGACGATGAAGATGGAGGAGAAGAAGATCGCCGCGAGCCTGCGTGTGGAGTCGATGAAAAACCTAGGTCGCGCGTGATGATCCCTTTTTGTTTCGCCTGCTTCAGCAACTGGGTTTGGTTCGTCTCGGCTGTGCGTGGGTTCAGATCACTTCGACCCTGGTTCAGCCAAGCCAACTTAGAAGAGAATCAGCCCATCAGTTGGGTTCAGTCAATTAGTTGAGTTCTAGCCAGCAGTCCGGTTCAGTCAAAGTTCAGTCTGGGTTCAATCTCAGCCCAGTTCATCAGTTGGTTCAACCCAGCCAAGCATTTGAGTTCAGCCAACCTTTGGTTCAGTCCAACAGTTGGTTTGGTCCAGCACTTGGTTCAATCAGCCTTGGGTTCAGTCCAGACTTGGTTCAGTCAGCCAAGTCAGCTTAGAAGGAGATTAACAACGAACGGCTGAGATCGATTTGGCTTCATCCAACGGTTAGATCTCTTCCGATCTGAACCAAACTCCACAGATCTCAATCAATGGTCCTGATCTACCTATCCCCATCTCGGATTGACCAGATCAGTGGCGGATGGTCCAGATCTTCCCTTTTTCTTGAATGGATGGTCTAGAACATCTTGAGCTCGATCCAACGGTCAGATCACTTCTGATTTGGCTGAAATTTTCAGATCTTGATCTCTGGTCATGATTGATTCTATTTTGGGTTCGGATCGACCAGAAGTTGACTGATGGCACAGATCTAGCCATTCTCTGGAATGGATGGCTCCTATTAATCCATGCTTGATCCTTTTGATCTGGATCCAATCCTGACTCAAGTCTGACTCAATTTGATCTAGGTCCATGATCAATTGAAGCCTACAAAATGATATTCAAATTTAGTGCCAAAAATATCCTAAATACACAAAGATTAGAATTAAATGCCAAAATGAAGGGAATACATGAAACCTAATAAAATTGCAAACTTAAGCATATAAAATATGGATCAAACATGGATTTTAGAGCTGAAAATAATCAACAAAATGATGGTTATCAGTGCCCTAACCCACGCCAACGCGCCGACTCCTTCCTTCCGTTCTCTTCGTCTGATCGAGGGCGTATCTCGCCTGTGGGTTCCAGCCTCGAGCGAGCAAGTTGGTGGCGTCGTGTTCTTCCACGCGAGCAACGGCGACAGTGTCGACTTCTCTCAGCCCTAGCGCGAGCAAGCAGATGCCGCTGTAGCGCCCTCTTCAGCTTTCTGTTGTCGACGGCGGTGGCACGGGTTTGGGATAGTCATCTATGCTAGATTGGGAGAGATTTCTTGCCGTGGTGGCACCTTGCCGTGACTGAGCACAGCGAGTCAACGCCATTTGCTCCACCAGGTGAGATTCGATTTGCTTAGATTAGTTTCTGGATTGGCAGGGATTGAACTCTAATTCGGCTCCAATATAGGCTCTTCCTTGTACTTCGAGTGGATTGGAGGCTAATGGGATCCTAGGGCAGTTCTAAGCTCGAGCAGTGTTGATCCTCTACTTTTCCAGCTTCTGGATTTCTTCTGATCAACTACCGAGAAACTCCACAACTGGTAATTAACCCTTGAATTCTATCTATTCATGGTTTCCCAATTTGGTTGTGCTTTTGTGATTTAATTTCTATTTAGATTGAGTTATTGTGGAGTAGAGATTGTTGTATGAACGTGATTGAGCTGTGAGAGGAGCTGAATGCGATTACAGGTTGGTTTGGTTTATGATGTTTATCGGATTTGAGCTTGAATGGGTTGAATTGGTGTATTGTTGTAATCTGGTTGTATCAATCTAATCAGTGTGGAACCTTAAATTCGTTTTGGATTTTGGCTTTCTGAGTTGTAAGGGAATGTTAGTGTTGGATTTGCCCTTTAATCTAACTCTGGTAAGGAATAGAGAATTGGACTGTTTGATCATCTTGCCGTGAGCCTAAAGTTTGGGTTGTGTTCAGAATTCTTTTGTTGATCTTGGATCATGATTCTGCCTTTTAACCGAGGACTAAGAATTGATAAGAGTATGACTTGTTTGTTTGGGTTACATGGGATTAATATGCATGTTGTGTCCTCAGGGTTAATTGGAGATTAAATCTAATAACCTAATCTTAAATTACATGGGGTAATTAGGAACCTTCTATTTAAGTAAAGTTAATTAAATAGAATGGGACGAATTAGGTTAATCCTAGAACGGATTAGGGATTAATTAGCTAGTTACTATTTTTGTAATAGCTAATTAAATCTGTCCTTGATACAGGGACTTGATTTGGATTATTATTGCTGATATTGGTGGGTGGTTCTCTTCGCATTTGAATTCTTCTATTTGGAGGCGGGTACCCCTGATTTATCTCTTTAGATACTGTCTTACTATTATGCATAGTTTGTTATAGATAGCAGTAGGTTTCTACGCTATACCCAACTTCGTATACCATGATTTGATATCTGTTGCTTACACTTCTTAGATGATTCCTATTTAGTTCCATACAGTCTCGTTATCTATCTGACGTGCTTATGTGCACAAATACAATAATAGGTCACTTTGTACCTGTAGTTGGATTGATTCCTAGATATACCTTGCATGGATACCTAGGGTAGAATGGTTAGATCTGGATACATGTGTTAGACCTATACCTTTCCTACCGGCCTATGGTTGAAGATCTGATTAGTAAGGAGGGTGTCGTTAGCATACTTTACCCTCTAGGTTGTATACTGAGCTGTAGGCTCTGTATGATTGCATATTGGCGATCATCGGCTCCCCTAGGGTCTGAGTCCATCGCACAGTCAGGTTTCCCGTATTGATTGAGCTATTAGCACGATGCTATTATCATGATGGAGACCATCGGCTCCCCTGAGGTCTGAGCTCGTCTCCAGTCATGCCTGCATCATATTTGCATTGTCACGAGTGCTGGGCATCATATTTGCATAGCCACGAGTGCTAGGCTACATACTTGCATCGCCACGAGTGCTAGCCATCATAGTTGCATTGTCATGAGTGCTGGACATCATATTTGCATCGCCACGAGTGCTAGGCGTCATACTTGCATTGCCATGAGTGCTGGGCATCATATTTGCATCGCCACGAGTTCTAGGCGTCATACTTGCATTGCCACGAGTGTTGGGCATCATATTTGCATAACCACGAGTGCTGGGCTACATACTTGCATCGCCACGAGTGCTGGGCATTATATCTACATAGCCACGAGTGTTGGGCTTCATATGTTGTAGGCCACAAGTGTTTGGCTTCTTTATGCAACCATGAGTGGTTGGCATATCTGTTTCCTATTCACCCGACTGCCGGTCTGGTGGTGGCTGAGGTGTGTACAGAACAGATCAGTGCATCAGGTGTAGAGGATGCATTGCATCTTTGTTGGTGCTTGTTGGGTTTGAGTGTTGTATATGTTTGATATGCACTTACAGGTGACATATCCATTTGGATTGGGTATTATTCTTGAGGTTATATAGGGGATTGATTACACCTATCTGTAGGATAGACGTACTCTGGTATGTATTCACCTTTAGTCTTTAGTTATGTTATATCCTCTATACTCGAGACTGTATCAGTGTGATTTCTACTGTTATTATAGCTTGCTGTGCATATATGTTTCTGGTATCCGCTGAGTTTATTTGGACTCGCCACCGTTGCCTATATTTTTATTTCCAGGTTGATTGGTCTCTAGGAGAGCCCTAGTTGCCAGTCCCAGGTCCCTACGACTCCAGTGATGGGTGCTTCCGCGTAGTTCTCTTTTCGTTGCGCCTTATTATGTGGTTTGTATTCGTTTTATGTAGTGGAACTTGTATCGCATTTTATTTGTCTTGGTATTATATTTTTGAGTCCTCTGATGGACTATGTGTTTGTTGTTTTGTTGTAAGTCGGACCGGTCCGCAGTCAAGTATATTTTATTTTGTGTTATGGTTATGTTATATCTTTATTTTGAGGCCTGAGGCCAAATTATGTCTGCGTGTGTTGTTTGGATATTGTATGTATGTGTAAATTGTCCGCCGGACAGGGGAGATGTCTGATTTTATATTGGAACAGCGGCTCCTGGGTCTCATGGCGTGACATGTAGCTCAATTGGTACCAGGATTCAGAAACTTTAGTACTTAGCCTGGAGGTCTAGAGTTCGAATCCTGGGGAAGGCAAAAACCCACTGCCAGGGGTGGGAAGACCGGTAGGGTCTCGGGCCTAGAGGGTTGCCTGCGGGGACCATAGAGGCGGGACCGCTATAATACTTACCTGATGTTTGGAAGAAAGAAGTCTAGTTAGGATTAAGATGACTAGCAAAGAAATCCTAGTGAGTGAAGCTGGGTCCTAGTGAGTGAAGCTAAGTGGAAGAAATCCTGGTGAGTGAAGTTGGGTCCTAGTGAGTGAATCTAGGTGGAAGAAGTCCTGGTGAGTGAAGCTAGGCAAGAAGTCTTGACTTGCAGGTTTAAGCACGAAGTTCTAGTTCGGGGAATTGGGCCCAAAGTCCTGGTCGTGGGTTGGGCATCGAAGTCTTGGTCCAGGGGATTGTGCACGAAGTCCTGGTCGGGGATCGGGCAACGAAGTTTTTGCCAAGCGAGGACTACAGACAGAAATAGAGACGGGTTGAGGATTGGATGTCTCGAGATTAGGGAGTCTCGGAGGTCGAGCACGAAGTCCTGGATTGGGGGACCGAGCAGAAGACTTTGCCGAGCGGGGATCACAAACAGAAGTAGAGACGGGTCGAGGCGGATGTCTCGAGATTCGAGTTCTCGGAGGTTGAGCAAAAGTCCAACCGGAGGTCCCGGTAGGCAAAGGGCAACTTCTCCAGGGTGGAGTAGGTGAGGACGCGTTCCTTAGGAAAGGGAACAGTAGGTGTCAGATTGACCTAGGATTTCATTTGAAATCCAAAGTCAGAACCTAGGACTCTTTGTCAGTTTGCATTGTGTTTGTTTGTCTTGCAGGAATCTGGAGTTGGAGGCAAGATAGGAGAATAAACGCAAGAAAACAGGGTGTTGGGAAGAAGCTTCCTGGGCGCCTGAATGGTATCAGGCGCCTTATAGGGAAGGTGCCCTGGGTTGAGGGTGCCCTTCCTAGGCACCCACCAAACCAGGTGCCTGAAGCATCCCAGGCGCCTGAATAGCTCCCAGGCGCCTGGGAAGAAGGCTTTATCCCAGCGCTAATTTCACTGGTTCGGATCAGGTTTGACTGCTTGTGAGGCGCCCCATAAAGCTATCAGGTGCCCGAGAACCATGTATAAAAGGGGGTTCGACCCCTCAGCTCAGACAATCATGTTCCACATCTGTTTAATCATTCTGTGTGAAGCAAAAGTGCTATGTCGAAGCTCCCAAGAGGAAGTACACTGCACTTCGGACTTCCGGATTGGCCATATCTTCTCTTCTGTTGGTTTGGTTTTTGTTTACAAGTTATCTTTCAGTTTATCATTTTGTACTTGTAAATCATACTGTAAGATGAGTTTTTTCCGCCTCCAGAAATTCTAGAAAGGAGACCACTAGTGGACTCACGCCGAGTACATAGGCCTTGAACATACTGATCCTGGGGGGTTGGGAACCAAGTAAATAAATCTCATGTGTCTGCTGTGTTTGTCTTTTACATTTATTATTCTACTATGCAACTAACGATCTGATTACGATGTTAAACGAACAAAAGATGAAACAACGCAGGAGTCAATATTCATCCCCCTCTATCGACGCCACCGATCCTATAATTGGTATCAGAGCAAGTGGCTCTGATCGGACTCACCGCTGAAGGAGCAAGAAGACTAGAAATTAAGGGGGAGCCAAGGGTGAATAAAGGTATATTTTAATTATATCTATTTTTGATTTAGGGGGAGCCAAGGGGGAGGACCCTAAGTTCCTCCCCGCTGCAGCAACTTCCACAAGGGCAGAACTCCAACGCCCAGCCATCATCGTCGACTCTTTTCGGAACAAATTTGGCGCTGTCTGTGGAAAACTAGCAAAGCACCTGAAGGAGTACCGATGGCAGGATCGGAGGAACAACCCCTTGCCCTCACAAGAGAGAAACTTGACCGTCTGGTGGCTAACGCTATCAAGGAAGCGTTGGAGCAACACCAAGTTGAACAGGCTGTCTCGCGACAAGGGGATCCGGTGAGGGAGGAGATCCCCAGAGTCTCTGTCTCGCATTCACGGAGATCCGTTACCCCTGCGGGGCGACAGGATGGAGCAGCTCCGGGCCTCAAGAGAGAATCTCCCGGAGACATTGTCAAGGCCCACTCGGTGGCCTCCAACGCCTAAAGGCACAAAGAAGGACAGGGGAAGAGGGATGAACTGAAGACCTCCCATAAGGTCCCCTCTACACCTTTCTCATCCGAGATTGTTGAAGACCCCATGCCCAAGTAGTTCCGTGGGCCGGGGATCCCTGATTATGATGGGAAGACAGATCCCGAGGATCACATCTATAAATTCGAGAATGTGGCGCTCTTACACCAGTATACCGACGGTGTGAAGTGCCGGGTGTTCTTGAACACCCTGTCCAGAGCAGCTCAACGGTGGTTCCAGAGGATGTCGCAAGGATCTATCAACTCCTTCGAGGAGTTCAAAACATCCTTCCTCCACCATTTCGTGAGCAGCCGTATCTATCAGAAGACGACACTTAACCTGTTCGCCCTCAAGCAGAAGCCTAAGGAACCGCTCAAGGAGTACATCCAGAGGTTCAACCGGGTGGCGCAGGACGTGCCTAGTGCAACATCAGAGATACTCATCAGTGCCTGTACCCAAGGGCTTGCTGAAGGGGACTTCTTCCGATCCTTGGTAAGGAAGCCCCCCGCCAGTTTCGATGATTTGCTGGGATGCTCCGTCAAGCACGTCAATGTGGAAGAAGTACAGTATGCCCGTCGAAAAGATCTTGTCGGAGCCCCCCCTCCGGTGGTTCCCCGATCAGACAGGAGGGAGCCCTTGGCCCTGGCCCGGGGAAAGGAACCTCACCCTGGGAAGGACCATTGGGTTGGTAGGCGCCGGATGGTGGAGACGGTAGACACCGAGCTGCCAGAGCCATCACCAAGGTACTGTGGTTACCATGGCATCTCGACACATTCCACTGAAGAGTGTCACGCCTCGAAGAAGAAGTTCGGTGAGGAGGCAGACATCAAACATCGAAGAAAGTGGAATAAGTCAAGGTACCGCAGAAGGTCTCCAAGGCGAAGTTTCTCTCCTCGGTGACAGCATGTCGGGGAACACAAGGCCCGACCTCAGTCTCAATCACGATTGCGAGGTAGGAGTCGAAGCCTGCACTCCGAAGATCTCTATCCCTAGGAAGAGACCCCCAGAAGGGCAAAGCCCCCATGCGGGGTCCACCCTCGGGTCATGTGGGAGTCATGTCCGGAGGACATACAGAAGGGGACTCCAACCGGGCCAGGAAATCTTATAACCGGCGATTGGAAAACTACTCCATCGGGACGAGCCGGAGTCAGGAGCAGGGCCCTACAATATCCTTTGGGTCATCCGACCTTGAAGAAGTAGAAGCTCCCCATGAAGATGCCATAGTGATCGTAGCCCGTATCGCCAACTATGAGGTTAAGCGTATCTTTGTGGACACAGGGAGTTCCGTGAACATCCTGTACAAGGCGGCTTGGAATCAGATGTAGATAGACAAGGAGGAACTGCTCCCGGTCTCAATTCCGCTATTCGGTTTCACAGGGAATCGAGTACAGCCGGTAGGGCAAATCACCATGTCACTCTCATTGGGCAGTGACAGGCTCAAAAGAACCCGGAGGACTCCTTTCTTGATCGTGGGTGCGCCCTCCTCCTACAATGCCATCCTGGGCTACCCTGCGCTCAACACTTTCCAGGCGGTGGTCTTCGTTTACCACCAGAAGATAAAGCTCCCGGTAGGCGACCGGGTGGTTGAAGTCCGAGGAGATCAGCTGGTGTCTAGGCGGTGCTACAGTGGAGAGGTCAGGACGAAGTCTCGAAAGAACCCGAGGGGCCTGGAAGACTAGCTGGATGAGAAGGGGAAAAACTCAGGAGGTCCCGACCCGGCTGTGGTCTCGGTAAGATTTGCGTTTTATTTAGAACATATGTCTATGTCTCTCTGTGCTCTCGCAGCAACATCAAGTAACAAAAGGAGATGCTTTTTTTCAAAATGACAACGCACCTCCAAGGAATTAAAAACCCTAATACCTCGCAGTGCAGCTGATGCCCGGGGTACTTAGGCTTGGTCTGGGACATACGCGCCCGACTAAGTATCCAAAACCCTAATACCTCGCGATGCAGTTGATGCCCGGGATACTTAGGCTTGGTCTGGGACATACGCGCCCGACCTGTTGGGACCGGGTGCATGTTGACATGGATGCGGGTTCGTAATTTTAAAATTAATTACATGCAGCGGAAGGTTTAGCATAAATAATTTCTCAAATTATTTAACCACACATCTAAGTATGCAATTTTATCTTGTGTAGACATGATCATATATTTAAAATTTTTGCAGAAACGTAAACAAATTTACATATAACCTCGCGTAACTCGAAGGAAGGGACGAGATCCAACCATAAGCGTCCCTTGGAAGCTCCGCCTCTATTCGCGCCCACGCCGAGTGTCTTCGGGATGACTTCGGAAAGCCACGAGTTTCGTGTTCTCGAGAACTACTAGATTCTCCGAGAACTATTAGTAATATGAGAGAAGTGTCATAAGGCAATCGCCTTATAATTGTAATCATTTACTTTAATAAATGAATATTCACTATTTGAGTGTACATATTTGTGTATTTGATTGAGATCTTAAACTCATTTACTAAATGTCCGCAATACAATTCACAGCATGAGAGAATTTGTGATGAATTCACAACTAGTGATTATCTCTACATGTGCAATTGTGAAGTATTGAAATTGTCCCTAGTCGATGAATTGATAAATACGGACACTATCAATTCTGTTGAGACTAGCATGGGTTATTCTCTAATCAGCTGATTCTCACTGGCTGGTGACATTGGGATGTCCGGAGATAAACATGAATGCTAGTTAAGGGAACTAGTTCATTGGAGTGACTAGCTGTAAAACTTCATATGGTAATCTACATATAGATATGTCAATGAAGTTCTTACTGCAGCTTAAGTGCGATGTTCCTTTGACTTGCGGTGTTCAAGTCATCTTGGTTATGAAGACTTATACTTTGACATCTTAAGCAAGCATCTCCAAGGAGGTGTGGACCCAGGATGATTGGGTATAAACCGAAGTGCCCGAAGATGTTTGAACAGCCTACAAAGGATTCACCACTCCTTGCGAGGGGATGTATACCCAAGGCCTATCGTCGGATTGTTACTCAAAACCTTTGGCCAGAGCATGACATGATCAGAGTATGAGTCTCTGAAAGACATGAGAGTAATTAGAATCCGTTGGACGAGAAAGACATTACTTGGGCTAGGTGTGACGTAGTCAGCCTAGTGGGGACTGACACACATAGACCGTGTCCTGAACCAAGTGGGTATAAGATGGTGAAGGGAATGAGGCACGATTCATTAGAGCTGCTGAAGGGTTTCAGAATTAATTCTGAGGTCAACCGTTGATCTTTCGATTAATTGGGGATCATGATGTACTACTAGGTGCCACTCATGATCGTTCTATAATTGGTTAATTATAGACGGCCAACATAAATCGAAAGCCTATTTAATCACACGCACTACGAGTAATCCGAGGGATTTAAAACGAGTTGAAAATTGGATTTTCCGATTAAGAGAGATAAGTCGAATCTGAATTTTTCAGAGACGCATCGGAAGCATAAAATGGCTAAGTCTTTTGAAGACTTATTGGACGAATTAAATGAGTTTAATTCGTACGGTTACGGCATTGGTTTGGCCGGCCAAAGAGGGTCCCCACCCTCTTTGGTTTGGCTGGCCACAATAAGAGGGAGAACCAAATTGTTTGGTTCAAATTATAAAATAAACCGCGCGTGGTTTGTTTTATAAAATTATGGATAAAGAAATTTATATAAAGAAATTTATATAAAGAGATTTATTTTCATGGAAATTAAAATATACCTTGGATTGGTTTATTTTATTTTATAAATCAATAATGGATTGATTTACCATGATAAAGAAATTTATAGAAATTTATTCTTTTTATGGAAATTAAAATGAACCATGGATTGGTTTATTTTACTTTATAAAATCAATTATGAATTGATTTTTCCATGATAAGAAAAATTTATAAGATAAATTTCTTGTAAAATTTATTCCATAATAAAAGGGGAGACATGGTTGTTTTTATTATAAATTAAGTTATAATAAAAACTTGGCATAACGGAATAATTCATAAGAAATTTATAAGATAAATTTCTTGTAAAATTTATTCCATAATAAAAGGGGAGACATGGTTGTTTTTATTATAAATTAAGTTATAATAAAAACTTGGCTTAATGAAATAATTCATAGAAAAATTTATAAGATAAATTTCTTATGAAAAATTTATTCCGTTAAAATGGAGACTTGGCGATAAAGAGGCTACTATATAAAGGTGCAAAGGCAAGGCTTGGAAATCAATTCAAGAGATCAAGGATTCTTGCCTAGCCTCTCTTCCTCTCCTTCTCTCCCTCTCCCTCCTCTAATAGGCGCCGGCCCTAGAGGGCTCCCCTAGGGTTGCCGTGAGCCACCTCCACCAAGAAGGTGCCGAAGAAGAAGAAGAAGCGGGTCGCGACTCCTTCCTTCCTCCCGGAATCTTGATTCCGTTTTCGTTTGGTGGTTAGTAGTTCTTGTCGGCACGAAACTCGTGGCTTTGCGAAGTCATCTCGAAGAGAACTCGGCGTGGACGCGAATAGAGGCGGAGCTTCCAAGGGACGCTACGGTTGGATCTCGTCCCTTTCTACGAGTTACGTGAGGTATTAACTAAATTAGTTTACTTTCTGCAAAATTTTAAGTGTATGATCATGTCTCCACAACATAAGGTTGCATGCTAGATACGTGGTTAAAATAATTTGAGAAATTATTTATGCTAAACCTTCCGCTGCACGTAATTAAATTTTAAAATTACGAACCTGTATCCATGTCAACATGCACCCGGTCCCAACAGTGGTATCAGAGCCGGTTAGTGTTCGA
>JAGFNQ010006150.1:0-41727 GCA_024364735.1 Boesenbergia rotunda | reverse complement strand
GGAGAAGAGCACAAGGCAAGTGGCTCTCATGGCTCTTGGAGAGGAGAGCAGTGAAAATCTTCAAGCTCCTCAAACGCGGCTTCATCATCTTCGGATGATGAAGAGGTAACTTCTCCCGAGCTTGAAAAATGTTATAGAGCAATTGCATGTTTAACTAGTATGCTTAAGAAATCCAAAAACAAAGTTAAAGCATTGCAATTAGAGATTGATCAATTGAAAGCTTCTAGGGATGATAACATTGATGACTTGCATGTTGAATTACTAGAAGATGAAATTAAATCTTTGAAACATGAGATTGTAAGCTTGAAATCCTCTAAGGTTGAGGAAATCAGTGATTTGCATGATAATGTTAGTAGAGGAAAACCAATCATTGAAGAGTGAAGTTGAGAAGCTCAAGAATATTCTTGGGAAATTCTCAAATAGCTCTAAGACCTTAGATATGATTTAAATGCCCAAAGAGCGGTTACAATAGGGCCGGTATTGGTTACCGCCCTAAGGAACCCTCTTTTGTATCTCTCATGTCTAGGACTGACATGAGACAATCTAGGACACCCAAAATCCAAAAGAAAGTTGTCAAGGCATGGGTGCCTAAGTCATGTTTAGTTGATGCTTTAGGTCCCAAGGTTTGGGTACCTAAGACTTCTATTTTTCGAATTGTGTAGGTTATGATTGAGGGGGAGCATCTATCAACTTGGTTCGTTGATAGTGGATGCTCCAAACACATGACCGGGGATAGATCATTGTTTACCACATTTCACAAGAAGAGTAGAGGTAATGTATCATTTGGTAACAATGGTAGCCTTAAGGTCATAGGAATAGGAGACATTCAAATATCCGAATGTCTTAGAATCTCAAATGTCCTTCTAGTCAAGGGGATGAAGTTTAATCTCCTAAGTGTCAGTCAATTGTGTGACACGGGTTACACAATTGACTTCCAACCAAGTCAATGTCTAGTTAGACAAAATGACACCTTGGACACGGTACTAGTAGGAGCAAGAGTAGACAATATTTATCAAGTTTCATTTAAAAGTGCTACTAATGCTTTTGCTAAGTGCTTCATGTCAAAAGAAGAAGAGTCCACTTTGGCACCGGAGGCTAGCACATGTGAACATGAAGAACATCCGGAAGTTGGCCAACAACGGACTAGTTCGAGGCTTACCAAGCATCAAGTATGGAAAAGATAAATTATGTGATGCGTGTCAAATGGGTAAGCAAACAAAATCTGCACATAAAGGTAAAAGCACTGTAAGTACTTCCAATGCTTTAGATTTACTTCACATGGATCTATTTGATTGTAGTACCATCATATCATTGAATGGAAGTAGATATTGCTTTGTTATCATTGATGATTTCACTAGATACACTTGGACTTACTTTTTAAAACATAAGGATCAAACCTTAGATATTTTCATTTCTTTTTGTAGAAGGGTTGAAAATGAGAAATCATCAACAATTAAGACAATAAGAAGTGATCATGGAGGTGAATTTCAAAACCAAAGGTTTCTAGAATTTTGTCAAGATAAGGGTTATAGACATGAGTTCTCTACTCCTAGAACACCACAACAAAATGGTGTTGTAGAGAGGAAGAACCGTGCACTTCAAGAGGCTGCACGAAGCATGCTTAATGAGTACTCACTCCCGAGTTACTTATGGGCTGAAGCTGTAAATACAGCTTGCTATGTGCAAAATCGAGTTCTCATCCATAGGTTTTTAGGAAAGACTCCCCATGAACTTTGGTTTGGGAAACCACCTACGGTTAAACATCTTAGGGTGTTTGGTTGTAAGGTGTTCATCCTAAACACCAAGGATCACCTTGGAAAGTTCACGGCAAAAGCTGATGAAGGGATACTAGTCGGGTACTCCCTCGTTAGTAAAGCCTACCGAGTCTACAACAAGAAACTAGACTAGTTGAAGAGTCTTCTGATGTGGTTTTTGAGGAAATTCCAAAATCAATTGACCAATCAGAAAATGTAGAAGGAGTTCAACTCGAACTTAGGAGACTAGTTTGAATGAAACTCCAAGTGTTGTTGATGGTGATGAGTCTGATGACGGTGAGCCTAGACAACCATTGATCAGCCGGATCCTGAGGCTGAACTTGTGTCTAGTGAACCTGTTCAAGAAGCACCACCAACACCAAGGCAAACGAGATTAGCCTCTAGTCATCCCCAAGACCAAATTGTTGGAGACATCCATCAAGGGGTTAGGACTAGATCATTCTTCCGGAATGAGGCTAATGAAGTTGCTCTAATTTCCGAAATTGAACCTAGAAAAATTGATGAAGCATTAAATGATCCCGATTGGATTATTGCGATGCAAGACGAACTAGGTCAATTTGAGAGGAGTCAGGTTTGGGACTTAGTCCCTAGGCCTAAGAAGACCACCGTTATTGGAAGTAAATGGGTCTTCAAAAATAAATTAAACCACAAGGGAGAAATCATTAGAAACAAGGCACGCTTGGTAGCCAAGGGCTACAGTCAAGTTGAAGGTCTTGATTATGATGAGACTTATGCTCCCGTGGCACGATTAGAGTCCATCCGATTGATGCTTGCATTTGCCGCACATCGAGGCTTCAAATTATTTCAAATGGACGTCAAATCGGCCTTCCTAAATGGTTTGATTAGGGAAGAAGTCTATGTCGAACAACCTCCAGGGTTTGAGAGTACCGAATATCCAGACCACGTGTACAAGCTCAAGAAGGCACTCTATGGCCTTAAACAAGCACCCCGGGCTTGGTATGAGCGGTTGTCAACATTCTTGATTGGAAAGGGTTTCGTTAGAGGTCAAATAGACCCTACACTATTTATACGAAGAGATGGTGACAATATATTTGTAGCCCAAGTATATGTCGATGACATAATTTGTGGCTCAAACAACAAGGGCTATTTACGTGAATTTATCGGACACATGGAGAGTGAGTTTGAAATGAGTCTAGTGGGAGAGTTGACTTTCTTCCTCGGACTTGAAATCAAGCAGACTCGCGATGGTATCCATGTGCACCAATCAAAATATACACATGAAATGCTTCGAAAATTCAATATGAGTGATTCAAAAGAGGTAACCACTCCCATGGCCACAAACACAAGATTAGATAATGATGAGAGTGGTAAACCCGTTGATCTAACTCAATATCGAAGCATGATAGGTAGTTTGCTATATCTCACAGCTAGTCGACCAGATATACTATTTGATGTAGGGATGTGCGCTAGGTATCAAGTCTGTGCCAAGGAATCTCACCTAATTGCTGTTAAGCGAATTTTGAGATATCTCAAGGGCACAATTGGTGTAGGTCTTTGGTATCCCCGTACCGAATCTTTTGATTTGATGGGCTATACGGATTCCGACTACGCTGGATGTAAGTTGGACCGAAAAAGCACTAGTGGGGGCTGCCAATTCTTAGGATCGTCTCTAGTAAGTTGGTCGAGTCGGAAGCAACATTGTGTTGCTCTTTCCACTACCGAGGCAGAGTATATCGCCATGGGAGAGAGTATATCACAATTGTTGTGGATGATCCACACCTTAGAGGACTATGGATTGAGTTACAAGGGTGTGCAAGTGTTATTGTCTCGCCCTGAGACCCAGGAGCTGCCGTTCCAATAGAAAATCGGGCAGCACCTCCCCTGTCCGGCGGACAATTTACACAAACACACAACACACGCAGTTTATAAAATTGGCCTCAGGCCACAAAACAGATATATATAAAGCATAAAATGATGAAATACTCTATACTAAAAATATAGACTCACCTGAACTGCCCCCTGGGCAGGTGCGTAGCAAAACCATCAACACGAAGTCCAACAGAGGACTCAAAAATACAACACTATACGAATAAATCCAATATAAGCCCACGAGCTATGAAACGAAAACAAAACATAAACTATACTATCAAAGAAAACAAAACCAGCGGAAGATCCATCCAAATGGAGTCGTGGGGACCTGGGACTGGCAACTGGACTCCTCCGACGATCTATCAACCTGAAAACAAAAATGTTACGACGGGTGGTGAGTCCAAGTGGACTCGCGGGTATATATAGAAAGATATGCATGGCTGAAAAGTAGCTAAAGCAGCTATATAGAAACAACAGGATACAGTCTCTATAAATAATATCAGAAGCATGCATAACCGAAATAATAAAGGACTGTACATACCAGAAATCAGTCTATCATGATCATAATAGGACTCGTACCATACGAGCAAGTGCAGGGTCGACAAACCATACCAAAAGTACATCCTGTATGTGCATGTCAAACAAGTGCAGCAAGTAAATGCAGCAAACACAATCAATGCATAAATGCATCATATGCACATGATGCAATGCCATGGTCACCCCCTAACTCCAGTCAAGCCACCGAGACAGGCGATACTGTGTCGGCCGAGTGGGTAGAGCCGTGACACTGTCAGCACTCTGCCATCACTGCTCCTGAGTGACCGAGTGGACAGGATGCTGGTGGAGTAAACACTCCGCCCCATATATATATGGGGGAGATATCTCTCTCATCTTCTCTGGTCTATGGTAAGAGAAGGGATCCCTGCCTGCTACCACGCTCCGAAATCACTACCCATGAGCGGACGAGCGGAGCAGTACAGAGCAAATGCACACACCCAGCGGTATCCACTAACCCATGAGTGGCCGTGTGTGCATATCATGTGCCGGAAGACGATTAGGCTCAACCACAAGGGAGTCAGCTGATCGCCGGCATGCAACAGTGCAGGTATGGTGCATGACTAACACATGCAACCCCTACCAGGTCATCGACACATAACCCAACCTATCATGCACAGGTCATATGTATGCATCATAACCCAATCAATCCTATAACCAGGTACACGTGCAAATACGAGTAGAATCAACCAATGCAGACACCGGGTTACATACCCCAATGACCCAATCAGTCCATATCTAGACACACGTGCAAGTATGACCAAAATCAACCAAATACAACCATACAATGGTATGCTAATCTATATCCACATACTCATGCTCATACCAATGCTATACAGAGTCAGATAACAAATAAACGAGACTGTATAGAAATAAATGTAGATCATATCCAAGGTCAAGCATAAGTATCAAGCAGGATAACAAAACGGTAACAGGTAAAGGTCAATATCAGCCTACTGCATAAATAACTAGCCATGCATAAAGATAAAGTGGACTACAGAATACAAGCAAGAAGTACCCGCCTCCAGATAAGTGAAATCCGTATCAAACGAGATAGAACCACCCGCCAATAATACGCAGCAATAAATCCAAGTCAAGTCCCTGTATCAAGGATTTATTTAATTAGCAACTACAAATAGATAGTAACTAGCTAATTAAATTTCTAATCCATATTAGGGTTTACCTAATCCGACCTTATCTATTTAATTTTGCCTGATTAACTAGCACAGTTTCTAGTTACTTCTCGTAATTGAAATTAGGTCCGAATCCAAATTCAAACACTAACACAAGACCCATGAACAAACCTAATTATTTCCCCTTATAAATCCAAATCATGGTCTAATTAAAGTTCACAGAGCTTACCTTAATAAGCTCACGGTAGGGATCTCCTACAGCTCCACCACAGCAGGATTCAACTCCGATCCACTAATCAAATCTGAGCATCAACAGCAGACATCCAACTTCAGTAGCTAATCCAATGAAGGAGTTGCTAACACAAACTCAATCACAACTACGTGCACAATCCAATTCAAAACATATCAACAATAACAACATGCTCCACACCAATCTTTACCTTGTGTCAAGGGGCTCTCGATCATCCACAGCCAACGATCACAATTCACAGTAGATTCTCAAGCCCCAGGACCGGATGACTCTGAGCATAATAAGGTCTCCACAGCAAGAGCTCCCAATCCCACGGTGAGGTGGCGAACAGAAACCTGAAACCCAACCTCAAACACTATGCCTACAATAAGACCAATCTCCAACATTAACTCAGCCACCCTTACCTGAGCTCGTCGATGTCCCCAATTCCAGCTCCAATTCGTCCAATCTGTGAACCCGAGGCAAGGAAACCCAAATCCAGACTCGAGCTCTATTCCTTGAACCCTAAACTCGTTGAGATCTGCCGAGTGATGGACGTTCGACACCTGGTGGAGATACAAGCTTGGATCCTCCGGTGCCAACGAGAATGGGAGGTGGAAGGTGGGGTTGCGATCGCGTGAGGGGAGTGGAGAAGGAAGAGCCACCGGCTCCTTTGGCTGCGGTCGAAACTCGAGAGGAAGTGATTTGGGGCGGCTTCGGCTTCGATCGGGTAGGGAAAACGACACTGCGGCGGCTGTCGGTTTCGATCGGGAGAAGGAGAAGAAAGGAAGAGGAAGAGACCGTCGGGCGTCGCTGCGGGTGAAGAAGGGAGGAAGATATCGGCACTGTGGCGGCTTCGATCGGGCAGCGAGGTGTGCGGCGCAACCTTAAGCCCTAGCCCCTTATAACTTGTCCCTTTTTCATTTAAGTCCACTCCATATCCGTCTAATTGCAAGACGACCCCTAGGTTTAAATGTTTGGTACTTATTAACCCTTATAATTATTAGTTTTAATTCATATTGGTCCCTAAGTTCGTGTCCAAGGACTCGGAGACCCTGGAATCTACCTGGTAGCTCTCCGAAAATTTTCCGGAACCTACTCAGAAGTCTCAGATTTAACAGTTATGTGATAACATTAGCACAATTAACTTAACCAAGAATCCGGTCCATCATTCTAGGACAAAACATATTGAGGTAAGACACCACTTCATTAGAGATCATGTAGCTAGGGGGAACATCATACTCTCACATGTAGAGTCAAAGTCAAACCTAGCTGACATTTTCACTAAACCACTTCCCGAGAGTGAATTTAGTTTCCTAAGATGGGAATTGGGAATGTGTCGCGCTTCATGATTCTCAAATTGTGTACAAAACCCTTCATGATTAGTTCAAATTGTTAGGGAACAATTGGGTAACTTTGGGAACATCTCACACAAACTATAAGGGTTACCAAAATGTTTTTGTTTGCTAGATATGGGGTGAGATGTTAGGTTCAACTCAATTTCTCAAAATGTCATTGCATCAATTGAGAAATTAAGTTGACGAGATAATAATCACGGTGGTGACCAAGTATGGGGAAAACCATTGCATAACATATGTGTATATGGCTCCATGATCATACTTGGACATTCCAATCAAGGCAACTTGATTGGAAACTTGAAGTTGGAGTAAAAACTTGTTTGAATTTGCTTGATTGATTGATGGTTGAGTTTGACTTCATTAAGAGGGGTCAAAGTGTTTGTTGAACTTATAAGAACTTATGATTCTTGTTCAGGGATCAATTCTAGTCAGAAAATCATGTCTAAGTTCGACAAAGTTCATCAGATTTCTTCTGAAAATTTCAGAAGTTCTGAAACTGAACATTTCAGTTCGTATCAGGAACCCTGATCGGTCACCGGACCGATCAGGCATCGGGCTGATCGGTCCACAGACCGATCTGTGAGGCAAGCCGTGATCTCCCGAAATCTGACTAAGTGTTCTGAGCTAGCCTGGATCGGTCTCCCGACCGATCTGGCACCCTGTGCGGATCGGTCCACAGACCGATCAGGGGGCTTAGAATTTTCACTCCGGATCCTACTGATCGAATCCTGATCGGTCATCCGATCGATCAGGAGCACGTCTGATCGGTCACCCGACCGATCAGGACCATTCCAGTCCGATCAGGATGTATTCTGATCGGTCGGGACGCGATCAGATCGAACGGTGATCCGATCAACCGTATTAAATTTTGGGTGGTGGACCGATCCACCAACCGATTAAATCTCCAAATCTTCGTTTTCCCGAACCCTAGCGCTGAAACAACCTTGTGCGAGCGAGCAAGAGAGTCTTGTGTCTTCCTTCTTCACTCGCGGGCGAGCGAAAGCTTCTACAGGCGTTCTCTCCGAACTCCTTCTTCACGCGCGTGCGTGCTCGAAGTGTTCTTGCAATCTCTTCAAACAAACTCCAATGGCGCCTAAGTAAGATTTGATTTCAAGTTTCCCTTCACAACAGCTCTTAGAATATATGTTTGTGAAGCTAATCATATTTTTGTTCTTGTTCTTGCTGTGATGTCTTGATCCTTGTGTCTGTGCCGTGACCCTCTTTTCATCTTATGACCAAAAATTTTATATCTTTTGATTGGGTCTCATCTTATGATCAATTCTTGTGCTTCAATCTATGTGTCATGATCCATTCAAACCTCCGTAGAAAGTCATCTAAGGGAAAGGAGGGTACGGAGGGAAGTTCAAGGGGAAAGGCTCCTTCCTCCTCTGCCCCTTCCAGAAGGCCACAGCCTTCTTCTAGCTCCAGGTTCCCAAATGCGGCCTGTGAGCAGGCCTTTCAAGCTAGGACATTCAAACTTTTACCCTGCAGGTCCATTGACATTCCTTTCCTAACGGAGTTCTGCCCTTCTGTTATGGAGATTGTTACTTATTACAATCTGGGGTTTCTTCTTTCTTTGGAAAGAACCATAAATTACGACCTCGTCTCCGAATTTTACAACAACCTATAACCAAGCTCTAAAGGGGGATTCGAGTTCACCACTCGAGTCGGGAAGACGAACCTTGACTTTTCATATGAGATTTTGGCTGAGTACTTGGGTGGTCGACGATCACCGAATCTTTATTCGCTCTATCCTGACCTTCCTAATCCCCTGCTAGCACCCTTTGCAGACGATACCCCTGATTCCATCTATCGATATTTCTTTGGTTGTCCGCGTCCAGACGGTCTTGATGAGCTTGGACCTGACTTTCCTACCTTTACTGCGCTGCGACTGTCTCCCATTAGCTATATACTTTTCAAGATCATCACAAATTGTATCCTTCCAATCACCTCCAAACCCTTAGCTGAGATCCGATCCTATCACTGTTTGATGCTCTACGGCATGCACAGCCGTTCGGATTTCGATATTATGGAGAGCATCTTCCAGTCCATTTTGTCTTATCGAGAGGAGTCCAGCCGCCGCACTGTCTATATGCCTTTTGGCCACGTCATCACCGACTGGCTCATGTCAGTAGGTGTTGATGTTACCAGGGGTCGGACGGTGCCTATGATACGACAGGATTGCAGACTTGGCCGGCGTGCCTTCGCCAAGTCTGGCATCATTATTCGGGGGCCCGATCGGATGCTGATCTGGAAAGATGGAACGTAAATTCAGAGAAGACATGATCAGGTGATTATCCTAGAAATACAAATTGAGGTTATGTGATGAGAATGATAAAGAATGCATCAATATACATTAATTAAATCCTATTTATTTTTCGAATTGAATAACCCTTTTTATCAATTCGGGAGATCGTAGGAACATCTCCAAATAGGTTGATATCCAACCATAGATAAGAATAACCATGGCTAGAGTCCATCAAGTTATTCTTAGCTATGAAGGTAGGTAATTATACCGATTACATATTATACATATGTAACTATCACATTATGCTATCAACTAATTGAATGTTTGCATAAATCATTGGGTTGTTAACTCATTAACAAGTATGCAACAATATACATAGCACCCAACTGCATCTCTCTTTACATCGACCTTGGCTGTAGCACAACAAATCGATGCTCCAATCTTAAGGTTAACCCATTAATCAAGAAATAGTTTTAATATGGTTGGAGCTCATTCAATCGTTTAGTCAGACTTAGATGTGTCCAACAACCAAAACTAAGGATTGACCTCTGAATCCAACTATATTAATCATAAACTAATTCCATGGTTTGAACATGTTGAGGTTCAAGCCGGGAATGGATGTGTCCATCAACCCAAACGAGAAACAAAACTCCGGTTCTAACTATATTAATGGAAGGTGTTGGCCTTAATATTTTGTAAGGGGTTTTGGGTCTCATCCTTTTCTTTTATGCACATTCATGACATATAATTATGTTATGTTCTAACGATTTCCTTAATAAAGTATGTATGTGACTTAATTTATCAAGTCTCATTAATTGAATTAGGAACAGGATTTCCTAATTCTAATTTCATACTTTATCCAAGGAATTGTTTTGGGAAACAATTTCCTGAATTATCATAATCAATTTCGGAAATAATATGTTTATGACTTTGATTTCTCTAAATCAAATCTTATTAAATTAAGAGACAGATTCCCTTAATTCAACCACATAATATTTTCATGAAAATCTTATTTAAGGAAATATACTCTATAGGAAACAATTTTCCTAATTAATTTTGGAGATAATAATATGTAAGAGCATTACCTCATAAATCAAATAACGAAATTATCGTTTGAGAATCACCTCAAAATTTTCCAAGATTTGATCACATATTTTATTTATGGAAAATTAATATCAATAACTTAATTTCGATGGCTCCCCGAGGCTCAATCCAAATTAAACATTTGACAATTTAAATTCAATTTAGGAAATTTAATTATAACAACTAACTTTAAATTGGATGGCTCCTCGAGGCTCAATCCAAAATAAAGAATTTTGTAAATAATTTAATTTTCAATTATAAATTTAAATGCCAATTAATATTCCCATAATTTGTCTAGACTTTCTCGAAAGAAAGTGCCCAAAATTGCGAGCTTTTCATAAATGGAAAGTTTTCAAAAATAAAAGGTTTTCAGAATAATTGTAAGTTTCTGGTACAAAGAAAACTTACGTTTTTTCCAAAATTGGAAAATTTTCAAAATAGGAAATTTCCAAAATAGGAAAGTTTCCAAAATGGAAAGTTTTTCACAATTATCATAAAATTTCAGAAACAGAGATATTTCAAATGTTAGCGAAATTTCATGAGGATTTCCAAACTTTGAATTTCCTAAATCGAAAATTTACCATAATTGGAAAGTTTCCATAATTGAAAATTTTTCCAAAATTGAGATCATCATAAAGATTTTCGCAAAACAATTATATGATTATGTCGAACACAATCCTCGGCTCTGATACCACTGTTGGGACTGGGTGCATGTTGACATGGATTCGGGTTCGTAATTTTAAAATTAATTATGTGCAGCGGAAGGTTTAACATAAATAATTTCTCAAACTATTTAACCACACATCTAAGCATGCAATTTTATCTTGTGTAGACATAATCATATATTTAAAATTTTTGCAGAAACGTAAACTGATTTACATATTACCTCGCATAACTCGAAGGAAGGGACGAGATCCAACCGTAAGCGTCCCTTGGAAGCTCTGCCTATATTCGCGCCCACGCCGAGTGTCTTCGGGATGACTTCGCAAAGCCACGAGTTTCGTGTTCTCGAGAACTACTAGATTCTCCGAGAACGCGATGAGAAAAACCAAGAGAGAATTCGAAAGACTAACCACAAAAGGATGGCCGGCTGGTGCTCCTTCTTGGGGCTGGTTGGCGCACGGCAAGAAGGGGAGAAGAGAAGGAGAGAAAGAGAGGGTGAGAGCCTATGCTTTCATCTCTATAATTATTACCCAAGCCTTGCCTTGGGTCCTTTATATAGTGGCCTCTCAACCATCAAGCCTCTCAAACATGGAATAACTTATTCCATCATGCCAAGTTTGATTTTATATCATGGTTAAAATCATATTTTAATTCATGATAAAAATCAATCAAGTCTCTTCTCTCTTATGGAATAAATTTCCTTATCATAATAAATCAATCCATGATTGATTTTATAAAATAAACCAATCCATGATTTATTTTAATTTCCATGAAAAATAAACCAAACCTTGGTTTATTATATAAATATTTATATAATCCATAATTTTATAAAACAAACCACACTTGGTTTATTTTATAAATTGAACCAAAAACTTGGTTCTCTCCCTTTGTTATGGCCGACCAAGCAAAGAGGATGGAGACCCTCTTTGGCCGGCCCATCCAAGCCAAGCCCCAATGAATTAAACTTATTTAATTCATCTATTAATTCTTCAAAAGACTTAGCCATTTTACGCTTCCGATGCGTCTCTGAAAAATTCAGATTCGACTTATCGTTTGGCTCAACCAAACTTAATCTCTCTTGATTGGAAAATCCAATTTTCAACTCATTTTAAATCCCTCGGATTACTCGTAGTGCATGTGACTAAATATGATTTCGATTTATGTTAGCCGTCTATAATTAATCAATTATAGAACGATCATGAGTGGCACCTAGTAGTACATTATGATCACCAATTAATCGAAAGATCAACGGTTGACCTCAGAAATAATTCTGAAACCCTTCAGCAGCTATAATGAATCGTGCCCCATTCCCTTCACCATCTTATACCCACTTGGTTCAGGACATGGTCTATGTGTGTCAGTCCCCACTAGGCTGACTACGTCACACCTAGCCCAAGTAACGTTTTCTCGTCCTACGGATTCTAATTACTCTCATGTATTTAAGAGATTCATACTCTGAACATGTCATGCCCTAGCCAGAGGCTTTGAGTAACAATCCGACGATAGGCCTTGGGTATACATCTCCTCGCAAGGAGTGGTGAATCCTTTGTAGGTTGTTCAAACATCTTCGGGCACTTCGGCTTATACCCAATCATCCTGGGTCCACACCTCCTTGGAGATGCTTGCTTAAGATGTCAAAGTATAAGTCTCCATGACCAAGATGACTTGAACACCGCAAGTCAAAGAAACATCGCACTTAAGCTGCAGTAAGAACTTTACTGACATATCTATATGTAGATTACCATATGAAGTTTTACAGCCAGTCACTCCAATGAACTAGTTCCCTTAACTAGAATTCATGTTTATCTCCGGACATCTCAATGTCACCAGCCAGTGAGAATCAGCTGATTAGATAATAGCCCATCCTAGTCTCAACAGAATTGATAGTGCCCGTATTTATCAATTCATCGACTAGGGACAATTTCAATACTTCGCAATTGCACATGTAGAGATAATCACTAGTTGTGAATTCATCACAAATTCTCTCATGTTGTGAATTGTATTGCGGACATTCCGTAAATGAGTTTAAGATCTCAATCAAATACACAAACAATTATACTTAAATAGTGAATATTCATTTATTAGAATAAATGATTACAATCATAATGTGATTGCCTTAGGACACTTCTCTCATATCACTAACACTTTGTAGGCTGTTCAAACATCTTCGGGCACTTCGGCTATACCCAATCATCCTGGGTCCACACCTCCTTAGAGATGCTTACTTAAGATGTCAAAGTATAAGTCTCCATTACCAAGATGACTTGAACACCGCAAGTCAATGGAACATCGCACTTAAGCTACAGTAAGAGCTTCACTGACATATCTATATGTAGACTACCATATGAAGTTTTACAGCCAGTCACTCCAATGAACTAGTTCCCTTAACTAGCATTCATGTTTATCTCTGGACATCTCAATGTCACCAGCCAGTGAGAATCAGCTGATTATAAAATAACCCATGCTAGTCTAAACAGAATTGATAGTGTCCGTATTTATCAATTCATCGACTAGGGACAATTTCAATACTTCACAATTGCACATGTAGAGATAATCACTAGTTGTGAATTCATCACAAATTCTCTCATGTTGTGAATTGTATTGTGACATTCAGTAAATGAGTTTAAGATCTCAATCAAATACATAAATATGTATACTTAAATAGTGAATATTCATTTATTAGAATAAATGATTACAATCATAAGGCGATTGCCTTAGGACACTTCTCTCATATCACTAACAACCTCCCACTTGGCCTAATGCCAATCGCTACGGTACCCAATACCACAGGCTCTAACATGACCCTCAAACTTGCTTTGAGGCAAGGCCTTAGTTAAAGGATCCGCTAAATTCCGTTCAGTGGGAATTTTCTCAATTTGTATATCATTCCTACTTATAATCCCTCTAATCAGATGATAACGGCGAAGCACATGTTTGGATTGCTGATGAGACCTTGGTTCCTTTGCTTGTGCAATAGCTCCATTGTTGTCGCAGTAAACCGGTATTGCTTCATCAATGGTTGGAACCACACCAAGTTCTGAGACAAACTTCTTGATCCAGACTGCTTCTTTTGCTGCTTCCGAAGCCGCAATATATTCCGCTTCTGTGGTAGAATCTGCTACAGTGTCTTGCTTGGATCTCTTCCAACTTATTGCGCCTTCATTCAAAGTAAATACGTATCCAGACTAAGATTTGGAGTCATCCTTATCTGTCTGGAAACTGGCATCTGTATACCCACGTATTACAAAATCACCTTCTCCATATATTAGGAATACATCCTTAGTGTTTCTTAAGTACTTGAGGATTGTCTTGACAGCCGCCCAATGATCCATTCCTGGATCAGACTGGTATCTGCTTGTGACGCTCAGAGCATACGATACATCGGGCCTAGTACATAACATAGCATACATGATAGATCCTATCGCGGATGCATAAGGTATCTTACTCATGCAAATCCTCTCGTCTTCTGTGCACGGACACATAGACTTCGAAAGGTTGATCCCATGACTGATGGGAAGGTAACATTTCTTGGATTCCGACATGCTAAACCTTTCTAGCACTCGGTCTATATATGTATACTGTGAAAGACCAAGCAACCATTTTGATCTATCTCTATAGATTCTAATCCCAAGGATATAGGTTGCTTCTCCCAGGTCTTTCATGGAGAAAGTTTTGGACAACCAAATTTTAACTGACAGTAAGACTGATATATCGTTTCCTATAAGTAATATGTCATCGACATATAACACTAGGAATACGACTGCACTCCCACTAACCTTCTTGTACACACAAGGTTCGCCAGGATTTTGTGAGAAATCAAACTCTTTGATTGTCTCATCAAAACGGATGTTCCAGCTCCTGGATGCATGCTTTAGTCCATATATGGATCGTCGAAGCTTGCATACTTTGGTTTTATTAACCGATGTGAAACCTTCATGTTGTATCATGTATACATCCTCAAGCAGGTTTCCATTAAGGAAAGCTATTTTCACATCCATTTGCCATATCTCATAATCATAATGAGCTGCTAAGGCCAGGAGCATCCGAATGGATTTAAGCATAGCTACTGGCGAATAGGTTTCGTCATAATCAATTCCTTGTTTCTGACGATATCCTTTTGCCACTAATCTAGCCTTAAAGGTAATAACATTACCTTCCATGTCGATTTTCTTCTTGAAAACCCACTTGCACCCTATGTGCTTAATCCCTTCAGGTGGGTTAACCAAGTCCCATACTTGATTTTTGTACATGGAATCCATTTCCGACTTCATAACTTCAAGCCATTTATCCCTTTCTGAATTTTTCAGAACATCTTCATAATTGATAGGTTCATCATCGTTAATGAGTAACACGTCATTCGATTCACTTATGAGAAATCCGTATCTCTCTGGAATATTGCGTGTCCTATCAGACCTTCGAAGAAGTGGTGCTGTTTTAGGTTCAACTGATAGCTCATCATTATGAGTTATTGGTTGTGGGTCTAGACTAGGTGTCTCTGTAATGTCTATTGGAGTTTCTTGAACTTCTTCAATTTCAATGCTACTCCCACTGTTTTCTTGTAAAAGAAATTCTTTTTCTAGAAATACAACATGCCTTGAAACAAACACCTTTTGTTCCAAGGGATGATAGAATTGGTAACCTTTCGTTTCCTTAGGGTTTCCAATAAATAGACCTTTATCAGACTTAGCATCCAATTTGTCTGATATAATCCGGTTTACATAAGCAGGACAACCCCATATCTTTACGTGAGATAAATGAGGTTTCTTACTATTCCACGTCTCATATGGAGTAGTAGAGACTACCTTGGTCGGGACTCTGTTTAGTAAGTAAACAGCTATCTTAAGCGCATAGCCCCAAAAGGATTTTGGAAGAGTTGCATGATTCATCATAGATCTAACCATGTCCATCAAGGTTCGGTTACGCCTCTCAGATACACCATTATGCTGTGGTGTATATGGCGGAGTCCATTGAGACAATATCCCATTGTCCCTAAGATAATCTTGAAACTCTTGACTTAAGTATTCACCACCCCGATCGGATCGAAGTATCTTAATACTTTTGCCAAGCTGTCTCTCTACTTCACTTCTGAACTCTTTGAATTTCTCAAACGCTTCAGATTTGTGTTTCATTAAGAACACATACCCGAATCGTGAGTGATCATCAATAAAGGTAATGAAGTAGCTATAGTCTCCTTGTGCATGAGTTGTCATTGGTCCACACACATTGGTATGTATTAGACCAAGCAATTCTCCCACTGGTTTACCTTTTCCAGAAAAGGGTAATTTGGTCATCTTGCCTTTTAAGCATGATTCGCATGTATCAAATGAACCGGGTTCAAATGATTCCAGAATTCCACATCGGTGTAATTTGGTCATGCGTTTCTTACTTACATGGCCAAGACGACAATGCCACATATAGGAGTCTATTTGATTATCTATTCGAGCACGTTTGTTGCTAACTTCGATATTGAAAACGTCACCGGATAAATCTAACGTGTAGATACCATTGCATAAAGTTTCGGTCCCATAAAGAACACCATTTAAAGTTATGTAACAGCAATTGTTATTAAAAGTTAAATGATAACCCTTTTCATTCAAGCATGATATAGATATAATGTTCTTTATTAACGAAGGAACAAAATAACAATTATCCAATTATAAGACAAGTCCAGTAGGGAGCTTTAGCAAATATGTTCCGATGGCAACAGCAGCAATCTTTGCTACATTTCCAACTCGCAAATTCACTTCTCCCTTGACGAGTCTTCTTCTATTCCTTAGCCCCTGTATGACATTATATATATGTGAGCTACACCCAGTGGCCCTCCTTATTCAAGGACTCAAGATACCTGAAGAGGATGGGGCATCGGATGCCTTCTTTTTCAAGGACTCAAGATAAACCTTGCAGTTTCTTCGCCAGTGGCCCTCCTTGTCGCAGTGATGGCAAGTGCCTTTTGGTGCCTTTTCAATATTTTTGGCCTTTTTCTTCCTTCCCTTATTTTGTTCTTTGGGCTTCCTCTTAGAGCCTTTCTTTGAGGAACCAACTAACAGTACCGTCTTCTGATCCTGCTTTACAGAAGGCTCTACAGTCTTCAGCAGGTTAAGCAACTCAGGAATGGTAGTCTCCAGTTTGTTCATCCGATAGTTCATCACAAACTGTGAGTAACTCTTGGGCAAACAATACAGAATTAAGTCAATACTTAGTTCGTGATCCATTGTGTAACGCCCGCCCTTATATCTACTCTCGGGGCGGGGTTACGTACAATCAATCATATAATTTTACATAAAATAAAAAGCAAAAGTGCAAGGACTAAGTACTGAGCATGCTTGTTTAAAACTATCAAGTGATATTTACAAGTGCTAAGCATACTAGTCAGTGCATGCCAATCAGATATTATGCTTTAATGATTAGAACATGGTAGGTGCATAGCAAGTTCAGTAACACGTAAATCATGATAGTGAGGTTATACATTCCATTGCAAGGCATCATGAATTCACATCCTAGAACCTCATTTAGAAGCATAGTCATAGGTTTCCATGCATAATAACAGTTCATAAGATTGAGTCTAAAGGAAGTCTAGAACATCATGTGAAATACCTTAATCATGAGTTATCCTATAACATGATAGGTTCAGAAGTAGTTCAACTCACAACATAATCAAACATAATCAAGTATAAGAGTAATCCAAGTATAATCACTAACATTCAAGAGTACCATCCCTAATCACTAACATTCATTATAAAGGGAACATAAGCATAGTAAAGTAGATATAAGAATCTTTCTTTCCCGAGCCACCACCCCACACATCTTCAGCCCTCCTGCCTCTTCCTTTAGTTTAAGTGTCCCTTACCCTTATCTGCAGCATAAGACAACACATAAACTAGTAAGCACAAATGCTTAGTAAGGATCCTGTCCTACTCGCAAAATCCATACGGAAGAATACAACATGTACACATAATGCATCATAAGCATGAGTTTATCATAGCATACTAAACATCAAAGTTTCTAAGCAAGCAATATAAAGTATCTTAAGCATACCCTTCACATATAATAAATGTTTTCAAAATAATTCCATAAAGGTATTACTTAAAAATACTTCAACATCATATAGGGCCCAGTTGTGTACCACATCAAGCGCGTTCCCTAATAAATTGGGGTAGCGAGCCACCAACCTATTAGAGCAGAACCCTTCCGTCCTACCGGAGCCATGACCTACAGTTAACATGTACCCCGGATTTGTTTAACGACCCCCTTCCGAGTCGGGTAGACAACTTTCAAAGTAAAATACTTATCATGCTTTTACATATATGCTAAGGAGTACTCCAAATCCATTCTCAAGGGACACACCACTCTTCAAGGGTGCTCATGATCCCATAGGGACACACCACACAACATAAGGGGTGCTCTTGATCCCATTCTTAGTGGAGTATCCTTTCAAGCATTTTATCATACACATCACATGCAATTCATAAGGGTGCCCCATGGGCTATAAGACATGCTCATATATACATCATAATTCAACCACTCAAACATACTTTATATATGACAAGATTGGTCACATAAATCATATTCGTATCATAGGAAGTGGTAGAATGCTTCATGGTTTAATTTAATTCTTCCTAACCCTAAAACTAGGGTTTGGCCGAATGGTGTAGGGTAGGGATAGATTAGGTTTTTGACATCAAACACCCCATACAAGCTTCACATATATATACATCATGTATCATACTAAGCATAGCATACATCATGGGGTAATCAACCTTCACAACCCTAATGTTTCCTGCCTTGGCCGAATATTACATGCTAGGGAACATTAAGTTTTCCAATCAAGCATTCCATTTAAACATCACATGCATATACATATCATCCTACTAAACATAATCATGTCTCATAGGGTAGTATAACCTTCACAAACCCTAACCTATTCATGTTGGCCGAATGGTGTAGGGTAGGGGAATTAGGGTTTTTGAATCAAACTTTCACACAAACATTTACGCAAACACCTCATATACATATCATGCCACATATTAAGCATGAAATATATCATAGGATAATCATGCACCCTAAACCCTAATTCTTCTAGGGTTGGCCGAAAGTGTAGGGTAGGGGGATTAGGGTTTTTGAAATTAAACATTCACACAAACATTTATACAAACACCTTGTCTACACTACTAAGCATGGATACATCATAGGATAATCATCCAACCCTAAACCCTATTTTTCATGGTTTGGCCGAAACCTTGTAGGGTGTTCAACCCTAGTTTTTGTCATCACAACATGAAGGGGAAACAACATACGAATATACCCTAAGTCCCAAGGGGTCTCCTCATGCATCAAGGAGTAGCCAAGGTCTCCCCTAAGGGGTGGCCGAAACTTACACAAGGGCTAACTCCCTTTTTCGAAAACCAAGGAAGAAGAAGAATCATGTAACAACAATTACACTGCAGGCGAGGGGATACTTACATCCTTTCGCTTGAATTTCACCTTCTCTAAATCCTTAGGGTACCCTTGGTTGAAGGAGGGTGAGAGTTCTCTTTGCTAAAAGTTCTCTAGAACCCTTGGCCCTAGTAGAGGGCAAGATCCTTGGATGGGGTCTTCTTCCTTTCAATTCCCTAGGGTTAAAACCCTAGGGTGTATTTTTCGAAAATGAAAAGGGAGAAGGGCTCTAGGTTTTCGGTGGGGAGAGTGGGGAAGAAGAAGAAGAATCAAACTTCTTTCCCCCTCTCTTATTTATACTATTCTCATGAAGGGGCATGTCTCTTCACTTCCCTAGCTTTAACTAGCACGTTTCTTATTCTCTCAACATGAAACACTCTTGGTGCATTGGTTAAGACATGGTTAGTGCAACTAGGAGGTTCAAGGTTTGATCCTTGCTTCCTCCTTTCTACACTTTCTTTTTATTACCCTTTTGCACTAATCCACATCAAAGCTCATTAAGCCAAGCCCATCATGACATTTCATAATAATGTTTCATGAATTCATAACATTACCTATGGGTAAAATTTGGGGTGTTACACATTGCAAATCTGAGTGTGCCTAGTTTCTCAATGTACCCCAACATCTTCAACACAAACTGTGAAACAGAAGTGCCTTCCTGCATCTTAGAGGTGAAGAGGAGTCTGGAGACCTCAAACCTTTCGGATCTCGCCTGCTCGTCAAACAGCTCATGAAGATGGAAGACGATAGTATGAGCATCCATATGCTCATGCTGCTTTTGTAGCTCAGGTACCATAGCGACCAGTATGATGCAACTCGCAAGTTCAGAATCGACCACATGTTTCTGATAGGCCACTAACTGGTCTGGAGTTGCATCTTCAGGAGGATAGTTGGGAAGTTGTTCTTCAAGGACATAAGCAAGTTTTTCTGCCTTGAGGACTATCCTCAGGTTTCGAAGCCAGTCCATGAAGTTTGGCCCGGTCAGCTTATTGGTGTCCAAAATGGAACGCAAATTCAGAGAAGACATGATCAGGTGATTATCCTAGAAATACAAATTGAGGTTATGTGATGAGAATGATAAAGAATGCATCAATATATATTAATTAAATCCTATTTAATTTTCGAATTGAATAACCCTTTTTATCAATTCGCGAGATTATAGGAACATCTGCAAATAGGTTGATATCCAACCATAGATAAGAACAACCATGGCTAGAGTCCATCAAGTTATTCTTAGCTATGAAGGTAGGTAATTATACCGATTACATATTATACATATGTAACTATCACATTATGCTATCAACTAATTGAATGTTTGCATAAATCATTGGGTTGTTAACTCATTAACAAGTATGCAACAATATACATAGCACCAAACTGCACCTCTCTTTACATCGACCTTGGCTGTGACACAACAAATCGATGCTCCAAGCTTAAGGCTGACCCATTAATCAAGAAATAGTTTTAATATGGTTGGAGCTCATTCAATCGTTTAGTCAGGCTTGGATGTGTCCAACAACCAAAACTAAGGATTGACCTCTGACTCCAACTATATTAATCATAAACTAATTCCATGGTTTGAACATGTTGAGGTTCAAGCCGGGCATGGATGTGTCCATCAACCCAAATGAGAAATAAAACTCCGGTTCTAACCATATTAATGGAAGGTGTTGGCCTTAATATTTTGTAAGGGGTTTTGGGTCTCATCCTTTTCTTTTATGCACATTCATGACATATAATTATGTCATGTTCTAACGATTTCCTTAATAAAGTATGTATGTGACTTAATTTATCAAGTCTCATTAATTGAATTAGGAATAGGATTTCCTAATTCTAATTTCATACTTTATCCAAGGAATTGTTTTGGGAAACAATTTCCTAAATTATCATAATCAATTTCGGAAATAATATGTTTAAGACTTTGATTTCTCTAAATCAAATCTTATTAAATTAAGAGACAGATTCCCTTAATTCAACCACATAATATTTTCATGAAAATCTTATTTAAGGAAATATACTCTATAGGAAACAATTTTCCTAATTAATTTTGGAGACAATAATATGTAAGAGCATTACCTCATAAATCAAATAAGGAAATTATCGTTTGAGAATCACCTCAAAAATTTTCAAGATTTGATCACATATTTTATTTATGGAAAATTAATATCAATAACTTAATTTCGATGGCTCCCCGAGGCTCAATCCAAATTAAACATTTGACAATTTAAATTCAATTTAGGAAATTTAATTATAACAACTTACTTTAAATTGGACGGCTCCCCGAGGCTCAATCCAAAATAAAGAATTTTGTAAATAATTTAATTTCCAATTACAAATTTAAATGCCAATTAATATTCCCATAATTTGTCTAGACTTTCTCGAAAGAAAGTGCCCAAAATTGCGAGCTTTTCATAAATGGAAAGTTTCCAAAAATAAAAGGTTTTCAAAATAATTGTAAGTTTCTGGTACAGAGAAAACTTACGTTTTTTCCAAAATTGGGAAATTTTCAAAATAGGGAATTTCCAAAATAGGAAAGTTTCCAAAAATGAAAAGTTTTTCATAATTATCATAAAATTTCAGAAACAGAGATATTTCAAAAGTTTGCGAAATTTCATGAGGATTTCCAAACTTTGAAATTCCTAAATCGAAAATTTACCATAATTGGAAAGTTTCCATAATTGAACATTTTTCCAAAATTGAGATCATCATAAAGTTTTCCGCAAAACAATTATATGATTATGTCGAACACAAACCTCGGCTCTGATACCACTGTTGGGACCGGGTGCATGTTGACATGGATGCGGGTTCGTAATTTTAAAATTAATTACGTGCAGCGGAAGGTTTAGCATAAATAATTTTTCAAACTATTTAACCACACATCTAAGCATGCAATTTTATGTTATGTAGACATGATCATATATTTAAAATTTTTGCAGAAACGTAAACTAATTTACATATTACCTCGCGTAACTCGAAGGAAGGGACGAAATCCAACCGTAAGCGTCCCTTTGAAGCTCCACCTCTATTCGCGTCCACGCCGAGTGTCTTCGGGATGACTTCGCAAAGCCACGAGTTTCGTGTTCTCGAGAACTACTAGATTCTCCGAAAACTGTTGGTGCAGGAAGCACCATATCGAACCTTGTTTTGATATTGGCAAAGGATTCATAGTTAAGTTTGTTTGTGATCTAACAATATTCACTGAGTGTGCAGAGACAAAGCCCTAGCGAAGGACTGCTAGGCACCTGGCGAAGGAATGCCAGGATACAAGCGAAGGACTGCTAGGCACCTGGCGAAGGACTGCCAGGATACAAAGCCCTAGCGAAGGACTGCTAGGCACCTGGCGAAGGAATGCCAGGATACAAAGCCCTAGCGAAGGACTGCTAGGCACCAGGCGAAGGACCGCTTGGAACCAAAGACCTGGCGAAGGACTGTTGGGCACCAGGCGAAGGACTGCCTAGAACTAAAGACCTGGCGAAGGACTGCTGGGCACCAGGCGAAGGACTGCCTGGAACTGAAGACCTGGCGAAGGACAGCTAGGCACCGGGCGAAGGACAGCTTGGTATCCAAGACCTGGCGAAGGACTGCTAGGCAAAAGTCCAACCAGAGGAGCGGTTGACATCAAGTAAATTCTCCCGAGAGGAGTAGGTGAGGACGCGTTCCCCCTCGAGGGAACAGTAGGCGTCGGTTCGACCTAGGGCTCCATTTTGGAGGCCAAAATCAGAACCAAGACAGCTAAGGCTGTATAAACTAACACATTATTATTTTATGTTGTTTTGGACTAACCCTGGATGCAGGACCAAAGGAACGAGTGTCTGCAGCTCAGAGAGCCTCAAAGGAGTGAGGCAGTGGCTGAGTAGGGCGCCCGGAGTGTCTCGGGCGCCCCGAAGGTGCATACAAAACAATGTAAGTAAGGAAGGCTTCGAACAACTGCTGAGCGGGGCGCCCCCGTGCTCCCTGGCACCCCTGTAACGCCCGTCCTTATATCTACCCTTAAGGCGGGGTTACGGGTCCATACATTCATATTATTCATCATGTTAAACATGTATATCAAATAGAACAATTCCAATGCAAGAAGAGTAGTAAACATGCTTGAGCAAAACTTTTCATTATCTTCGAAATTTACTGAACTAAACATGGTTTGAGCAAGATAGAGCATGGCATAGTCTAAACATAACCTACTGTAAGTAATCTAATTAACACTATAGCAAGGCATCAATAAATAGAAAGGTAGCATGAGATAGCAAGGCATCAATAAATAGAAAGGTAGCATGAGATAGCTAACTTGACATAGGTTCCATAACTCTAACTTTACCAACCGTAGAGTAGTCATAGTCATCACACAATCAAAATATAGTAACACAAACCGAAATCTTTTAACGGAAGCAATTTAGATTCTAGACAAAATAAGGTAGATAGAATCTTTCGTCCTTTCCCGAGCCATCACCACACACATCTTCTAGCCTTCCCTCTGCCTCTTCCTTTAGTTCAAGTATTTCTTACCGCTATCTGCAGCATAAGAAAACAACATGAACTAGTAAGCAAAACATGCTTAGTAAGAATCCGGGCCTACTCGCAAAACCATATCGATACATCATATCATGTACACAGTAATCAAGATAGAACAAGATTATAAGCCTCATAAGCATCTCATCAAAGCATCATGCATCATAAGCATCTCATCAAAGCATCATGCATCATAAGCATCTCATCAAGCATCATGAACATCACATCAAATATCTCTAAGTACTTTACAGAACAAGATCATCACATAATGAGAAAATATGCTTTTCAAAAAGTTCCATAATGGTAAGTACTTCAATATAACATATCATCATCCAGGGCCCAGTTGTAGTACCACATCATGCGCATTCCCTAATAAATTGGGGTAGCGAGCCACCAATCTAATTAGAGCAGGACCCTTCCGTCCTACCAATGCCATGACCTTAACATGCTCATTGGATTTGTTTAACGACCCCCTTCCGAGTCGGGTACACAACTTTTCAAAGTAAAGTAATTTATCATGCAATTACTCATATATGTATATGCCTAAAGGTACTCTTAATCACTTCTCAAAGGGACACACCACACATTCGGGTGCTCTTGATCCCCTAGGGACACACCACGCATTCGGGTGCTCTTGATCCCAGTTTCAATAGAGTATCTCCTTTTTAGGCATATTATCAACCACATCTCAATCACATCATATTCATGTCATAAGAGTGCCCCATGGGCTATAAGGCATGCTTTTATACCTAACAAGATAGGTCACATAATTTATACACATATCACATATGTAATAGCATGCTTCATGGTCTCATTAGGTACTTCCCAACCCTAGAACCAGGGTTGGCTGAAACATACAAGTAAGGAATTTGGTTTTCCCACCAAGCATTCATTCAAGCATTCTTACAAACACTTCACTTATATCATTAAGCATGGATATATCATAGGGAAAATCATTCAACCTTGAACCCTAATTTCCCTAGGGGTGGCCGAAACCTTGTAGAGTAGGCTAGGCTAGATTTTTTTGACATCCAAACTTCACACACAATTATACAAACACCTTGTATACAATATTATTCCATACCCTAAGCATGAATGTTTTCTAGGATAACTCAACTCTCACTAGCCCCTTTTTCAATACCTTGGCCGAAAGTCATATAGGGTGCTAAACCCTAATTTTGTCTTCTCAAAAATTGGGAAACAACACATATGAGTATAAAGTCCCTAGGGTTACTAGTATGCATCAAGTTTGATCAAAAAAACTCTTCTCTTGGACCCCTTACAAGGGGTGGCCGAAACCCTCTACAAAGCAAAACCCTAGGTTTTGTTCTTGACACCATGAAGAAAAATCCATCTACATGTATACCCTAAGTTTCTAGGCATCTCCTCATGCAATAAAAAGTAACCAAGCCCTACTTCATGGTGGTGGCCGAAAGTCTTATAAGGGATGGTCCTTGTGATTTTTCAAAAGAATGAAACAAGTAACATTCAATAGCAATTATGCTACAGGCGAGAGGATACTTACATCCTAGCGCTGGATTTTAACCTTCTTTAAATCGTAGGGTACCCTACACTTCAAGGGTATGTGAAAGCCTTTTTCTTCCAATTTTCCTCTAAGACTCCTTGGTCTTGGTAGAAGGCAAAGACACTTGGCTTCCCTCCTTGCAATTGCCCTAGGGTTAGAACCCTTGGATGGGGTTTTCGAAAATGGAAGAAGAGAAGAGGAAGATGAAAGTTTCGGTTTTGGAAGAGTGAGGAAGAAGAAAAGAAGAAGAAGTTACTCTAACTTCTCATTCCCCTATTTATACTTTTCTCATGAAAAGACATGTCTCTTCACTCTTATACACTTAACAAGCATGTTCCTTATTCCTTTTACATGAAATATTGCTTGGTTCATTGGTTAAGACATGGAGAGTGCAACTAGGAGGTTCAAGGTTCAATCCTTGCTCCCTCCTTTTTATCCCATTTTGCACTAATCCATATCAAAGCCCATTAAGCCAAGCCCATCATGAAATTTCATAATATTAATAATATTTCATGAATCTAATATTTCATGTTATTATTTCATGATAATAATATTTCATGAATATAATATTTCATGATAATATTTCATGATAATAATATTTCATGCATATACTATTTCATGATAATATTTCATGATAATAATATTTCATGCATATACTATTTCATGATAATATTTCATGATAATAATATTTCATGAATATAATATTTCATGCTAATATTTCATGATAATAATATTTCATGAATATAATATTTCATGCTAATATTTCATGATAATAATATTTCATGTATTCATGACATTTCCTAGCATGTGATTGCATGAAATTTATATCATTTCATTATCACCATTTTCATACATTGTCATGATTTTACATTGACAAATTTGGGGTGTTACAACCCCCATGCTCCCGGGCACCCCCGTTGCTCCCGGGCGCCCCCAGCGCCAAGTACCGAAGCAGCTCCCCTCGAAGCCAGCGGATAAGAGAGCTGACCCGGTCAACCCGGGTGCCCCCAGCGATCAGGGCGCCCCCGTCAAAGCTTGATCCCAATTTTGGAGGGATCAGAGCTGACCGAGACGGAGGCGGATCGGGTGACACGGGGGGGGGGGGGGCGCCCCCGACGTTCCGGGCGCCCCCAGGGCCTATAAAAAGGCCCTCGAACCAAGGCTTCAGGACATCCAAGTTTTCCCATGCTTCTACGCTCTTCTGCTCCCGCGCTCTGCTCCGGAAACCTCCCAACACGAGACTCAAGCGCCGACGACGTCCAACTGCTCTGAAAATACCATCTTCTCCGGACGTCGGTAAAGAAGAGATGAATTTTAATTTACTGCACTTATTCTATAATCAACCTTTGTAAACTGCTTTTGCGCCTCATATAGAATTGCCCAAAGTAAACGATCAACGATCGTGGGCCTTGGAGTAGGAGTCGACCTAGGCTCCGAACCAAGTAAAACCACTTGTGTTCGTGTGTTGATTTTAATTTTCGCTATGTAATTTCTCTCATATTAAATCTGAACGTTTTCCGATATTCACCCCCCTCTATCGGTTCTCTCGATCCAACATGTGGTATCAGAGCGGGGAAGCTCAAATTTGGTGCAACCACCAATTTGAGAGTTTTTCGGATTTACGAAATTTTTTATTTTATTTCTTTTCTTTTTAATCAACACCACTCGATCAGTCTCACCTTTTATTTTCAAATAAATAATATCTGTAGTTGTATTTACCATAAGTCAAAATTAATAAAACGAACAATTTTTGAAAATTTGTCATAAACTTTTTATTATTATTATTTTAATATTTTCCTCGAAATTCGTGCTACCTTAATTCGAGCAAATTTTTTTTTAACATTAAATTTTTGATATTTCATCATTAATTAGAATTGACAAAGTTAATATTTTCAAAAATTTGTCATAAATTATTATTTTAGTATTATTCCTCCTCAAAATTCGTGCAATATTTATTTTGAGCTATTTTTTTTCCTTCTCCTGCACTACTAATCCAAGACCAAGTCTTGGTATATTTTTGTTATTTCTTTTGTGTGCAAGGATCATTTTTAATGGCCAATCAAGAATGGAATAGCATTCGTCCCCCGCTCTTCTCTGGCGAAAATTTCAACTCCTGAAGAAGTCAAATGGAATTCCACCTGAAGGCTAATCTAGATTTATGGTCAATAATCCAAACGGGGTTCAGAT
The DNA here is from genome assembly GCA_024364735.1 of Boesenbergia rotunda. NCBI lineage: Eukaryota > Viridiplantae > Streptophyta > Magnoliopsida > Zingiberales > Zingiberaceae > Boesenbergia > Boesenbergia rotunda. The sequence continues at coordinate 14,205 of JAGFNQ010006150.1, read as the reverse complement.
TCCCCACGGAAGATGGAACATCGATCGCTTGGGACAAATTGGACGAACCAACTCTAAGGAAGATCGAGACTGATGCTAAAGCAACAGTAATCATACAATGCGGTCTAACCAACACACAACTCAAGCTAGTCGGTTCATTTGGATGTGCTAAAGAGATGTGGGAGAAGCTACTCAACCTACACGAAAAGAGCTCCGGTATTGAGGTCTTTAAAGGAGAGATGTTCGAATCATTGGACGAATCAAATGAAGAAGAAGATTACCAAAGTTATCTTGCAGTCTCGGTCCAAGCACAAACAGCCGAGTCAGACTCGACACCCGACGTCAAAATCAAACCTGAGTCAGACGACGAGTTTTCTGAGACAAAGTTGGTAACTAATTTTGAATCATTTTCTTCTATATTAAGGTTAAATAATCAAGCTGATACTACAATGGTCGAGGAAGGTATAGTTGTTATTACAGGGAAAACTCCAAGAGAACCACCAAAGAAGAAGATTCAACCTGTACCTGAGTCCGACTCAGACTCAGAATCTGATGACGAAGGAAGGGATTCTTGGAAACTGGTCTAGTTGGCTCACGACCGCTACAAAATATCGAAGAAACAATCAAGCAAAAGAAAAATGGCTAGAATCAAGGGGGAGATTCCCAACCGGGAATCAAAAGGTAAATTTACGATATTTAAAAATCTAATATTTACCTCAAAGAATGTAATTAATTCATACAAAATAGTTAAGGTTAATATGTCAGAAAATTTAATTCCCAACCTTGTTGATTTTAAAAAACCTGAGTATTATTTCGATTATGATGTAACTTAGATCATTTTTGTTTGCTTTAATTGTGTGTTGTTTGTTATTTTTTTTTTTGCTTAAAATTAGGATTGGTCAGTTTAAGGACTAACCTGATTAATTGAAACTTGAACAACCTAGTATTAGGATAAGGTTTGATGATAGTACGTTAGGGAAGCCTGACTAAGAAATCAAGTAGGGTAAGGAGTACCTTATTTGGTCTTTTTAGTTCGGTGGAACTAGCCGAAGCTACCTCTCCGAATCCTAAGCTAGTTAGACCAGAGTGTCTCAAACAATGATTTGAAAATGATCTTTCTTTAAAAGGCTTTGTCTAGGAAAGGGTTGTTGATCCAATCAGGCTACGGCCAAAGAAGGCCTCTGTGCCTCGCCAAGACTTGGAAGCCAATTATCGAAACTCACTTTTAAATTATTATTTGTTAAACTCGAATCTAACACAAGCTTCAATTAAATCATAGTATTAACATCAAAGATAAAATTAATGCATCTCACAAAACAGTTAAGGATATCCTGTTTTGTCATTTAGAAATGGGTGAAATGCTTAGGACCTAAAAGTTGAGTCCAACTCAACCAACTAAATCAAATTCAAACTCAAATTAATTTAATTAAATCAATTAAATTTAATTAAATCTTAGTTAAATCAATTAAATCTTAATTAAATCAATTAAATTCAATTAAATCTTAATTAAATCAATTAAATCTTAATTAAATTAATTAAATTCAATTAAATCTTAATTAAATCAATAAAACTCAATTAAATCTTAATTAAATCAATTTAATTCAATCAAATTCAAAATAATTCAAAATAATTCAATTAAATAAAATTCAACTTAATTATTCTCAACTAATCATTCTCAAAATTCAACTTAATTACTCTTAATTATTCTCAAATTCAACTTAATTACTCTTAATTATTCTCAAATTCAACTTAATTATTCTCAATTAATTATTCTCAAAATTCAATTTAATTATTATCAATCATTTATCTTCAAAATTAAAATATTTGTCTCACACAACCCATAAGGTTAACATGTTTGACCACGTAGAACTGGGTGAGACATCTAGGACCTAAAAGCATGAATCACTATCCTTTCAAATAAAAAATGTTTTCAAAAGGTATTCAAAATTATCTCCATTTTTTTAAATTAATTCAGTTCACTGTACCCTACTTTTTCATTTTTTTAATTTCATGTTAAATATCACATTAGACTCATTTTGAATAGAAGCTAGGGCTTGTTTGATTTAGTTATTGATTGGTCAAAATAGTCAACCCTAATCCACATAGTCAATCCTGGTCAACACTGATATCCCTTAAGGAACTTAGATAAAGTCAAAGAGTGTCCGATATAGGGGGAGTTTTTGTTTGTTTCTTTTTTCGCAAAATTCAGATTTTTTCAAAAACCTTATGCTCTAAAACTCACTATCATCTCAAAATAAGGTTTTCAAAAGTTGATTCAAACAACCCCCGTATATTACTATCTCTTTGAAAAATTATCATCATGATTTTCGAAAACTGTGTTATCATTTCAAGTTATGTTTTCAAAAATTTATCTTGAAAGTTATCATACTCAGAAGATTGTTCAAAATTATTCTTTTGATTTTAATAAACCCTAAAGACACAGAGGAAGGTCCACTTCATGATCTACAAGGACTCCTAGGATGTGTCAAATTTAGGGGGAGTTTGCGTCAAAAGAATTTCTGAAATATTTTTTTAATTATTTGTTTTGAAGTTATTAGATAATTCTTATAATTTAAATCAAACCATAAAACTCAGAGGAAGATCGCTTGTAGTCAACAAGCTTCCTAGGACTGGGTCAAGCTTAGGGGGAGATTAAATTAAAAGAATTATTGAACATTTTTTCAAAATTATATGTTTTCATGCACTGCAAATTTAAAATCCTTTTGAAAAATTAAATAATTTTTGTTCTAAAATACTATTATTTTATTTTTCAAAATTCTTGTGGCTTATGAAATTATTTTTGAAATAATATTTACTTGGTTTGGAGAAATTTCCAGGACACTTAGGAAAATGTCCTTGTAGTTAACAAGGTTTCCTAGGATTGTGTCAGACTGGAAAAGAAACATAGTCAAGTAAAATATTATGTTTTCAAAATGCATAATACTTTTCAAAAATTACTCATATTTTTCAAAGTCTAATAGTTTTCAAAAACAGAACTTAGACTTTCCAAAAAGGCTCAATCTGTTTTTTTTCAAAAGTACTTGCATATTTTTCAAAAATGCATATTTTTCAAATTATACTTATATTTTCAAAAGAAAAATGCATAATATCCTTCAAAGTGACTTATATATTTTTTTTAAGATACAGAGTACTTGCATCTCTCAAAAAGCTCAATATCTTTTAAAGTACTTGCAGTTTTTAAAATATTCAAAACAAGTAAGCTTATTGATTAAATATTTTTTTGTCATGCATGGACTCAATGAAAATATATACTTGACTCCAATTCTAATTTTTTGAGCATGATTCTTCATTCTTTCAAAATGCTATTAATTAAAAATTATCATTTTTAACATTATTCTCTCAATCAAATATTTATGTTTTCAAAACCCATGAGCTCTGATACACAAATTTTAAATGTTTTTCAAAATATATTTTTTCAAGAGTTCTTTATTGATATATGACCACGGAGGAGAGTAGAAAAAGTTCTTCCTTAAACTTTTTCCCTTTTTAAAGAAACTTTATTAAAAACTTCGAGTTTCTCTTAATTAAGAATTTCCTTTGTGATACTCAGAAGTTTTTCAAAATATCTTTTTCAAAACTGAACTTAGAAATGGTCTAAAACAGAAGGAGAAGAATTTCACATTAAGGGGGAGAGAAAGGAAATTTTGTTTAATTTTCTTTAAAAGTGTTTCAAAAATTTCTAAGCATTTCTAAGTATTTCAAAATTTGTTAAGTGCATGTTTTTTTCTTAAGGAAAATTCTTCTTCTTAGTAAACAAAATTTGTCTGAGCAAAAACTAGTTGAAAATTTTGGCAAATGTTTCTAAGTAGAGTTTTTTTTTAAAAACCTGTCTAGAAGCTTTACAAATTTTATTTTTCAAAATACACAAAGTGTTTCCAAGCAAATTCGTCTAAGTGTGCAAATTATTTTAAAAACAATGTTTTTTAATTCTCAAAATTGAATTTTTTTTTGGAAATTTGACTTCAAAATTTGGCCTAAGTAAAATTCCTTTTTGCAAAGCCTTGTAAGTAAAAGTTTTTTTTAAATTTAGGTTTGCAAAATGGAAAATTGTCTAAGTGTAAAAAGTTTTTATGCAAATATTTTTTAAAACACTTTGTCAAAAAACTTAGAAGTTTTACACAAACTCAAAACTCTCTATTAGAAACCTTTTTTGCCCATGTATGTTTTTGATATATGTCAAAGGGGGAGGAAAGGTGAAAGTTAAGTGTTTTAACACAAGAATTCAGGGTTTTAGGGGGAGTATGAGAAATAAAGAATTTTTTTAAAAATCTATTCTGTTCATACTTCATTGTGTTTTTATCTTTTTGCTTAAACTGAATATGTTTTTTACTTAACTTTGAATTGTGTTGCCATAAATCAAAAAGGGGGAGATTGTTGGTGCAGGAAGCACCATATCGAACCTTGTTTTGATATTGGCAAAGGATTCAAAGTTAAGTTTGTTTGTGATCTAACAATATTCACTGAGTGTGCAGAGACAAAGCCTTAGCGAAGGACTGCTAGGCACCTGGCAAAGGAATGCCAGGATACAAAGCCCTAGCGAAGGACTGCTAGGCACCTGGCGAAGGACTGCCAGGATACAAAGCCCTAGCGAAGGACTGCTAGGCACCTGGCGAAGGAATGCCAGGATACAAAGCCCTAGCGAAGGAGTGCTAGGCACCAGGTGAAGGACCGCCTGGAACCAAAGACCTGGCGAAGGACTGCTGGGCACCAGGCGAAGGACTGCCTGGAACTAAAGACCTGGCGAAGGACTGCTAGGCACCAGGCGAAGGACTGCTTGGTATCCAAGACCTGGCGAAGGACCGCTAGGCAAAAGTCTAACCAGAGGAGCGGTTGGCATCAGGTAAATTCTCCCGAGAGGAGTAGGTGAGGACGCGTTCCCCGTCGAGGGAACAGTAGGCGTCGGTTCGACCTAGGGCTCCATTTTGGAGGCCCAAATTCAGAACCAAGACAGCTAAGGCTGTATAAACTAACACATTATTATTTTATGTTGTTTTGGACTAACCCTGGATGCAGGACCAAAGGAACGAGTGTTTACAGCTCAGAGAGCCTCAAAGGAGTGAGGCAGTGGCTGAGTAGGGCACCCGGAGTGTCCCGGGCGCCCCCAAGGTGCATACAAAATAATGTAAGTAAGGAAGGCTTCGAACAGCTGCTAAGCAGGGCGCCCCCATGCTCCCGGGCGCCCCCGCTGCTCCCGGGCGCCCCCAGCGTCCCGGGCGCCCCCAGCGCCAAGTACCGAAGCAGCTCCCCTCGAAGCCAGCAGATAAGAGAGCTGACCCGGTCAACCCGGGCGCCCCCAGCGATCAGGGCGCCCCCGTTAAAGCTTGATCCCGATTTTGGAGGGATCAGAGCTGACCGAGACCGAGGTGGATCGGGTGACACGTGGGGGGGCGCCCCCGACGTTCTGGGCGCCCCCAGGGCCTATAAAAAGGCACTCGAACCAAGTCTTCAGGACATCCAAGTTTTCCAACGCTTCTACGCTCTTTTGCTCCCGTGCTCTGCTCCGGAAACCTCCCGACACGAGACTCAAGCGCCGACGACGTCCAACTGCTCCGAAAATACCATCTTCTCCGGACGTCGGTAAAGAAGAGTTGCTTTTTAATTTACTGCACTTATTCTGTAATCAACCTTTGTAAACTGCTTTTGCGCCTCATATAGAATTGCCCAAAGTAAACGATCAACGATCGTGGGCCTTGGAGTAGGAGTCGACCTAGGCTCCGAACCAAGTAAAACCACTTGTGTTCGTGTGTTGATTTTAATTTCCGCTGTGCAATTTCTCTCATATTAAATCCGAACATTTTCCGATATTCACCCCCCTCTATCGGTTCTCTCGATCCAACAAAAACGTGACGAGAAAATCCAAGAGATAATTCGGAAGACTAACCACAAAAGGATGGCCGGCTGATGCTCCTTCTTGGGGCTGGTTGGCGCACGGCAAGAAGGGGAGAAGAGAAGGAGAGAAAGAGAGGGTGAGAGCCTATGCCTTCATCTCTATAATTATTACCCAAGCCTTGCCTTGGGTCCTTTATATAGTGGCCTTTCAACCATCAAGCCTCTCAAACATGGAATAACTTATTCCATCATGCCAAGTTTAATTTTATATCATGGTTAAAATCATATTTTAATTCATGATAAAAATCAATCAAGTCTCTTCTCTCTTATGGAATAAATTTCCTTATCATTATAAATCAATCCATGATTGATTTTATAAAATAAACCAATCCATGGTTTATTTTAATTTTCATGAAAATTAAACCAAACCTTGGTTTATTATATAAAAAATTTATATCATCCATAATTTTATAAAACAAACCACACTTGGTTTATTTTATAAATTGAACCAAAAACTTAGTTCTCTCCCTTTATTGTGGCTAGCCAAGCAAAGAGGATGGAGGCCCTCTTTGGCCGGCCCATCCAAGCCAAGCCCCAATGAATTAAACTTATTTAATTCATCTATTAAGTCTTCAAAAGACTTAGCTATTATACGCTTCCGCTTCGTCTCTAAAAAATTCAGATTCAACTTATCGTTTGGCTCAACCAAACTTAATCTCTCTTGATTGGAAAATCTAATTTTCAACTCGTTTTAAATCCCTCGGATTACTCGTAGTGTGACTAAATAGGCTTTCGATTTATGTTGGCCATCTATAATTAATCAATTAATTATAGAACGATCATGAGTGGCACCTAGTAGTACATCATGATCCCCAATTAATCGAAAGATCAACGGTTGACCTCAGAAACAATTCTAAAACCCTTCAGTAGCTATAATGAATCGTGCCACATTCCCTTCACCATCTTATACCCACTTGGTTCAGGACATGGTCTATGTGTGTCAGTCCCCACTAGGCTGACTACGTCACACCTAGCCCAAGTAACGTTTTCTTGTCCTATGGATTCTAATTACTCTCATGTATTTAAGAGATTCATACTCTGAACATGTCATGTTCTGGCAAGAGGCTTCGAGTAACAATCCGACAATAGGCCTCGGGTATACATCTCCTCGTAAGGAGTGGTGAATCCTTTGTAGGCTGTTCAAACATCTTCGGGCACTTCGGCTTATACCCAATAATCCTGGGTCCACATCTCCTTGGAGATGCTTGCTTAAGTTGTCAAAGTATAAGTCTTCATGACCAAGATGACTTGAACATCGCATGTCAAAGGAACATCGCACTTAAGCTGTAGTAAGAACTTCACTGACATATCTATATGTACACTACCATATGAAGTTTTACAGCTAGTCACTCCAATGAACTAGTTCCCTTAACTAGCATTCATGTTTATCTCCGGACATCTCAATGTCACCAGCCAGTGAGAATCAGCTGATTAGAGAATAACCCATGCTAGTCTCAACAGAATTGATAGTGTTCGTATTTATCAATTCATCAACTAGGGACAATTTCAATACTTCACAATTGCACATGTAGAGATAATCACTAGTTGTGAATTCATCACAAATTCTCTCATGCTGTGAATTGTATTGCGGACATTCAGTAAATGAGTTTAAGATCTCAATCAAATACACAAACATGTATACTCAAATAATTAATATTCATTTATTAAAATAAATGATTACAATCATAAGGCGATTGCCTTAGGACACTTCTCTCATATCACTAACACGACCAAGTATCCAAAACCCTAATACCTCGCGCTGCAACCGATGCCCGAGGTACTTAGGCTTGGTCTGGGATATACGCGCCCGACCGAGTATCCAAAACCCTAATACCTCGCGGTGCAGTCGATGCCCGGGGTACTTAGGCTTGGTCCGGGACATACGCGCTTGACCAAGTATTCAAAACCCTAATACCTCGCGGTGTAGCCGATGCCCGGGGTACATAAGCTTGGTCTGGGACATATGTGCCCGACCAAGTATCCAAAATCCTAATGCCTCGCGGTGCAGGCGATGCCCGGGGTACTTAGGCTTGGTCAGGGACATACGCCCCCGACCAAGAATCCAAAACGCGAATACCTCGCAGTGCAGCCCATGCCCGGGGTACTTAGGCTTGGTCAAGGACATACGCGCCCGATCAAATATCCAAAACCCAAATACCTCGCGGTACAGCCGATGCCCGGGGTACTTAGGCTTGGTCCGGGACATACGCGCCCAACCAAGTATCCAAAACCCTAATACCTTACGGTACAACGGATGCCCGGGGTACTTAGGCTTGGTCTGGGACGTACGCGCCCGACCAAGTATCCAAAACCCTAATACCTCGTGGTGCAGGCGATGCCTGGGGAACATAAGCTTGGTCCGGGACATACGCGCCCGACCAAGTATCCAAAACCCTAATACCTTGCAGTGGAGCCGATGCCCGGGGTACTTAGGCTTGGTCTGGGACATACGCGCCCGACCAAGTATCCAAGACCCTAATGCCTCGCGGTGCAGCCGATGCCCGAGGTACTTAGGCTTTGTCTGGGACATATCCGCCCGACCAAGTATCCAAAATCCTAATACCTCGCGGTGCAGCCGATGCCCGGGGTACTTAGGCTTGGACTGGGACATACGTGCCCGACCAAGTATCCAAAACCCTAATACCTTGCGGTGCAGCCGATGCTCGGGGTACTTAAGCTTGGTCCGGGACATACGCGCCCGTCCAAGTATCCAAAACCCTAATACCTCGCGTTGCAACCGATGCCCGGGGTACTTAGGCTTGGTCCGGGACATACGTGCTCGACCAAGTATCTAAAACCCTAATGCCTCGCGGTGCAGCCGATGCTCGGGGTACTTAGGCATGATCCAGGACATACGTGCCCAACCAAGTATCCAAACTGTAATGCCTCGCAGTGCAGCTGATGCCCGGGGTACTTAGGCTTGGTCCGAGACATACGCGCCCGACCAAGTATCCAAAACCCTAATACCTCACGGTGCAGCCGATACCCGGGGTACTTTACCTTGGTCTAGGACATACGCGCCCGACCAAGTATCCAAAACCCTAATGCCTCGCGGTGCAGCCGATGTCCAGGGTACTTAGGCTTGGTCCGGGGCATACACGTCCGACCAAGTATCCAAAACCCTAATACCTCACGGTGCAGTCGATGCCCGGGGTACTTAGGCTTGGTTCGGGACATACGCGCCCGACCAAGTATCCAAAACTCTAATACCTTGCGGTGCAGCCGATGCCTAGGGTACTTAGGCTTGGTCTGGGACATATGCGCCCGACCAAGTATCCAAAACCCTAATGCCTCGCTGTGCAGCCGATGCCCGGGGTACTTAGGCTTGGTCCGGGCATATGCGCCCGACCAAGTATCCAAAACCCTAATACCTCGCGGTGCAACCGATGCCCGGGGTACTTAGGCTTGGTCTGGGACATACGCACCCGACCAAGTATCCAAAACCCTAAAGCCTCACGGTGCAGCCGATGCCCGGGTACTTATGCTTTGTCCGGGACATACGCGTCCGACCAAATATCCAAAACCCTAATGACTCACGGCGCGGCCGATGCGCGGGGTACTTAGTCTTGGTCTGGGACATACGCGCCCTTCCAAGTATCCAAAACCCTAATACCTCGCGGAGCAGCCGATGCCCGGGGTACTTAGGTTTGGTCTGGGTTGTTCCAGACTCCCCACCGAGGATGCAAACCAGGGTGCCCAATGACCTCCTGAGCGCCCGGACTCTACTGAAGCAGCGGTAAAGTAACATGCCCGACCAGGGGAACATAAGCAAAACGCTGCAAAAGAGTAATCTGGGCATACACATACACATGGTAACAAAAGTATTGTTTTGTTTATACGAAAAGTACAGAGAACAAACATCTCACAGAATTAGCAAGATACAATTGGCTATGAGAAAGCACTCTTCTGCTTAACCTTTCTCCTCTATAGCTCCATTTCTGTAGGGTCGCTAGGCTCGGAACCACCTTCTTAGTATGCCAGACACGAAAACCTGTCGACGGGATCCTTGGCTCTTCTCCACTTTTTGGGCACTCCATCCAAGTAGTTGGTGACGGAGAGGGATGCCTGAGGTAACACATGGGTAGCTCGACCCCATTCAAAGATCCCCCTCTTTCCGCAGAGATGCAGCCGAGTACAACATTCAAAAGGCAGAAAAAAGGAGGGGAAATAGCAACTGCAATTTCTCTCCGGAGCATATAAAGTCCCAGAAAAGGATTGCCTTAACAGAGGAGGGGGAACAACAGCCGGCTTCTCGCAACGAAAAGAAGAAAGAGAAAGAGAAAAGCCAGCGGCTATAGCCCCTCCCCTCTTGGTGACGATGCATTCCATAAACACCTTCATCTGCACGAAACTTGGGGAAACCGAGGATTCGAAAGAAGATAGCGTTTGGGGTACACCGCCACGTGTCAGCCAGGGTTTGGTCATCAGCAGGATGAGTCATCTCTTTCATGCCCCCTGGCGGACCACATAAGGTCTTTTTCTGAACTCCTCAGATAATCCGAGAGTCCCACATCCTCCAGGATCTTCAGCCAGACCCTGGACATCATCTCCACCGTGCTCCCCAGTGAGGGTAACGATATAAAAGACTCTGCGTCGGAGGGGTCCCTCAGCAAGGAACACTACTGCCTCTCTGGTATTAGACCGCTGGGACACCGACGAAGATGAAGGGAAGAGAGGTGGCATCACACCACAAAGAAGCAAGCAGATAAAAGGGATGAAGGAGATGCTACACCCCCTCTCCCCTATTTATAGTGAAGGATGCCTCTCCGTGCAGTTAATGCAAGTAGGACGCCAAAACAGCAACAGACGCCGAAGCATCGTTTCGACCAACGCACCCACGCTGCACCTCGGAACCCGCGACTCTTTATGGGTCCATTCAATAAGATTGCGGATAAAGAGGAGGTGACGGTTCGGGAGCCGCCCGCCTAGTCCAGAAGGAAACGTCAGCGGGGACCCGTCATGAACATAAATGCCGGTGTGAAGTTTGGGCTTGTAGAATTTCTAGAGGGGATCTGTCCTCAAGATCAACCTCGAAACAAACAACTATTCATTATGCCTATGAAGCGAAGACACAGGACACAGCCAGCAAAGGCACATACACAAGGAATAGTAAAAGTGATGGCATTAGTTCAAAAATTACTACAATGGGTCCTGACCCCAGGTAAATATGGGGCTCCGCTGGCTCGAGAGAAGACCCCTCTCTAGCTTAGACGACACTTACAATCGCGGGTCTGCATCAGGAGGGAGGAGTTGATCCTTCTTCAACATATTGATAGCCCCGTGGAAGCCCTGCTGTAGGTGCTGCATTACCTGGTCGGCTATGATGGTATGGAACTCATCCGACTCCAAAAACTTCACCTTGAAGCCTGCCTCAGCTTCCTTAGAACTAGAAGTTCGGGCAACTCAAAGAGTAAGGAAGGTGAAGGCTCACAGCTTCTTCATCTTTGCACTAGTCCGATCAGTCAGTCACACTTCCTTCGATCAGACTTGAAGGGAGGGACTTGTGATAGGGTTGAATAGTCCGTGCCCGACATAGGGGATGAAGAAATCGCGGGGCGCGGCATGACGGATCGAAGCGACTGATAATTAGCAATTTGATGGATAAATTTTGTACCATTAGTGGGGAAATTTGGGGCTCTGGAGTGTATTTGTTTATGAAATGATGCATAATTATTAATAAGATGCATTTTCCTTGGTTAATTAATTTTCCTACATTTTTACACTCATATTTCATTCTATTTGATTTTTTTGGACAGCTTGTGCATCATCGGATCAAAAGGGCACATCCAGAGCTAAGATGGATCCATAAAGAATGACATCAGGCTCCAATTTCATTCTGTTGGTGCCCTGATCAGTCTCCAATCCGATCAGGGAAAGTCTGATCAGTCCCGTGACCGATCAGAAGAGGTTGGCATAGAAGAACTCCAAATTTCAGCTACTGGTCACATCCTGATCGGTCCTCAGACCGATCAGGGAGGTGCCTGATCGGTCCCCTGACCGATCAGGGAGAACTTAGTCCGATCAGGGAGCATTCAGACCGATCAGTAGCTATCCAGAGTGATCGGATGAGCTTGTACATCACAACGCTCCACTTGGATCTAGCACTAAAATTGATGGAGATTTCGTGCCAGTAATCTCGTCCACTCATCAAGGGAAATGAAGGGTCGAAAGGAGAGGTAGAAAAGGAAGCTAGGGCAGCCAAGGGAAGGGGATCACGCACACACGCAGCCAAGGAGAAGGGGAGAAGCTTTTGTTGGATCGAGAAAAATGATAGAGGGGAGGGGGTGAATATCGTTAAAATCTTTTTCGGATTAAGGAAAGAGAAAACGCGCAGCGGAAATAAAACAATTACACAGGAACACAAGTAGTTTTTACTTGGTTCGGAGTTGCGGTCGACTCCTACTCCAAGGCCCACGGTCCTTGACCGTTTACTTTGGGCAATACTATAATCGCGTAAAAATAGGTTTACAAATTGAGTACAGAAATATTGCAATAAATGAAACTAATTACACTTTTCATTACCGACGTCCGATGTGGATCGTATTTCGGAGCAGAGGGACGTCGTCGGCGCTAGAATCTCGAAATCGGAGTTTGCAGGGGCGTAACACTTGAACGAAAAGCTTTGGAGAGTATGAAAACTGTGTTGTTGAAGCCTTGGGGTCGAGCCCCTTTCATAGTACTCCATCGGGCGCCTGATAGGTTGGGGGCGCCTGAGACGACCCCTTCGATCCGGGAAACCTTATCCGCGGGCTCGGTCAGCGCTTATCCTCCCCTCTTGGGCGCCTGAGCTGATGGGGGCGCCCGTGAGCTCACGGGCGCCTGATCCGCCTTGGTTCAGTGGCTTCGAAGCTGGTTTTTGGTTTTTGCCTTCACCCTTGAGCGCCCATATCCTTACGGGCGCCTAAGCCCACTCTGGCGCCTGACTCCATTCGGGCGCCTAGGCCCAGTGAAGAACCTTCACTTGCAGATGATCAGTCCTTTGACCCTACAACTAAGGTTAGTCCCAAAAACATGACAAGTAGTAATTACAGTCGTAGCTGTCTTGGTTCTGACTTCGGGTCTCCCAAATGGAACCCTAGGTCGAACCGACGCCTACTGTTCCTTCGACGGGGAGCGCGTCCTCACCTACTCCTCTAAGGAGAGTTTACCTTTTGCCAACCGGCTCCTCCGATTAGACTTTTGCCCTGTAACACCCCAAATTTTCAATATAATATCATGACGATGTATGAAAAATGTCTTTAATGAAATGATATAAATTTCATGCAATCACATTCTATGAAATATCATGAAACTATTTTTATTAATGAAATGTCATGAATGCATGAAATATTATATTCATGAAATGTATATTGGGCTTGGTTTATTGGGCTTGGAAATGAATTAGTAAGAGGTGATAAAAAGAAAGTGCAAAGTGGAGGAAGCAAGGATTGAACCTTGAACCTATCACTTGCACTAACTCCTTCCTAACCAAATGCTCTAATGGGTGTTTCGTGTTAGGAGAAGGGGAGACATGCTTGTTAAGGCTTGGGCAATGAAGAGACATGTCTTTTCACAAGAGGTGTATAAATAGGAGTAAGAGAAGGAAGTTAGAAAGAAGTTTTTTTTTCATTCTTCTTCCTCCCTTCTTCTTCCTTGCCGAGCCTAGCCCTCCCCCCTTCCTTTTCGAAATTCCAACCCTAGGGTTCTAACCCTAGGGCAATTGCAAGAAGGGAAGTCCAAGTGCCATTGTCCTCTACCAAGTCCAAGGAACCCTAGAGGAAATTTGGAAGAAAAGGATTGTCACGTACCCTTCAAGTGTAGGGTACCCTACGGTTTAAAGAGAAGGTGAAATTCCAGCGCTAGGATGTAAGTGTCCTCTCACCTGCAGTATAATTGCTATTGAATGTTTGCTTGTTTCATTCTTTTGAAAAATCACAAGGAAACTTCCTAAAGGAAGTTTCGGCCACCCTATGCATGGGGGTCCAAGAGAAGGTTTATGATCAAACTTTGATGCATGCTAGTACCCCTAGGGACTTTATACTCATATGTGATGTTTCCAAATTTTTGGAAGGACAAAAATTAGGGTTTGGTACCCTACAAGGTTTCGGCCAAGAGGAGAATGGCTAGGGTTTTTGGGTTGCTTGATATCCTATTATGTTCCCATGATTAGTAGTGTAGATGAAGTGTTTGTGTAAATATTTGTGTGAAGTTTGGATGTCAAAAACCTAGCCTAGCCATCCTATAAGTTTCGGCCACCCCTTGTAAATTAGGGTTAGTGGAAGCTAACCTCACTTTGAAGTATAAACCATTGTTCAATTATTGTTAACATGAAGTGCA